>JASAOG010000181.1:1407500-1486486 GCA_030265305.1 Biomphalaria pfeifferi | reverse complement strand
CATACATACATACATACATACATACATACATACATACATACATACATACATACATACATACATACATACATACATACATACATACATACATACATACATACATACATACATACATACATACATACATACATACATACATACATACATACATACATACATACATACATACATACATACATACATACATACATACATACATACATACATACATACATACATACATACATACATACATACATACATACATACATACATACATACATACATACATACATACATACATACATACATACATACATACATACATACATACATACATACATACATACATACATACATACATACATACATACATACATACATACATACATACATACATACATACATACATACATACATACATACATACATACATACATACATACATACATACATACATACATACATACATACATACATACATACATACATACATACATACATACATACATACATACATACATACATACATACATACATACATACATACATACATACATACATACATACATACATACATACATACATACATACATACATACATACATACATACATACATACATACATACATACATACATACATACATACATACATACATACATACATACATACATACATACATACATACATACATACATACATACATACATACATACATACATACATACATACATACGCCTTACTTTATACTTTACTAGCCTGGCATTACCCGCGGCCTGCGGGTCTAAGTTTGTGTTTACTAATGTGTTGATTTGGATTTAGATGTATGTTAAACTAAGCTAATGATCCTTTCAAGTTTTTTCTCTTTCGCTACGAAAATGGGTTTACCCGAAGCGGATACATTCATATCTATTAAAAACGAAAAGAGTTATAGCTTTGTTTAATGAATGGAATTATAAAGTGAACAATTAAACGAAATAATTTTTAGTACGCGATTCATGAATGAATATAGGTCTAGGCCTATCTCAACTCGGCTTCGCAGCTTTCGTAAACGATGTAGTCTCTTTAAAATGTTTTATAAAACCAAATGTGAATGTTTATTTGATCAAAATATGAAATGAATGGACTATAATTAGTATGTTTATTTGTTAAAGTATAAAACTATCTGTGCTAAGAGAAGTTTTATCATCTTAGAGTTGAATTAGAGTTTTAGATCTAGGGATGAGATTATAAACTAAACAATTAAACGAACTAATTTTTACTACGCGATTCATTACGGTATTGTCTAATCATGGAACTCATAGACTATATATTACATGGACTGCCAACTCTACGCACTAAGCCTATATTTTTCAATAAACAAGTCCCGTTCACGGAGGCGTCTTTGGTTGCATGGTAAATTGACTTCCGGTAGAATTTTTTCTTATCTTATATAATACAGACGTTACTTCAAAAAAGAAGATGATTATATCCTACGCGTCATGCTTTTAGTCATGCATATTAACCAATTGCTTAAATTTTGCCAAGTCACAGGCTAGCTCATGCAACTCATTCCATGCTCTAATAGCACTAAGGAAGAAGGAGTATTTGTACAAATTTGTCCTAGCATATGGGACGAGGAATGTGCCTTTATTTTTGTGTCTTTCCGAGTATTTTATTAAAATTTTGTATTTGAAGATTATGGTTCAGTGTTTTATGTATAATTGCTACTTTACTTTTGAGTCTTCTGTCCTGAAGGCTTTCTAAATTTAGTGATTTTACAAATGGTGTTACTCTAGTCAAATGTGAATATTCGTTTGTTATGTTTGTAAAATGTTTTACTTATTTCGGATGTTCCTTCAGAGTTGAAGATAATTACTTCCTAGTCCAAACCTCCCGCAGGACGACGGAGGATGAGAGCGGTTATAACCCGGGACCATTGATAAGTCCGAAAGACAGTCCAGCGCACAAACAGCACGACCAGGCAGCCATGTATCTCACTGCTCTATTTTGTGTTTGTTCCAGTTTCTTAATGTTTTCTTGAGTTGAGGGGTCCCAAACGAAGGATGCATATTCTATTATTGGCCTAACCAAGGTTAAATAACATTTTAGTTTTATGTTCTTATTTGATTTATAGAAATTTCTTTTAATAAACCCTAATGCTTTGTTGGATTTTTTAAATAGTTTCATCAATATGTGGATTCCATGACAGTTTTTCATTTATTATAACACCTAGGTATTTTGCGTTTTTAGTCTGTGTTACTGGTTTGCCATGAATAAGATAAGTGGAATTAATTTGTTTTAGTTTTTTTGTTACTCTTAACAACTGACATTTTTCTGGGTGGAAAGACATGCTCCAGCTTGATTCTCATTTTTGTAATTCATCTAATTCTCTTTGTAAAATATCTGTGTCTTGTGTTGTTTTTATTGTTCTATATATTATGCTATCGTCTGCAAATAATCTGACTTTTGTTTCTGAACTAATGCAATTTTGTAAATCATTTATGTGAATTAAAAATAGTATTGGACCCAAGACTGTTCCTTGAGGTACACCTGAGTTTACTGTTATTGGTGTTGATTTAGAGCCATTTATTATTACAGTTTGTTCTCTCCTATCAGAAAATCTTTAATCCATTAATGCCCAAATATTTTAATTTTTTAAGCAAACTATGGTGGTGAACTTTGTCAAAAGTCTTGGAAAAATCTAATAAGATAGCATCTATTTGTTCTCTATTATCTAAACCTTTTGAAAAATCATCAATTAGTCCTATTAGTTGTGTTTCACATGATCTATATTTCCTAAAGCCATGTTGGTATGGGGTGAGGACATTATGTTTGTCTAAGTGGTTTATGATGTTGCTACATATTAAGTGTTCTAGGATTTTACATGTGATGCTGGTAAGTGATACTGGTCTGTAGTATCCTGGGTCAGATTTTTCTCCTTTTTTAAATAAAGGGGTGACATTAGCTTCTTTCCAGTCCTTTGGTACTCTGCCCTGGTTAAGCGATGCCTGAAAGAGTATTTTGAACACTGGGGCTAGCTCATTGCTTAGTTCTTTGAGTAATCTAGCTGGAATACCATCAGGTCCAGACGCTTTATTTGGTTTGGTGTTGGCTAATAGTTTTTGAATTCCATTTTCTTGTACTACTAAATCTTCTATGTTGTCTACTTTGTTCAAATTAAGAAATATGTCTTTGTCTCCTGGGGCTGAGAATGCAAAGTATTTGTTTAGGATGTTTGCTTTAGTTTAATTATCATAATGTATTATGTTATGTTCATCTTTTAATGGCGCTATGCCTGTTGTTTCCATTTTCTTAGACTTAATGTATGACCATAGGTTTTTGTTGTTATCTTTAGATATTACATTGTTTATGTATTCACTCTGCAGCTGTCTGCTTACTTTTTGGGTTAAGTGTTTAATTTTTATATACTTTTTGTAAACTCTTTCTGCCTTGGTTTCTTTAAATTTTCTATATAGGTTTTCCTTCTGTTTACAAAGCTTCTTTAGTCTATTATTAAACCAGCATTTATTTATTTTGTTTGATGTGTATTTAGTTGGTATATGATTTTCTATAATGCTTTTAAGATGATTTTTAATGAAATTCCAGAGGTCATCGACTGGTTGGTTAATGTCTTTTTCTAATAAGAATGTTTGTTGAAAGTTTAATGCAGCTTGGTGTAGTTGTGTTAGGTTACATTTATTCCAGAGTAAGATTTTTCTTTTGGGTTTAGTATTGGCTACTGCTTTTATCTGACTGTGTATTTTTATGATCTCATGGTCTGATAGACCAGGGATAATATCATAATCAACTACTAATCCAGGTCTGTTGGTTAAGAAGAGATCTAATGTGTTGTTTAATCTAGTAATCCTAATAATTACTAAATACACACTAGCTGAACATAGAACTAGATCTACCTTAGTCAACACTAAACTTAAAAAGGAAACAACAGCCATAATCAATCATCACACTCTAGATCAATGCAACTTCAAAAATAACCTAACATACACATCCATAACATTAAAGAAGATCACCCATCACAAATGGAAGTTCTCAATCAGACACAGCAGAAATAAATACCTATCACTGTTAATATTAATAGCAGGAGATGTAGAGTCAAATCCAGGGTCTAGATCTAAAGATAGATGCAACATCTGCAAAAAAGTATGCACCATGAAACAGAAAGCCATTCAATGTGACACGTGCGATGAATGGTACCATGCATCATGTCTCCATATGAATACACCTGTGTATTATGCCTTAGGCAACAAAGATGCATCATGGCACTGTGTACCGTGTGGGTTACCTCAGTTTACATCAGGACTGTTTGATTCCTTTGATGCGGACACTTCTAACCCATACAACATCCTAAACACCATCCCAAAACAAACTCACCAACCACTAGCCAGATCCACTCCTGTTAAACCTAAATCTACTAAAATTAATACAACAGCCTCACTAAACAAACCTACTAAAGAAGTAATACCAAAATACCTTAAAACCTTACTAATAAATTTTCAAAGCATTAGGAACAAAACAGCAGACTTAGAAATTTTATTAGAATGTGAGAAACCAGACATAATTGCAGGAACAGAAACTTGGCTACATCCTGAAATTTATAATGCAGAAATTTTCAACAATAATTATGAAATTTTTAGAAAAGATAGGGCTGATAATCATGGAGGAAGTCTTTTAGCAATAAAAAACACTCTTATAGCAGAAGAAATTACCTTACCTAACTCAAAAAATATAGAATCTACATTTTGTAAAATTAATACCACCTCAACATCCCTAATGATAGGCAGCATTTACAGATCACCAAATTCTAGTCTAGAATACATGCAGGAACTATGTAATCAGATTACTACACTTAAAGAGACAAATAAAAATGCAGTTTTTTGGATTATGGGTGATTTCAACCTACCTGATATAAATTGGAAAACACTAACCATAGATAAACACCAAAACCTTAAGGACATAAATGAGCTTTTCATAGAAACTTTACACAACCTAAGTTTAGATCAAATCATTTAAAAGCCAACTAGATTAAACAACACATTGGATCTCGTCTTAACCAGCAGACCTGGATTAGTAGTTGATTATGATATTATCTCTGGTCTATCAGACCATGAGATCATAAAAATACACAGTCAGATAAAAGAAGTAGCCAATTCAAAACCCAAAAGAAAAATCTTACTCTGGAATAAATGTAACCTAACACAACTACACCAAGCTGCATTAAACTTTCAACAAACATTCTTATTAGAAAAAGACATTAACCAACCAGTCGATGACCTCTGGAATTTCATTAAAAACCATCTTAAAAGCATTATAGAAAATCATATACCAACTAAATAGACATTAAACAAAATAAATAAATGCTGGTTTAATAATAGACTAAAGAAGCTTTGTAAACAGAAGAAAAACCTATATAGAAAATTTAAAGAAACTAAGGCAGAAAGAGTTTACAAAAAGTATATAAAAATTAAACACTTAACCCAAAAAGTAAGCAGACAGCTGCAGAGTGAATACATAAACAATGTAATATCTAAAGATAACAATAAAACCTATGGTCATACATTAAGTCTCAGAAAATGGAAACAACAGGCATAGCGCCATTAAAAGATGAACATAACATAATACATAATGATAATGAAACTAAAGCAAACATCTTAAACAAATTCTCAGCCCCAGGAGACAAAGACATATTTCTTAATTTGAACAAAGTAGACAACATAGAAGATATAGTAGTACAAGAAAATGGAATTCAAAAACTATTAGCCAACACCAAACCAAATAAAGCGTCTGGACCTGATGGTATTCCAGCTAGATTACTCAAAGAACTAAGCAATGAGCTAGACCCAGTGTTCAAAATACTCTTTCAGGCATCGCTTAACCAGGGCAGAGTACCAAAGGACTGGAAAGAAGCTAATGTCACCCTCCTATTTAAAAAAGGAGAAAAATCTGACCCAGGAAACTACAGATCAGTATCTCTTACCAGCATCACATGTAAAATTTTAGAACACATAATATGTAGCAACATCATAAAAGACTTAGACAAACTTAATGTCTTCACCCCATACCAACATGGCTTTAGGAAATATAGATCATGTGAAACACAACTAATAGGACTAATTGATGATTTTTCAAAAGGTTTAGATAATAGTGAACAAATAGATGCTATCTTATTAGATTTTTTTAGGCTTTTGACAAAGTTCACCACCATAGTTTGCTTAAAAAATTAAAATATTTCGGCATTAATGGTCCACTGCATCAGTGGATTAAAGATTTTCTGATAGGGAGAGAACAAACTGTAATAATAAATGGCTCTAAATCAACACCAATAACAGTAAACTCAGGTGTACCTCAAGGAACTGTCTTGGGTCCACTACTATTTTTAATTTACATAAATGATTACCAAATTGCCTTAGTTTAGGAACAAAAGTCAGATTATTTGCAGACGATTGCATAATATATAGAACAATAAAAACAACACAAGACACAGATATTTTACAAAGAGAATTAGATGAATTACAGAAATGGGAATCAAATTGGAGCATGTCTTTCCACCCAAAAAAATGTCAGTTGTTAAGAGTAACAAAAAAACTAAAACAAATTAATTCCACTTATCTTATTCATGGCAAACCAGTAACACAGACTAAAAACAGAAAAATACCTAGGTGTTATAATAAATGAAAATCTGTAATGGAATCCACATATTGATGAAACTAAAAAAAAATCAAACAAAGCATTAGGGTTTATTAAAAGAAATTTCTATAAATCGAATAAGAACATAAAACTAAAATGTTTTTGAACCTTGGTTAGGCCAATAATAGAATATGCATCCTCCGTTTGGGACCCCTCAACTCAAGAAAACATTAAGAAACTGGAACAAACACAAAATAGAGCAGTGAGATACATAACAAACGAATATTCACATTTGACTAGAGTAACACCATTAGTAAAATCTCTAAATTTAGAAAGCCTTCAGGACAGAAGACTCAAAAGTAAAGTAGCAATTATACATAAAACACTGAACCATAATCTTCAAATACACAAAAAAATTAATAAAATACTCGAAAAGACACAAAAATAAAGGCACATTCCTCGTCCCATATGCTAGGACAAATTTGTACAAATACTTCTTCTTCCCTAGTGCTATTAGAGCATGGAATGGGTTGCATGAGCTTGCCAGGAAAACCAGTGACTTGGCAGAATTTAAGTCATTAGTAAATATGCATGACTAAATGCATGACGCGTAGGATATAATCATCTTCTTTTTTGAAGTAACGTCTGTATTATATAAGATAAGATAAGATAAAATTCTACCGGAAGTCAATTTACCATGCAACCAAGGACGCCTCCGTGAACGGGACTTGATTATTGAAAAATATAGGCTTAGTGCGTAGAGTTGGCAGTCCATGTAATATAATAATATAGTCTATGAGTTCCATGATTAGACAATACCGTAATGAATCGCGTACTAAAAATTAATTCGTTTAATTGTTTACTTTATAATCCCATCCCTAGATCTAAAACTCTAATTCAACTCTAAGTTAATAAAACTTCTCTTCGCACAGATAGTTTTATACTTTAACACATAAACATACTAATTATAGTCCATTCATTTCATATTTTGATCAAATAAACATTCAAATTTGGTTTTATAAATCATTTTTAAGAGACTACATTCGTTTACGAAAGCTGCGAAGCCGAGTTGAGATAGGCCTAGATCTATATTCATTCATGAATCGCGTACTAAAAATTATTTCGTTTAATAGTTCACTTTATAATTCCATTCATTTAACAAAGCTATCGCTCTTTTCGTTTTTAATAGATATGAATGTATCCGCTTCGGGTAAACCCATTTTCGTAGCGAAAGAGAGAAAACTTGAAAGGATCATTAGCTAAGTTTAACATACATCTAAATCCAAATCAATACATTAGTAAACACAAACTTAGACCCGCAGGCCGCGGGTAATGCCAGGCTTGTAAAGTATAAAGTAAGGCGTATGTATGTATGTATGTATGTATGTATGTATGTATGTATGTATGTATGTGACAAATAGAAATCAAAACAGCTTGACCAATCTTGATAAAACTTGGCAGGAATGTTCCTTGGGTACTGACTTAGACCTTCGTGTATGTATTGTAGCCCTAAAACAAACTTAAGAACTTAAAAAAAAATAAAGTTGTCCGACTCTATTAAAGCTATTGACAGGAGAAAAGGTGGAAAGTATGTAGATCTAGATCTAATTTCAATAACTAAACTTTGCACTTACAGTTTTTTTTTTAACTTAGACCGTAGTGTATGTATTGTAGCCCTAAAACAAACTTATGACCCTCAAAAAAAAATAAAGTTGTCCGACTCTATTAAAGCCATAGTATTTATGCATCTAGGCCATGGTTAACAATGTTGACATGAGAAAAGATTGAAAGGATTTAGACCTAGCTCTAATTTTTAGAAATACACTTTGCGCAGATAGTTTTTTACTTTGACACATGAAAATACAAAAAAAGATTCATTGATTTCATTATATAATAAAATTAACCTTCAATTTTGTGTTTCAAAAGCATTTTTTACATAAATTAGTTCCTGATATCTGTGACTATAGATTCTTTCATTAGACAATACCGTAATGAATCGCGTACTAAAAATTAATTCGTTTAATTGTTTACTTTATAATCCCATCCCTAGATCTAAAACTCTAATTCAACTCTAAGATGATAAAACTTCTCTTCGCACTGATAGTTTTATACTTAAACACATGAACATACTAACTATAGTCCACTCATTTCATATTTTGATCAAATAAACATTCAAATCTGGTTTTCTAAAGCATTTTTAAGAGACTACATTCGTTTACGAAAGCTGCGAAGCCGGGTTGAGATAGGCCTAGATCTACATTCATTCCTGAATCGCGTACTAAAAATTATTTCGTTTAATTGTTCATTTTATAATCCCATTCATTTAACAAAGCTATCGCTCTTTTCGTTTTTAATAGATATGAATGTATCGGCTTCGGGTGAACCCATTTTCGCAAACCTAATTTTATTTTTGTAGCGAAAGAGAAAAAAAATTGAAAGGATCATTAACTAAGTTTAACATACATCTAAATTCAATCCACTAGATTAGTAAACACAAACTTAGACCCGCAGGCCGCGGGTAATGTCAGGCTAGTATATGTATATATATATATATAGTAGTGTGTTGTGTGTACGGTCGTATTTGTAGATTAAGTTTATAAAGTTTATAGCCATAGGTCACTACATCTGGGTGAAAGTCTACATGTTTATGTGTACAATCACTTTCTATTGAAGTAGATTCAAGCCTAATGATTCTAAAATTTTATTGGGCGAAAAAATATTCGAAGCAATATCAAATCTTTTTATAGCTTTTAGAAGAACTGGACATTATTTGGGATTCTAGTAAGTTAAAAAAAAACAACTAAAAACTTGAAGGCCGAAATTTTTATTCAAATTTTTTAGTTAGTCATATATACATCATTAATTATATTTTTTTTATGGATGATTTTCCATTACTATAGATAAAAATGCACATTATCTTGAAATTAAAATCAAATTGAATTAAAAAAAATAGGTGTAGATCAGAACAAAAGTTGGTAAAGATGAAAGATTGTAGGCTTATTTACTCACTATATTGTTATTTTATTTAGACTGACTCATTCACAGACTTAACTTAGGTCTATATCACCCATTATATACAAAGTTAATAAATGACACTCTCAAAAATGTATTGACTCTTTCAGTAAATCGCTTATCACATTTAAAATATACACTGTAAAAATAATAATAATAATTATCAAATGTGATGTTAAAAAAAGAAAAACAAATAATCCAAACTGGCAGCACCAATTAGCAGACAATCAATGTCGTAAACGAGAATACACGAAATACAGGCTTGGCTAATTAGTCTATATTGGCGAAGAAAATCAGTTACAAAGCTTTATAGTCATAGATCTAAGTCACAAATTGATTTGTGCACACTTACCTCTGTAACATCGTATATGACAATTAAGTTTCCATTTATGATTTGCTGTAAAAGTGGTGATAAAAATCTTCGGGAATGGTATCTTTATATAGTAAACCTAAGTTTAGATCAAATCATTAAAAAGCCAACTAGATTAAACAACACATTCCACTTATCTTATTCATGGCAAACCAGTAACACAGACTAAAAACAGAAAAATACCTAGGTGTTATAATAAATTAAAAACTGGCATGGAATCCACATATTGATGAAACTATAAAAAAATCCAACAAAGCATTAGGGTTTATTAAAAGAAATTTCTATAAATCAAATAAGAACTTAAAACTAAAATGTTATTTAACCTTGGTTAGGCCAATAATAGAATATGCATCCACTGTGTGGGACCCCTCAACTCAAGAAAACATTAAGAAACTGGAACAAACACAAAATAGAGCAGTGAGATTCATAATAAACGAATATTTACATTTGACTAGAGTAACACCATTAGTAAAATCACTAAATTTAGAAAGCCTTCAGGACAGAAGACTCAAAAGTAAAGTAGCAATTATACATAAAACACTGAACCATAATCTTCAAATACAAAAACAAAATTTAATAAAATACTCGGAAAGACACAAAAATAAAGGCCCATTCCTCGTCCCATATGCTAGGACAAATTTGTACAAATACTCCTTCTTCCCTAGTGCTATTAGAGCATGGAATGGGTTGCCGGAGCTAGCCAGGAAAACCAGTGACTTGGCAGAATTTAAGTCATTGGTTAATATGCATGACTAAATGCATGACGCGTAGGACGTAATCATCTTCTTTTTCGAAGTAACGTCTGTATTATATAAGATAAGATAATAAGTAAGTATATATAATATACTATACTCAGGACTATAGCTATAGTCACTATAGAAACTAGAAAGTATAAATGATCGATAGATCTATAAATATTCATATTGATCTCATGTATTTTTTTGTATGGTCTAGATCTAGAGAAAATAGAGTGGATCGCATGACTATATTAGATCTATTGATTTTTTAAAAATCTTTAAATAGATCTAGACCTTAGTTAGTCTAGGTGTTGTAGATCTAGATTATTCTAAATTATTATATAAGAGATCTATAGATAATTTCGTTTTTTTAAAAATTCGCATTCGAAATTTTAAATACCCAGATTTAAGTATTAATACACCCATATTGGTAGGTCCGAGTTAATCATTTATTAGATCTTTTAAAGCAGCGGTTCTCAGCCTTTTAAGCTCGGCGACCCCTTTTTACAATTCCTCACTTTGCCGAAACCCCCTTCCCACTTACACACACACAGCAATAGAAGAGTAGACAATAACAATCCATATTATCGATGGTCTTAGGTGACCCCTGGCAAATCGTCGATCGACCCTCAAAGGGGTCGCGATCCACAGGTTGAGAACCCCTGTATTAAAGCATATCTATATAAGAGATATTATTATTTTTAAAAATATATTATTATATAAAAGATATAGTTATGAATATTTACTAAAAAAAATTTGTTTACTTTTGCCAATTTACACTCTGCCTGGCAAATAGGATGACTCCTCAATACTGTGAAAAGACGATGTCTGCATGAGTTGGTTTGGAATTGTATTTTGTAAGACTAACTTAAAAAAATATCTTTCATGAGAGAGAACGAAAAAAGGGTTGTCAATAAAAAAAAAGCTGGCTGGACTACGCAAATAATGGACCAGCCTCTCTCTCTTGATACCTTGTTAAGAACATTGGTGACCGGGAAAAGTGGAGAATTTGGTTGCGCGGGACAGATGATAATAATGACATGTACATAAAAAAAAGTTCCAGATTTTGTGCAAAATACCCAAATGAGGAAGTACTGGGAACACCTATTTTAACGAAGTGGCCTTAAAAAAAAAATCTTTTGTGACGATCCCTCATTCAGGGAAATTTTATCTATTTTATCAGATAGTCAGAAAATGGATAAAGTTTTTACAGATCTAAGTCAGAAAATGGATAAAATTTTTACAGATCTAATAAAATATAGTGTGGGGAAGTTTTACTCTCAATGCAGGTCGATCCAAGTGGCTCTCGGAGTAAATTTCTCCTTTGGCATCATCATCGATTTTTCAAATCGTACGGCGCGCGAAAAAAGATGCGCGACGGCACTCTGATCATAAAATCTCGAAGCTGGTGTTCCATTAGTATAGTTCCATGGTCTAATGAAAGAATGTTCGTCAGGAAATCTGTAGTCACAGATATAAGGAACTAATTTATGTAAAAAATGCTTTTGAAACACAAAATTGAAGGTTAATTTTATTACATAATGAAATCAATGGATCTTCTTTTGTATTTTCATGTGTCAAAGTAAAAAAAAACTATGTGCGCAAAGTGTATTTCTTAAAATTAGATCTAGGTCTAAATCCTTTCGATCTTTTCTCATGTCAACATTGTAGACTTGGCTTAGATCCATAAAATACTATAGTTGTAATAGAGTCGGATAACTTTTTTTTTTTTTTTGAGGGTCTTACGTTTGTTTTAGGGCTACAATACATATACTAAGGTCTAAGTTGGTACTCGAGAAACATTCCTGCCAAGTTTTATCAAGATTGGTCAAGCTGTTTTGATGTCTATAAGTCACATACATACACCTCACATTCTACTTTATAGTATAGATAGTATAAAGAAAATAATAATATATATAATTCTCTTCATGGCTCAACAGTTTAGACAAAAAGTAAAGGAAAGATCAATTTTTTATTTCTGCAAGTCGTACTAGAGTTACCCTATGAAAAAAAGAGTGGGGGAGAACAAGTAGTATTCACGAGAAGCTTCTTTCACCAGATTACACATATTACGGGTAATGCATAATGCCGTTTTTATTTATCGCGCTAGCATTGGCGTTTTCCACATTAAATGACACCCCAAAATGACCATTTCATGAGATTTGTATCAGTTTTCAAAAGATTTTTAATAATTTCCGGAGATTTTCATGACTTTTCGTATATTTTGCAATTTCAGGAGATTTCAAGGAGCTCCTGGTAAATGAGGAGGCTGCGGGAAATTGGTTATAAGTTCTAAAATGGTTTAATTTACAAATAGAAATATCGCGGGTCCTATGAAAGTATCTTACTCCGTGGGTTGAATATTAATATATATAATTCTCTTCATTGCTCAACAGTGTCAATAAAAAGAAGTAAAGGAAAGATCAATCTTTTATTTGTGCATGTCGGACTAGAGTTACCCCACATAACTTCGGCGTCGAAAAAAAAGAGTGGGGAAATATAATTAGTATTCACCCATCAATAAATTGCAGGGCCAGACGTAACCATAGTGACCTAGAAGTCATGGAAAAATCACGTTTTATTTCTGCAAGTCGGATTAGAGTTACATTACGTAGCTTAAGCGGCGAAAAAAAAAGAGTGGAGAGGAGAACAAGTAATCTACTCTGTATTCACCTGTCACTAAATAGCCGGACTTAACCGTTGTGGGGCTCTATGCGAAACGGATTTGGCGGGACCAAGTTTGGGTAGGGATACGGATAATAAGTGAAAATTAAGAATTTGTATTAGAAAATAAATTCGACTTTGTATTTTATTCAGTCTTAACTACCAATAGAATTGTGAGCAGGTCAGGCAGGCGCGAGTGGGAGAGACCTATTCTCTGCTCAACATTAAATTTTATAACAGTAGACAGATGTTAGCGCTACTGGGTGGGCTCAATCTGTGCACCTCGGTATGGTGAATAAGGGGCTAGAGTCGCCTAAGTAACCAGACAAATAACTTATACTAAATGAAAGCAAGATAACAAACTTTAGTTTAGGATAAATAAACAAAACAAAACTTTATTGACATATAATATACCAAAAAAAATAAATAAAATATAATATATACAATAACCACTACTAATACTAATCCGACCCTAATTGAACTATACTTTGCTATTACAAACACTAACAATTAACCAAACTAAACCAACTAACACAAACTGATCAAACTATTCAAACCAACTACCTAACTAAATCACTAAAACTACTACACTAGACCTAGATCTACAATAAACACACTACAATAAAGTAGTCTAGATCTACAATTTTCTACTACTATAACCAACCCATAACTAAAACCAAAACAAGAACACCTTAGCCTTAGTACCTTACTATTAGTATCTGTGACAAGTCAAAAGCTTGCTGTCACAGTCACTCAAATTAATCACAGCATTAATTATTATTTATCATTATTTATTTCTTTTATTTTAATTATTTCCCCGTCCTGTCCCCATTTTATTCACCCGCCCCACCTTTTCCTCGTCTCACTAGACTGAGTCCACCACCTTGGCGGCTTTTTACTTGTCTTCCCTTGACCGGAGTAAAGATAAACACAGTCTCTTTGATCTTACCGGCCGGATGTCTGACAATCGCAGTCGACACCACCTTGGGTGGAATACAAACCAACCTTTCTTCCCACGTCTTTCTTTGATCTAGGAGATCACTCGGACCAACACGCCTATTGACCTTTCCAAGGTGCGACTCTTGTTGGACTTTACCCACGTGTAAGATAATTCTTAGCCTAGGACATTTCCTGTTTCCGCCCACATTTTCCAGGCCTATATATAAAGGTAGATTAAATCAAGCCAGACCCTCTCATTTCTCTATCGCTGTCAATCGAGTCTGGACTATATCATTTATTCTTACTCCTAGAGGAAAACCTGGTGGTAAGCCGAACTTAATCACAAGTTCCACTTAATTACTTTGTGCATATTTCTCACTGGATATTATCATGTGTATTTTATTATTTCATTTATATTTAATTAGTGCATTGTGTATTTCTCACTGTCGTAAGTAGAAAACATAAACATGTCCTATGTATGTATTTATGAATTGCATTAATCTATTAATGCCACGTTGCTCAATTGATCGTTGATGCAACCATGTATGTATTTGTACATCTTATTTTATTTCCTTTATCTCGGCTGACCGCCTTGATAATTTTACTAGCGCACTAATACTGCGCTTAGAGAAGAGATATGAATTATCTCCCCTTGAGTCATTCTACTTTGACGAGAGTTGCGCCCCTTGAACGGACGCTCTCCCCATTCAAGCTCGCTCCATTGTCATGGTCGCTGACCAGCGTCCGCCCCCCCCCCCCCTTTTCTCTTTACACTTGTGTTATTTATTTGAGATTATTATTTATCCTTTTATGTACATTTTTTATTGCTGCTATTAGCCATCTATTTTCCAAATGCCGTTTGTCATCATCTCCCCATTGTGCTCAAAAGCAATTTTTCCAATCTGACGAATGCACCTCAGTCGAGGGCATCGATAAGATGCATGAGAGACATGTCCTAACTTGTCTTTATTTATCCGCAGTCTCCCTCAGGTGTCTGCCTATTTGCTATCTATCGGATCAATCACCTATCGCCTATTTACCTGCCTATTTATTTGGCATTGTCTGCCTAGTCAACTGCCTACTTGCTGTTGAGTATCTTTTACTGTCTACGTGAATCTACTCAACTCTACTACTTGGCGCTATCGGCTCTACTTGCCCACCTATTCGACAACCCACCTCTCAACTTATTTGGTGCGACGTCCCTATAGACCCAGATCTGTGCGAGACGTCATAGCTATGCCAAACCCTCTGCAACTCACTGGACCTATCCTGTTAACTACGCTGCCCCCGGCAGATCAGCTCTGCCCGCAGTAACCCTGTGCCCACGGTAGCCGGCCACCTGCCCTACTGTGCCCAATACAGATATCAGAACTTTGGATTAAGACTCCACAAGAACTGTATCGTCGGCGTCCCTCTATCCGCTAGAGCGCCACCTCCAGCTGCAGAACCTCAAGCCAGAACACAGCCGGGTGCGACACAAACAGGACAACCAGCTAAGTTCAGAAGACAAAGTGACATACTCTCTTATTAAGTGCTAGAGTGATGATTAGATATATTATTGATTAGAGATAGATGCAAACCCTCCCCCTTTTTATTCTTCTATGTAAATGTTTATGTAAATAAATATTCTTCATTTTTAATTGTGTATATTTCTTTCATTGCTTGTCTCGATTTATATGCTGACGGGTTGGTGTGTGATAATCTCAAAAATATCATCCCCTAGACATGAAACGCGCCAAACACACGTCACTTTCACCAACCTGTCACATTATCCACTAAGAACAGAAACAGACTATAACTAAGCCAGTAATAAAACTCTAAGGCAACCCTACACAAGTCACTACAGAAACAAAATAAATCTACAGCAGCAGCTTAAAACAGTAGTTAAAAACGGCAGTGTCATTGCAGCAGAATTATATTCAGCAGTTAAAACAGCAGAGTAATACTCAATAGCAGCAGTAATAATAGCCTGCTTTACATAAAATCATATATTCTATTAGATCTAGAAAACTCAAAGCAGGACTGATGGACGCCGCCATCTTTAAATCACATGCTCAAAACATAAACTGCCAACTAGAAAATAAAACTAAATTAAAATATATCTAGCATATTTACACACACTGTGACATAGATCTAGTAAAAGAAAATATAAAATAGTTACAAACTTACAGGCCGTCCCAGGTACAGAAATATAAAATAATCACACGACAGACCACAAAGATCTTCGGCTGTCACACAGACATACTATACTGACCATTTGTCAACTGTACACTGAACTGTTTTTAAAACAGCGTGGCATCACTTTTTATACACCCCACCCTAACCTACACAAAAAGCGGAAGTACAAATAATAAATTTGGCACTAGCCTATAAAAAATAGAATACATAAAAATATAGCTCTGGGAGCGCAAGCTCACAGAATTAATACACGAGCCTTGAGTTTAGCGAAGCCATATAGCATTTCATAAAAATTTTGTTTCCTACATAGATCACGCTCAATAGCAAGAATTACCAAATGTTTAAATCTATCTTTGAGAATTGTTAACCTCAAGGAATTCTTTGTTAGTTTGAGGCGCAAGAAGCTTCTTTCACCAGATTACACAATTACGGGTATTGCATAATGCCGTTTTTTTCATCGCGCGTAGGATTGGCGTTTTCCATTTTGAATGACACCCCAAAAGGAAAATTTTTTGTTTATATTTTTCAGGAAATTTTTTTTTCTTGAGTTCAAAAGATTTTAATAATTTCAGGAGATTTCCATGACTTTTTCGTATATTTTGAAATTGCGGAGATTTCAAGGAGCTCCTGGTAAATCAGGAGGCTGCGGGAATTCTTTTATAAGTTATAAAATGGTTTAATTGAATAATTTATACACCTAGAATAAGCGTGGGTCCTATCGACGGATCGGATAGGTTGCAGTGGCCTAAGGCCGTCCCTGCAATATAGCGGCATATGCTACACCACCGGTCGACTAGTTATTATTATTTCCTTGTTTAAGACCCGATCTCTATTAATGACTTCTAAAATCCGTTTCAGCCATTTTTGTTGAGCCACATTTAGTCTCTTCTCAATTTTGGCAGATGACTTCCATGTCTCACATGCATATGTTACTGTTGGGATGACAATTGTGTTAAGAAAGTGTATTTCTATTTTAAGTCCAATGGCTTGGCTTACATTCCCGACTTTGCCTCTTACTCGTAGTAGGCAGAGTCTATCATTTATAGGTTTTAATTCGATAACATTGCCTACCATTCCCTCTTTAACAGCGAACCCTGTGCCTAAATTGTTGAATGTAGCTTTAAATAACGTTGTCACTCATCGACTCACTACAGTTAGATATTTGTTTCAGAAATGAAGTTGAATTTACTAATTTGCAAAAAAAGTTAATCAGGGCCGCAGGGGGTCTACCGAATACCAGAAAACATGGCAAGGAGTCTACGAGACAAAAAAGTTTGGGAACCACTGATCTAGAGTTCTAGTTAGGCTATAGAGTTTTATATGAAGATTTAGAGTAGATCTAGTTTCTTGACTATTTCTTCGCGATCTTCTTGTATCAATCGAAACATGACCATTAATACTTCAATTTATTACCTTGTAGCCAAAACCTCTGTAGGAATGGGACCAGGTTGGGTTCTTTCCGCCGGTTCGTCTGTCTATCATGTCTAGATTTCTAAAACTAAAAGTGTTATTAAAATTCCGTTTTCTTCATGCTTTAAAAAAGGGAGGACAACGGCTATTTTTGGTCTTCGGAATATAAAGTATATTATTTAAATACATTTTAAGGAAGCAACTCAGTTGTAGATCAACAGGAAAAGTTCAAGGATGTTTCTTTATAATGACTAATTCCAACGGTGATTGTCAAATACTTGCGTTTGCACATGAAGTTTTGCTTCTAAGGTTCACCTGTTCACCAACCTCACTTCGTTCCAGACCAACTTCCCATAAGTAGCTTAATGCTCACACGCCTGTTATAAGGCAGGCCAATTTTTATATTCACTCTGTCTGTCTGTTACAAAGTTTGAACACGTTATTTATCCCTCACCCGTTCTCGGATCAAGTTGAATTTTTTAAAATTATTAATTGTCGAAGACAATATGTGAATAAATTTTTAAAAATATGCAGTTAGTTAATTTATTATTTGTAATTAATTAATTTGTTTGATACTAACTAGGGAAATTAATCCTTATGTTTTCACAGATATGGCTATGTACGTAGGATTTGTCCCATTTGAAACTTGTACACGTTATTTCTCCAGTCTCATTCTCGGATAAAGTTGAAACTTTAAAGTTATTTTTTTACCTAAAAAAAATACATGAATCAATTTAAAAAATTAACCAGTTAGTCGACTATTAATTAGTAATTAAATATTTTGTTTGATATTTTTAAAAAAAATACCTACTATATTATTAACTTTAGAGTATTAAGTGTGGAGTTCTTTCCTTTAGATAAACTAAAAAAACAAACAAAACAATATTTTTATATTTTGCTTGTTCTCTATTTCGCTGTTCGCTAGACTCCCAAATTACGTCTTGTCGCTTTGTGCCAAAGAAGCTTTGCATTATTAACAGCGTGGACTTGCCCTGCCCTAAATGTTGCGTTACATTGTGCTAGGTGAAAGTGCAGGGCAGAGTTCTTACATTAGTTTAAAAATTAAAAAGGAAGCATATTTCAATGTTTTCAAAGCCAGATTTTTTAAAAGTCATATATTTTTCTGCTGTAGTATGGCATTTTTGTACACAAGGGAAATCATCAGACTTCTTTGTCTTTTAAAACAATGTATAAATAGTGTTCAAATAATCGCAGTACATAAATTTAGAAATGATAAAAGTTTGCTTTCATGTGAATCATCTAGAATCTAGTTTTGATTATCCAACATGTTCAACATTTTGTTTATTACAATCTGAGTATACGTTATGTGATCACATGCTTGGAAATATTTTTAAAACGCAATTCGATTGTTCTTCTTGTTTCGCAACTACACATACGGACGGGATACTACATACTCATTCCGCTGGTCAATGATGGCAAATGTTTCGTTTCGTCTGTTTAATGAAGCAAACATTCAGTTCTGCGTGGAACGTATAGGTCAGTGAATCCCAAAGTGGCCTATATAGACCCCAAAGGGTCTACGAAGACTTCCAAGGGGTCTAAGAAAGGGAAAAAAATAAATTGGGGGTCTATGAGATTTCCACGGTGGTCTACGAAAATAGATTTTTTTAAGCAGGTCGTGACTCTATTTTTGCACATGCCATTAATGTAATTATTTCATACACTAATATACGATTTGTACCTTAGTTAATCCTTTAAATATTTATTCTGCTATTCAAACAAAAAATTCTTTTATTTATTCTCAATACTCGTTTAAACAGCTGAATTGTGTCTACATGCAACTAAAACATACAACTAATTTTTAAGAAAAAGACATTTCATCGTGAAGCGTTTTGATTATTTAAAATTGGGATTCGTTCCTTCCATGTCAAACAAACTGTTGCCTAGGTGACTTTTTATAAAGATATAAAACTCACTAAGCTGGAGGATCATTTGAGACGATGCCACCCTGAATTTAAAGTTAAAGGTTTGAAAAACTTTCAAACATTCAAAGGTAAAGTTCAGAATAGATCCACAAAATCACTATTCAACATCATATCGAGAAGATGATGTTTTGTGAGAGTCTTACAAGATCTCTGTCATCGTCATCTCGTCACATATAACCCAATACAGAAAACACTATAGTACAAAACATTGATTTTACAAGTCGTTGAAGTAGTTTGAAAAACCTACATCTAATTTTACTAAAAGAATTACTTTAAGCAACAATACAGTTTAAGGACACATCGGTGGTATGAGTTATAACATTAAAAGCTTCTTGTATAATTCTTTGCAAACGACTTAATACAGTTTGGGATCAGTGACGTCACAGAGTGTAGCGCTGTGTGCTGCAAGCTGCCTAAGGGTCGCGGCTTCTCATTTTTCTTCAGTATTGACCCCAGAAGCCTTTTCCATGATTGTGTATATCTGCAAGGTATCAGAAGTTTGAATTCAGTTTTCCTTCTACTAGTTGGGTAGCCAGCCATGACAAATGAGCCTCTTCTGTCCGAAGCTTATTGGTCAGGTGCCAGTTACTCGCCTAAACCCTTCTCCTATAGTAGGACGTAATCATCTTCTATTTTGAAGTAACGTCTGTACTATATAAAATAAGATAGTTAAATCAGTTTTGCGACCAAATATGTAGCCACACTTGAAATATCAAGAAACACAAGAGAAACTGCTCTTTGCGAAAACTTTTAGAATGGTATTTAAGCGAAATTGATTAATCAATTTATATTAAATGTTTGAAGGACTACTTTATAGAACAACAAATTCATATATTAAACATAGTGTAGCAACCTGCAAAAAAAAAAAGTATTTCCAGTGAGTTTGGTGATTCCAGTAAAAAAAAAGAGTAAAGTTCCCCTTTCAGTCCTTGTGGTCTATAGGGCAGATGATTGTTATGACATGATTAGAAATTAGTTATTTGTTTCGGGAATAAGGGGAAAGTTTTACTTAGCGACAAGACACGTGACAGATCTTTAAAAAACAAGAATGCTCTAAGTGACGCTAAAAGAAGACGCTTCGTATAGAGCAGTACAATAAATATACGGATTAACGGATATAGCTGACATCGGACGATTCCCTTCTTGATTATTAAATATATTTGTAAAAAAACATCAGCGTCGACTACATATTTTGATTGTTTCGGCCTTTCGCCTGTGTTACTGAAGTAGTTCGAGTTCAGCATTACTTCCAGCCAGACGTAGATCTACACTAGAATCAACACCGCGCGGAAGCCTTAACATGATGTAAAGCTCATCTGTTTCTGTGACCTACGGTTAACGAGAATGCCATGTGGCCAGCACAACTACCAATCACCTTTACTTTTCCCCAACTAATGTCAGGTACACATTAGAACTGGGTGGACTCAGAGACGCCTAAAGATCCCGAAATTAAAAAGTCTTCCCCAAGATTGGAACCCGAGACCCCGAGTCAGAATCCAAGCGCATTACCTCTCAGCCACCAGTAATATATATTAATTGCTAGTTTAATTGTCTTAAATTTGATTTCTATTGAAAAAAATCTCTTATTATATAAAATTTAGCTTTAAATTACCTTTTCACTCTGGAACACACTCCAATTGGAAATTCGTTTTTTAAAAAATTGGAATTGATGAATTTGGAAAAAAAGCAATACAAGCTAATCAGGGGGTCTACCGAAAACCAGTAAATATGGTAAGGGGTCTACGAGAAAAAATGTTTGAGAACCACTAGGATAGCTGAAACTGCAGTTCGATTTTCTCGCATCTAGCATCGAAACGCTTCTCATTGTGAAAAGTTCACGTTGTCATGGAACTAATAGCTCACAATGTGAATACACTTGGGACCCTGGTGTAGCTCAATGTTAACTTTTTACGTGTGTGTATTGTTTTGAAATGAGTGTTCTGGTAAGTACTTGTAGCTCTGGTAAGTTCTTGTAGTTCTGGTAAGTACTTGTAGCTCTGGTAAGTTATGTAGTTATGGCAAGTTCTTGTCGATTTGGTAATTTCTTGTAGATTTGGTCAGTGTTCTTGTAGATCTGGTAAGTTCTTTTAGTTCTGATAAGTTCTGGTAAGCTCTTGTAGTTCTGGTAAACTCTTGTAGTTCTGGTACATTCTTGTAGTTCTGGTACCTTCTTGTAGTTTTAATAAGTTCTTGTAGTTCTGGTAATATCTTGTAGTTCTGATAAGTCAATGTTTAGATCATAAATTAAAAAATCTTTGACAAAAAATTTCAGTTCATTGAGAACATACGAAAAAACAAATTTAAAAATAATAATAATAATAATCTTTATTGTCCGTAAAGAAATTTGTCTTACAATGTGTTTATTGCACCAAACAAAACATTATAACTATAAAAAACAAACCAGATTTAAAACAAAACAAAACATAAAGATGTCTTTAAAAATCTCTTTAATTACAAATACAAGCCACATATATTATTTACACGTAAGCCTTGGTCCCTAATGAAAGCACTAATAAATACTTATGTCCTATGATTAAGCAATAAGTTTTATTTTCAAAAGCACACACACAAACGTGTATTTCCTTAATGAATTCAAGCATCAAGCTCTTTTAAAGAATCTTTTAAAGTTCTATAATAAACATAAACATTGTTTTGAAGTCAGCTATAAGATGAAGCGATTCTGAGTGGCTCGCCAGCCGGAACGTCAATATGGAAAACTCTTTTAGACATTTCTTTGATTACATCTGTTAAGGCTTTGTTATTGACGTGAGATAATCCCCCTTAACCTAAAATAGGCGTCAGAGATACCAGAAATATATGTATAAATATATAACATAATCGGCTCCAGCGAATAATAATATCATTAAAAAGATAGTTTATTCAATGTTTGTGGTTTATGTTTGTACATTGTCTTGCAGGTGTGTTGCCATAGTCCTTCTCACATGTCTGGTTTTTACGTCCGTCTTCTATATATGTAACTTTAGTCAGTACAATATATCTCATTTTCTTTTGTCGTCTAAATATGTAACATAAGCCTGTTCAAAATATCTCAATTTTCTACCATCGTCTAAATATGTAACCAAAGCCTATTCACCATAAATTTAATTTATGTTTTTCATCTATGACAGTCCGCGTGTCGTCATACTAACTTGCTTCTTGTAGTTCTGGTAAGTTCTTGTAGCTCTGGTTAGTTCTTGTAGCTCTGGTAAGTTCTTGTAGTTCTGGTAAGTTCTTGTAGCTCTGACAAATTCTTGTAGTTCTGGCATATTCTTGTAGTTCTGGTAAGTTTTTGTAGTTCTGATATATTCTTGTAGTTCTGGTAAGTTCTTGTATCTCTGACAAGTTCTTGTAGTTCTTGTAAGTTCTTATAGTTCTGCTAAGTTGTTGTTTTTTTTTTTTACTGTTAAGATCTTGTAGTTCTTGTATATTCTTGTAGTTCTGGTATATTCTTGTAGTTCTGTTAATTTCTTGTAGCCCTGACAAGTTCTTATAGATCTGGTAAGTTCTTATAGTTCTGGTAAGTTCTTGTTTTTGTTTTTACTGTTAAGATCGTGTTTTCTGGTATATTCTTGTATTTCTGGTATATTCTAGTATTTCTGGTATATTCTTGTAGTTCTGGTATATTCTTGTAGTTCTGGTATATTCTTCTGGTTCTGGCAAGTTCTTGTAGTTCTGGTAAGTTCTTTTTTGTATGTTCTTATAGTTATGATAAGGTTATGTAGTTCAGATAGTTTCATGTAGTTCTGGTAAGTTGTTGCAGTTTCGGTAAGTTCTTGTAGTTTTGGTAAGTTATTGTAGTTCTGGTAAGTTCTTGTCGATTTGGTAAGCTCTTGTAGATCTGGTCAGTGTTCTTGTAGATCTGGTAAGTTCTTTTAGTTCTGATAAGTTCTGGTACGTTCTTGTAGTTATGATAAGGTTATGTAGTTCAGATAGTTTTATGTAGTTCTGGTAAGTTGTTGCAGTTTCGGTAAGTTCTTGTAGTTTTGGTAAGTTTTTGTAGTTCTGGTAAGTTCTTGTCGATTTGGTAAGCTCTTGTAGATTTGGTCAGTGTTCTTGTAGATCTGGTCAGTGTTCTTGTAGTTCTGGTAAGTTCTTGTAGTTCTGGTAAGTTCTTTTTTGTATGTTCTTGTAGTTATGAAAAGGTTATGTAGTTCAGATAGTTTCATGTAGTTCTGGTAAGTTGTTGCAGTTTCGGTAAGTTCTTGTAGTTTTGGTAAGTTATTGTAGTTCTGGTAAGTTCTTGTCGATTTGGTAAGCTCTTGTAGATCTGGTCAGTGTTCTTGTAGATCTGGTAAGTTCTTTTAGTTCTGATAAGTTCTGGTACGTTCTTGTAGTTATGATAAGGTTATGTAGTTCAGATAGTTTTATGTAGTTCTGGTAAGTTGTTGCAGTTTCGGTAAGTTCTTGTAGTTTTGGTAAGTTTTTGTAGTTCTGGTAAGTTCTTGTCGATTTGGTAAGCTCTTGTAGATTTGGTCAGTGTTCTTGTAGATCTGGTCAGTGTTCTTGTAGTTCTGGTAAGTTCTTGTAGTTCTGGTAAGTTCTTTTTTGTATGTTCTTGTAGTTATGAAAAGGTTATGTAGTTCAGATAGTTTCATGTAGTTCTGGTAAGTTGTTGCAGTTTCGGTAAGTTCTTGTAGTTTTGGTAAGTTATTGTAGTTCTGGTAAGTTCTTGTCGATTTGGTAAGCTCTTGTAGA
This sequence comes from Biomphalaria pfeifferi, assembly GCA_030265305.1. Lineage (NCBI taxonomy): Eukaryota > Metazoa > Mollusca > Gastropoda > Planorbidae > Biomphalaria > Biomphalaria pfeifferi. The sequence goes on along the minus strand of JASAOG010000181.1, from coordinate 1,461,927 downwards.
TTTGGTCAGTGTTCTTGTAGATCTGGTAAGTTCTTTTAGTTCTGATAAGTTCTGGTACTTTCTTGTAGTTTTAATAAGTTCTTGTAGTTCTGGTAAGTTATTGTACTTCTGATAAGTCAATGTTTAGATCATAAATTAAAAAATCTTTGACAAAAAATGTTAGTTCATTGAAAACATACGAAAAAACAAATTTAAAAATAAAAATAATAATAATAATCTTTATTGTCCGTAAGGAAATTTGTCTTGCAATGTGTTTATTGCACCAAACAAAACATTATAACTATAAAAAACAAACCAGATTTAAAACAAAACAAAACATAAAGATGTCTTTAAAAATCTCTTTAATTACAAATACAAGCCACATATATTATTTACACGTAAGCCTTGGTCCCTAATGAAAGCACTAATAAATACTTATGTTCTATGATTAAGCAATAAGTTTTATTTTCAAAAGCACACACACAAACGTGTATTTCCTTAATGAATTCAAGCATCAAGCTCTTTTAAAGAATCTTTTAAAGTTCTATAATAAACATAAACATTGTTTTGAAGCCAGCTATAAGATGAAGCGTTTCTGAGTGGCTCGCCAGCCGGAACGTCAATATGGAAACCTCTTTTAGACATTTCCTTGATTACATCTCTTAAGGCTTTGTTATTGACGTGAGATAATCCCCCTTGACCTGAAATAGGCGTCAGAGATACCAGAAATATATGTATAAATATATAACATAATCGGCTCCAGCGAAAAATAATATCATTAAAAAGATAGTTTATTCAATGTTTGTGGTTTATGTTTGTACATTGTCTTGCAGGTGTGTTGCCATAGTCCTTCTCACATGTCTGGTTTTTACGTCCGTCTTCTATATGTGTAACTTTAGTCAGTACAATATATCTCATTTTCTTTTGTCGTCTGAATATGTAACATAAGCCTGTCCAAAATATCTCAATGTTCTACCATCTTCTAAATATGTAACCAAAGCCTATTCACCATAAATTTAATTTATGTTTGTCATCTATGACAGTCCGCGTGTCGTCATACTAACTTGCTTCTTTAATCTTTGCCCAGGCAATGGACATGCTTAAACCAAAAAAAAAAAGGACTGCCAACTATTGCATCGGAAATAAACATAATCCTCTGATCTCAAGCATATGTCATTATAAATATATTGTTTAAATATGTACGAAATTCGCTCGTAAAACATAATTAATTAAAATGTTATACCAAATAAAAAATAAACTATTTTACAACCCCTTTTTAAGTTAACTTTATAATTGCAACATTCTCCAATCCTGCTAAATGTGTAGGTCAGTATAGTTCAACAATGTTTTTATTTTGGAAAAAAAACGCGATTTACTCAATCCTATACTCTTAAGTGAGCAATTCTTGTAAGTATGTATGTAAGTATGTATGTATTGAAGTATGTATATAAGTATGTATGTACCCTCTTTTTGCAGGCTCTATCACAGCCTTGTCAACAAAGTAAAAGTCACCCTTACGGCTCTCTGCAATTTATAGAGCACTTAAAACACAATAACTTCTAATAAATCGACAATTTTTTCTTCCATAGTTTCATAATAAATCAATCTAAATAATAGTCTAGGTTTTATTAAAGTACAAAATAAAAAACAATGAAGATTTATGAGATCCATATTGTAATGCTTGTAATACTTTAAAAGTGTAACTGTTATTTTTATGGCCTTCACAAAGCGCTATGGTCTAATCTTTTTGCTGGGACGGTGGGGAGGGGGTATCTGTAAACAGAACTCTACTCGAGTCGGGAATAAAACTCAAGTCTATTTGTTAAGTAGCCAAGCAACTCTTGTCACTCAGCCACACTGCACACACTGTATACCTTATGTCAAGGTAAGATATTGCATAGAATTACTTTTCTTTCAAGTCGATTAATATTGAAAAAAAAACATGAACAAGAAGAATAAGTATTTAGCTTGACCCCTTGCTAAATGTAATGGCCTATGCATGGCAGAATGTCATCTATAAAAATGATAGGTCAAGTTTTCTATTCAAAACAAAAATTCCAGTTTAGATAGCTTTGCATAATTAACATAATAATATTATGCGGGGTTATATTTTATTTTGATGGTGAATTATTACAATGCGTTCAATCTTCAAGGCCTACTGTCTTATACCAAAACAATTACATTTAGAACTAACAGAAAACTTATGCAACTTTTCAGATTGGCAGTCTTTACCCGATTGTTCATTTTTGGATTTACACAAATATTTCCAAAATAACTCCTTCTCTCCTAATTAACGATACCATCGTTGATTTGACTTCATTAAATTAAATTAATATCCGTTTTTATTAAATTTTAATTGTGTTATAACGAGCATGCATTTCTCCTATAATTGTATACCAAAAGTAATGTTTTCTGATTACAAACAAAAATGTTATGGAAGTTTAATCCTAACAGGGTAGAATGTACAAATGTAGAAAATGAACAATTCTGTCAGAGCATGGAAAAAATAATTACGGAGATAAAGAGTTAAGAAATCATTCAACCGAGCAAAGCTCGGTCAGCTGGTAATCCTATTTTTATGAGTATGAACCAGTGCAAAATTCTCTTACAATATACGTGGAAACAACAACAAGCTGTTATATACAGAAATATTCTCATTTCTTTTTTCCGTCTTATATATATATATATATTGCAATCTTTGGGGCGGATGAAGACTGACATTCCATTGGTACATAAGAGCCTGAAGATGTGGGACCAAATAGCAGCCGACCATAGGGATGTCACCTTCATCTGGGTCCCCTCCCATGTGGGCATTGAGGGAAACGAAGCAAAGGAAAAAGAAGCAAAGAGAGCCCTAAATCATGCGGTGTCAGGAACCCAAATTCCCTGCTCAGACCTGAGACAAAGTATTACCTCTGACACCTACCAAGAGTGGCAGGACCGATGGGAGGCTGAGACTCACAATAAACTCAGGCAGATTGTGGCGGATGTCAGATGGCGGTCCACATCTAAGGGTCTGACAAGGCGTGGTAGCACGACCATGTCCAGACTTAGGATTGGCCACACCTACATCACGCACTCTTTTGTGCTGAAGAAAGAAGAGCCCCACTTTGTGAGTATTGTGACTCTCGCCTCACCATGGAACATATCCTCATCGACTGCCCCAGATACCAGGATGTCAGGGAGAAATATTTTAGAACCACTAATTTAAAAACACTATTCAATAATGTCGACCCTGGGAAGGTACTGGGCTTTATCCGGGAAGTGGGGTTGTCTACGAAGATCTGATTTATGAATTCTGTAAACATGTACTATTACAATTAGATTTTTACCAAATTATAAAATTTTTACTACCTCTACTATTTTAACTGTGAAAAGACCTTGATTTTAATGATTTGACTATATGGAATTTGGCCCTTGTTGTGTCGAGGGAGAGGGGCCCTTGAGGGACTGCAGGCACGACATGGCCTAAATTGTGCCCATGTGCCCAAAATAAAAAATGAAATCAAATCTCTATATATATATATATTATATATATATTCACTGCCTTAGCTCTCAATAATTTATATATATATATACTAGCCTGACATTACCCGCGGCCTGAGGGTCTTAGTTTGTGTTTACTTATCTAGTGGATTGGATTCAGATGTATGTTAAACTTAGCTAATGATCCTTTCAAGTTTTTCTCTTTCGCAACGAAAATAAAATTTTTTGTTTTACGAAAATGGGTTTACCCGAAGCCGATACATTCATATCTATTAAAAACGAAAGAAGCTATAGATGAATAGGATATAAAGTACAATTAAAACGGGTTTACCCGATTTGTAAATTATGGTATTATAAGTACGTCAGGACGTTCTGAATTCGCAGATATATGGAACGAATTTATGTAAAAATACTTTTGAAACACACATTTGAAGGTTAATTTTATTAAATTATGAAATCAATAGACTATTTTCTGTATTTTCATATGTCAATGTAAAAAAAAATATATGTGCAAAGTGTAGTTCTTAAAATTAGATCTAGATCTAAATCCTTTCGATCTTTTTTCAAGTCAACATTGTAAACAAAGCCTAGATCCACATAATACTATAGTTTTTGTAGAGTCGGTCAACTTTTTTTTTTGAGGGTCTTAAGTTTGTTTTAGGGCTACTATACATACATTGCTGTATTAGCTAGTACCCAAGGAACATTTCTGCCAAGTTTTATCAATATTGATCAAGCGGTTTTTATTTCTATTCCTAACATACATACATGATTTCATTATTTAATAAAATTAATATTCAAATGTGTGTTTCAAAAGCATTTTTTACATAATTTCGTTCCTTATATCTGCGAATTTAGAATTCCTGACATAGATTCTTTCATTAGACAATACTGTAATGTTACACATTTTTCTATTCCTATATCTAAAACTCTTATTCCATTCATGATTCCGTACATCTAACAAAAAAGGTCACTCATGCGCAGAGCGAAGCCTCCAAGCACGCGCAGAAAGAAGCAAAATATGTTTTAGTGGCCCTTAGAAAAATGCATTTCTTTTTGTTTTAAGTCTTATGATATTGCATGCGGCTTCAGAAAGAGACAGCTGGAGGTCACTCACTAAGCCTGCGGGATACGCATTTGAGACCAAACAAAAATCCGCTGCCGAGGAAAGACGCAGACGGCGAAAAGAAAATCGTAATTGACCACTGGTTATGCTTGCCCTGGATGTAGGTCACCAATGCGATTGCATAGCCACGATAAATATTGCATTCCTCATTAATCTTTGGACTCTAAGACAAGCCTTATTATTATTATGATATTGTTAAAAATTGATTAAAATTTTTTATAAACTTATCTGTGACACAAAAAAACTATTTTGGTTCGTGATGAAATATTATTTCAAAATTGTGTACTTATGTAGCTTTTTGCGACATATGGGGAACCATCTGTGCTCGGACGCTACAATGGTTTCATAAGAAATATATAATAAAGAAAATCCAGATCTATCCACTATTCACCTTGTGACTTGTGATACACAGGCAACATCTTGTTAAAATTTTAGCCCACAATTTCACTCCTATTTTGAATCTTATTATAAAATTCGTAAATAAAATACAAACACATGCATGCTGAAAATAAGCTCATGATGTGATAAGCAACATGTTAAACTCTTATTGTAAACTCAAAATCGCTAGATTGTTATTGCTCGTTTTGTTAAGCTCTCAAATACAATTTTGGATTTTTTAGCTGCCCCCGAAAAGGGAAAAGATGCTATTAATTTTGTGCGAAATGTCTGTCCGTCTGTCCCGCTTAGATCTCGTAAACTAGAAAAGATAGTGTAAATCTGACATCATAATATTTTAGTCCATTCAAAGTTCTGATGCAACGGCTACTTTTTTCTTTTCTAAAAGAGACAAATCTATTTTTTTAATTACTTATGCAAGCAGTTTTATTATAAAAATACACCTTTTTTTTTACAACTATTCACTATTAATAGTAACAAACACTGGAGGCTCTTTAGTAGGAGAGATTACCATATTTTTAACACATTTATGCAAATAGTTTTTTATTTTTTTATCAAAAAAGATTTTTTTTACATTTGTATAGCTAAGTTATGTATGTTTTGTCACATTATTTACTACATTTACTAGAAAAAAATGTTTACTTTTTTAAAGAGAAAAAATTTATTTACTATGCATATAAGTCGGACATAATTAAAAACAACAATTAATAAGTAATTTTTCAAAATAGCGCGTGAACTGAAATGTACCACACGAATATAAAACACTTAACTAAAGGAAAAATGTTAATTTTTTTTTTTAGGAAATTTTTTTTTTTTTTGAGGAATTAGAGATTGACCATTTACAAAGCAATTAGATCAAATAGATATTCATTATAAGACATCAGTTAGGCCAGGTTCACATTTAACTTCACATTCACTTTCTTTTGGTTTGCTGGACCGCTGGGGCGCCACACAAGATCTGTCAACCTTCTTTCTCCATTCTCTCTATCGCTTCTCTTTGATCGAATTTAATTCTGATGTTCTTTCTGAAAATATTGATACCTGCCTTTTTACCTCCCTGGGTGTACCACTTCGGGGCCGATTTCGAGTTTGTTTTTCCACACAAACTGTCTTTGTAGCCTTTTTTTTTTTTTTTTTGAAAAACAGGAAGATTCATTGGTTGGCGATGACTTAAGGCAGGCTAAAAGAAAGATTTGTTTTACATTGTAGGCATATAACGCAAAGGATTGAAACCAACTCCCACTGCAAGGAAAGAAATTTACTTTCATTAATTAAATCATTTTTTTTTTAATTTAGATATTAAATCTATTTAAAAGGGTTTTACATCTCAAATAACTTGTTTGTTGACACATGAATTACTGCCTAAGGAGATTGATATCTATGCAATTCACCTAACAATGCTATATGGAAGAAACGGCAATTCGCTTCTAGGATGTAAATAAATTTAAAAATAAATAAATATAATATAAATATAAATGACAATCTGTTACTGATGTTCAAACTGAATTGCAGGAAAAAAATAGATTTACAAAATTATGTCTTCAGTGCAAAGAATATTTACATAGGAGGCACAACAGAGATATCGCTGCACTTAAATGTTCTAGTAAAATTAAAAAAACAGTGGTCGAAAATGAAATTATTTTTAGCTTTTCCCTCAACATACAAGGCTAAACTGGATTTAGTGCTTTACAAACTTAACGAATAAGCAAGGAAATAAACTGGATGTAAAAACTGGAGGATTTTCTTTTGTTAATTTAAAGTTTGACATTTCTAATATTGCCGGAGACAAAAGGTTTCTATTAGCATAATTTCATTTTTAGTCAATTCAGCAATGATAATATTTATATTAAAAATAAAACTAAATTTACAATTAAATCTAAAAATAGTAGGCCCTAATATTACAGAATTAAAAAGGATCTATTCGAAGGATTTGAAAAAAAAGTCACGACAATGAGATTAATTTTTGTGTGTGATCACTGCAAATTATTTAACATAGTTTTTGCATAATAATAATAATAATGGCAATGTCTTTGATTCCGAAGATTAAGGATAAGTGCAATGTTTCACATGACTACACAAACCCATTAGCAACCTGCATAGTTCCATGCAGACAAAGCCGTTGTCCGCTGGCGGGCTATTTATGTTTTCTTTCCGTCTTCAATAATGGCTTTTCTTTGAGTCTCAAATGTTTGTCTCTCCAACTCTCTCTCTTTCTCTCTCTCTCTCTCTCTCAGAGGCCATGTGCTGCCAGCTTTTTTTCTCAATGCCATTGAGGACGAAATAATGCCTGAGTTGATCTTTATAGCGCTTATGGGGGCCTTTCTGTTACGCCGTCCTCCTCTAAGCTCACCAAAGAAGATCGCCTATGACATGCGGTCGTCTCCGATGAGGAATATGTGTTATAGACAGCATACAAATTAATAAATAAATGACATTTTATTCTAATTTGCCTTCTTACACTTCTTTATTAGTACTTTTCATAGAGGGGGGGGGGGGGGCGCTGGCTAATTTTTTAAAAGAAAAAATAGGAAAAGGGGGTGGTTGGCCAAAAAAGGTTGAAAACCACTGATCTAGATGATGATATAGAAGTCTTTGCTGCTCAGCACGAAGTGAGGCGATATGAATTGAGATTTATAATTTGTGCATTTTCTCGACAATAAATAACAGTATTATTCAATAAAATAGTTTTATTGATTATCTTTTGCTAATTTTACTTATATATTGTATCATTGGGAATTAAGGCATATATTTATTAAGTACATTATCTCATGTCTTGATGTCGAGTGTCAAATTGGAGGGGACCCTAAAATGTTCGAGCCCTCCGGGCCCCTTAATCCTAGCCACTGCAATGATGGCAAATGTTCATTTTGACTGTTCAATGAAACAAACATTCAGTTCTGCATAAAAGTAAAGGTGAACTTTCAGTTCTGTCTTGACTTCATCACTTCTGAAACGATTCTCATTGTGTGATTGTCACATGGTCATGTAACCTTGAGTAACTAGTTTAGTTTAGAGTATATTAGTTATGTAGATAAATATATTGTGTATTTTTTTTTAGCGACGGTAAAAGTAGTGACGTAGTCAGTCAGACAAATGACGTTGCAGAATAGGCGTAGATGAAGAACAAGATGGCTAGAGCTTAGAGAAGGTTGAATAGTTATAGAGACTGATAAGTGAACGACAGATAGGGAGACGAGACAAGCATCCCATTTGTGAATAAATATATCATTTAAAGTAGTAAAAAGTCTTTAGTACGTCTATATTGTTAATTGTAATGTCCCTTGGTTAGTTTAGACTTTTGCGTGAAAACGTGCCGGATTTTGCACAGCACATAAGATCCTATCCAGAACAACCAATGGGATAGCTCAAGTTAGGCCGGAGTGACTTTTCTAATTCTGACCCCCATAACCCAACTCTAGCTACGCCTATGCATGTAACGAAAGAGTCACCACGTAAATAAACTTTTTACAAAGCTTCAACTCACTAAAAAGTTTGAACATGTTTTTTTTCCTCTCCAATCCACATTCTCAGATCAAGTCACAAATTTGCACAATTATTCATTGCATCTGACAAGACATGAACAATCCAAACATTAACCAAATAGTTAGTTAATTAAGTACCAGGTGACCGAGCCTTGCTCGTTTGAATAATTTGTTTAGGAAATACATTTACTTATTTTGGATCGGGTAAAGACTCAAAATTCGAAAAGTTGCTTTCGTGTTATTTTAGTTGTAAATGTCAATGTACACGGCGATTAGAAATTAAAGTCTCTTAAGTTCCCATACAGAACACGCCTGTATGGACTTCTTATGATCCGACACTTACCCTTTAGAAAGCACGTACCTGTATGGGGGGACGAGTGTTTGCAAAAGGCAGTCTTTTTTGTGAGCTAAAAGGTGGTAGACATAACAGAAATGTCCCACAGAAACGTTTTAAAGACCAGCTTAGGCACCAACTTGCTTTAACTGACTTAAGTGACTTTTACTTCGTTGACTAAGCTAATAGAGCCTACAATAAAATGATGCGCAAATGTTTAACTAGGTCTATTGATTCATCAAAAGTTGTTCATATTTGCAAAGAAATATTTTAATTTACAGCTGAAAGCCTAGTTACTTAAGCGGTGTTTTTTCCCATTGGCGTCATGGAAAATTTTCATTCATAAAACATTCTAGCCCAAACTTATTTTCTATAATGAAACATTTTCAAATCGATATAACGGTCCTCCTCTAGTTCTTCCCTTGTGGCCAAAGAGTTGAGATTTTTTTCTCATGTATATACATATACCCTAAAATTTTAAATAAAAACCGTTAAAGCCGTTTAAAAAAAATTATTTATAAATAAATAAATAAATATATATATATATATATATATATATATATAAATATATATATATATATAAATAAATAAATAAATATATATATATATATATATATAAATATATATATATATATATATATATACATACATACATACATACATACATACATACATAAATACAAACATACACACACACACACGCACACACACACACACACACACACACACATACATACACACACACATACATACAAGAATTGCTCGATTAAAAGTATAGGATTGTTGGTGATCAAAAATTGTATTTGATATTGAAATAAGGTAAATATGCACTAGTTAATAAGAGATGTAGGTGTATATATGGATTTAATTACGTTTCGTGAACTGATTTCTCCCATTTTCCATTCCTGTATCAAGTTGAAATTTTGCAAACTTATTTATAGTCAATGGTAAGACATGAATCAATAGCAAATTTTACCAATTAGTTAATCGATTATTAATAATTTAATTATTTTTTTTAAACAGCAAAAAGGGACCTAAACCCTGCTTTTTCAGATAAATGACACTAATTAGCGGTTCTTTCCTTAGATAAGCTTTCTTTTTTTTTCTTCTGCTTTTCTTCTATAAATTGAATATAAAATGTTGTCATGGTGACTTCTTGTTACGAAATAAATAAAAATCTTTGACAATATTTCAGTTGTTCCTTAAGTAAAATAAAAAATTAGATGCCATCCTCTTAAGGAACTTGACAACTTACATTGAAATAAAGGAATAAGTATTAAAGCGTAACAAATGGAAAACAGAAAAGTGTACAACTGGTAACTCAACGTCGTTTCTGTAGAGCTCATGGACTGAACTTCAAAAGGACTCGTAATGAAATCAACTGGGTTCCCTGGATTCCGTTCAATGGGACCTTATTTTAATAGGATTACCCGGGCGCTTCTGGATTACAATTAAAACCCCATCAGTTACTTGACAATCACATGTTAATCTTAAGGGCAAGATGTACTTGGAATGTTCACACTGCAATCTTGATGCAGGGTCGTAGCTCGTCCTTCATCACGCTTGGCGTCTTACAGTACGTGGGGCTGTGTCACGTGTAAACTTAATATCTTGATTAAATAGCGTCTATCAAATACGATAATTTGCTCATAATAGACATTGGAATTTCCATAGTAGTTAGATTTCGAATCATGTCTGAGGAGTTGGGTATATAAACAAGAAAATGCCATCATTGAGTTTGCTAAAGTTTTATGATCAGTTTATTGTGTCTATTTTTTTGTGAATCTACTACTGTATTATAGTCTGTAGAATTTGTTTAATATTTTCGTGATTCCACTTTGTGGAGCAAAAATGTTTATTTCACAAGGAAGATTTAGGTTCTTTTTATACTTAAATAAATATTTCCGGCAATATAGAGGAATTTTGGTTATCAGACATGATTCTGAAGACCAAGATATCAAATTTAACCATACACGTGTTCCTTATTATTATATATTATTCCAATGCTTACCTGGCACAGCCCAGCTGAGAATGATTCCTTCACGTGCATGTCTGACCAAATTGTCCAGGTAAATCTCTTCAAACTTGGCTGGGATGTGCTCTGCAACCTCAATGCTTAGGATCCAATCATAGATGGGAAGGCCATACTGTGGGGCAGTCAAGTCTAAAAATCTCACCTAATTTATAATTAAAATAACAAACTTATCATTAAAAACAAGGTTACAAAGACAGTTTGTGTGGAACATGGACTTTGTAACATTGGCGCACTTTTCATTACAGTAATAGAATTTAACATAGCGTTAGTTTACTAAAGGTGACCTGGTTACATGAAATCTAGTTTTTGATAAAATAAAAGTCGGAGCAGTAAGTTCTAAATGTAAATTTAAAATTTATTTATTGTTTCGATTTTGAAATAATTGATCTGCAGAGTAAAATGCAACACTGTTTAATTGTACTATGTTAATTATATTAAGCTATCTAAACTGGAAATAGTTAGTCATTAGCTAAAAAGAGAAAACTTGAATTATTAATATGCATCAATATGTTTAAATGTCAAAATTAATTCTAATAAGGATCAAACTGCATTGGAAGGTTGTACATATAGGCCATGATATAGGTGAGGGGGTTCACAAAACAACATCTATCCTAGGCACAGTCTTTTCATATTGCCTCTCAACTTGGGCGGAAATCGTTCTCCTTTCTCTTCCTACTGTTGACATCCTTCTCAGTCGAGTTTATCACAGAGCGCACCTTCTAGCTTAGATGGCGGTGAGCATGACGAAGTTATAACAATACTTTAACATTGTCTAAATATAGATTTCAGTTCCTTTTCCAAAACTTACAAACATATTCTTTATACCTTTATTTTATGTTCGTTCTTGGACATGTGTACGAGCATTGTAATTTTGGTTCTTTCAAAGAAGGGCCACTCTTACAAGCACTTATATAGATTGATTTATTAGGGAAAAATGACATAAAATTTACCGAGGTTTGTTTATGGTTATTGTGTGTTGCGTGCTTCATAAACAGTTTACATTTAAATTGCGTAGAGCTGTGTAAGTTGTTTTTACTTTTTTATAAGAGCAATATAGACTTCAAAAAGATGATGCAAAAATATTTAATTAGGTCTATTGATTCATTAAAAGTGGTTCTAGTTTGCAAAGAAATGTTTTAGTGTACTGCTTTAAACCAGTGGCTAAGTAGTTTCAAGGTTTTTTCCCCTCTCTTGCTGTAGGACTAGTGACATAAGCGGTGTCGTTTTGTTTTCCTTTGATGTTGTCAAAGGTTCATTTCTTGCTTTGGCTTGACTTGGCTCCCTAGGGGTTTACGTGATTATTTACATTACGAATAATTATTACTTAGATACAATTTAACAATAAATAATACTTTAATCCAATAAGCACACAATGACAGACTCTCAATAAATATTTAATACACAAAACACCAGTCCATCAACTCTATGAAACATATATACATACACCAGTCCAGGAAGCAAAGGTCCAACCTTCCTGGACCGGGAGTAAGACTTCACTAACTAACACACTCTCTCGCACATTCAACGAAGACTAAACCATTAAATTCACAACACGTGCAAGACTATTCACATTCATAACCTGGGGGTACCTATAAAAGGGGATATGACTATCATAACAAAATATCAAAGTAACATATCCATTCTCGCCATACTTCTCCCTGACAGATGTTATATGGAAAATTCTCATTCATAAAACATTCTGATCAAAATTAATATTTCGATAATGAAACATTTTCAAACCAATTTAACGTTGACCTAGAGTTTTCATGATGTGGCCCAATGAATTTTTTTTTCTCATTAACTTTAATATACACATACCTTGAATTTTTAAAGAGTTATTTTCGAAATAAATTTCTCTCTCTCTCTCTCTCTCTCATACATACAAGAATAGCTCAATTAAGTGTTAAGGATTAACACATTTTCTCTTTAATAAAACTTATCAAAGCAAATGCAAATATAATAAATTATAAATTCCTTCTCTTTCCATAGTATAAAAGTCAAAGACTAATCACCATTTTTACCTTCCGAATGCATATAAGATCGGGCAAAATTTTTAAATTGTGCAATTATTGAAATGTGTATAACTGTGAACCATTTCTTTAAAACATCGAATGTATTTACATTCGTATACCTATCTATATTTGCATTCTCCTGTTTAGTAAAAAATAAAACAAAGTAAATGTTAACTAAAACTACATCATTTGTACACAATTTAAGGGCTGCGGTCCTTATCCTAACCATCACTCAATGCTGTTCGGTCCTTCGACACTTCGGCCCATAGTCTATTACAGCTTCAGCTTATATTAACTTACTTTTTTTTGTCTGTCTGTCGGATAAAATATTAGAGACTTTTTTTGTATCCCTTGGTTTAAGTTGAAATTTCTCACAATCAGTCAAAGTTGATACTAAAATATGCTTGATTAAAAAAAGTAACAAATTAGTAATTTTTTTCTATATCGAGAAGGGAGATAAATACTGCAGTTTTTAGATATAGGACAGATATTTTGGGACTTTTCCCCTTGAATATGCTTTTTTAGCGGCCCATAAAAGTGGAAAAGACGCTATTAGTTTTGAGTGGCCTGTCTGTCCGTCTGTCCGTCCGTCCAGTTTAGATCTCAGAAACTAGAAGAGAAAATAAAAAATCGGACATCATGATATTTTAGATCATTCAAAGTTCTGATGCAATGGCTACTTGTTTTTTTTCCATAAGTAAACCATTTAATTTTTCAAATTATATATGCAAGCAGATTTTTCAAAAAAATTACACAACTTTTCAATGAAAAACTTCAAGGGAAGTTCACAAGCTTTTTCATTAATAAAATAACTCTATTCATAGATTCGCGCATTTGCATCTAAGGTCACAATGGTAAAAGTGTCAATGGATCATTATAAAATATATTTTCCATTAATTATCTAACTCATTGAATATAATACTGATTCAAATAATATATTTAACTCTTTATCTCCGTAATTATTTCCCCCGTTCTGACAGAATTGTTCGTTTTACATATTTGTATAGTCTACTCTGTTATCTTTAAACTTCAAAAACATTTTTGTTTGTAAACAGAAACGTTACTTTTGGTATACAATTATAGGAGTCTGCATGCTCTTTTTATACAACACAAAATTAAATACAAATTTATAAAACCAAAAATTAATTTAATTTAATTGGGTTAAATCAACGATGGTATCGTTAATTAATAGGGATTTATTACCAGATTTTAATACGAACTTCGTTTCAATTGTAAGTTTAAAAAAAAAACTTTTTACCGCGCAGTTTTCACACATCCTCATTAAGCTATACACTTGACAACAATCTGAATCTAAATTACAATAAATAGAGGCCAGATCTACATAGATCTATATCTATATACTAGTTCTAGTCTAGATATAGACTAGTAGATTCTATATCAAGATTCTAGATCTAGATCTAGACTTAGATATAGAATAGACTTAGAGTTAGACTTAGAGTCTTAGAGTTAGATATAGACGAAGACTTAGACTTAGAATGACTTGGACTTAGATTTAGATCTAACTCTAGATCTAGACCTTAAACTTAGAGACTGCGATCTATTTCTAGATCTAGACTTAGAGACTTAGATCTTGAACCTAGATTTAGATCTAAAACTAGGTCTAGATCTAGCAAGATCTGTGTCTAGTTTGTATCAAACTGAAAGCATAATAAAACATTTCAAATATATTGTACATTTAAATATCTGTTTCCGTAGTGTAGTGGGTATCACATCTGCCCAACACGCAGAAGGTTCTCAGTTCGAAACCCAGTTGAGTTTTTGTTTGTTTTTTTAGTTAATAAATATTTCAATTTTTTTTTTTGTGAGTCACATCCTGTAAAATAGATATGCATTTTCTGATTATTAGCGGCCCCCGTAAGGAGAAAAAGCCGCTATTAGGTTTGTGCAAAATGTCCGTCTGTCACATTCAGATCTCGAAAACTAAAAGAGATATCAAATATTATTTCACCATTAAATGCGGCATGAAAAGTTTAGATGCAACGGCTACTTTTGGTTTTCTAAAAGCAAACCGTTTAATTTAATAATTAATTAATTATGCAAGCGATTTTTTCATAAAAATACACCAATTCTAAAACAATTACGTAAATGTAAGGGAGGCAATAATACAATATGCCAACAAAGATGTATAAATTTTGCATATTTTCAGTATCACTAAGTCAAATATATTTAAAAAATTTACAAGAAATGTTTACAACAAATATAAATAATAGTTAAAGGTGTTTTTTCTGGTCAACTAGCTGCTAAAAAGAAAAGAAAACATTTCTGTTTGTTTATAAAGGCTAATAATGCACTTTGTATGTAAATATCACGCACATTTTTAGCGGCCCCCGAAAGGAGAAAAGACGCTATTAGTTTTGTGCGAAATGTCTGTCCGTCCGTCCCATTTAGATCTCGTAAACTAGAAAAGATATTGAAAATCCGACATCACAATATTTTAGACTATTCAAAGTTCTGATGCAACGGCAACTTTTTTTTTTCTGAATGCGAAAAGTCTAATTTTTAAAATCAGTTATGCAAGCAGTTTTTTAAAGAGAAAAAGCTAATTAGTATGCATTATAAGCTAGACCTAAATTAAAACAAATACTAATCTTGCAAACTTCATTTTCGTAAATAATTTTCATGATACACACAGTGCATTACACTAAAAAAAAAACAACACAATTAGATTCAAGATGGCGGATGCATTATCTGTAATCTAGATCTAGTGAACTCTAATGCCTTGTTTCTAGGAGATTGGACGCTCTTTGCTTCTAGCATAGGAGTTTTGATTGCTCCTGTGTTTATTTGTCAAGGGAGTATATCGATATAGTTGGATTTTCAAATTGCTGTGTTAATTTTTGCGTTCTTCTTCATATTTTTATTACGTTATAGTCGGTCGCGTTCCAATCGCGTCATACTTCCTTTATTGTTCATTTCCTGTTCCTTTGTTATTGTTGTGCATTTATCCAAAGAATGTCTTATCCGACGTTTTTGATTGAAAAGAAAGACTTAGAGGGTGGTCTTGTCCACCCGAAGGGTACTCTCCTGTTGAATCTATCTGGCAATAACGCCATGAAATCTTCTATTGGGAGCATTTTAGAGGCTCTCAAGCTGTCAGCTGCTGAAGTAACAGCATTATATAGGTTCGAAAACCCTTATACATGGTTTTTGGTACCAACAACTGCGAAAGTAAGAGACAGACTTGTTGGTACGTCTTTCGGTAGTGCGACTTCCTTCAAGGTTGAGATCTTCCCAAAAGAGGAAGAAAAGGTTGAAAATTACCCTACATTGGGTATCGCCTTCAATTGCGAAAACCAGAATTGTTGAAATCATGGGAACATTTGCAGAGCAAGGATCCAAGGTGGAGGTGACGAAAATTGGTGCTTCTGACAAGTGGGTTTCCTTCATCAAAGCAAAAAAAGATGCACCCATCCCACACTACATCCAGCTACGGTATGAAGGGGACCCCAAAATTTATAAAGTTCTAGTCACGATACCAGGTCGTAGGCAACAATGCTTACATTGTGGACCAGACCAGCATTGGTCAAATCAGTGCCCCACCCGAAAGGTCGGCCCGGCTCGAACTGTGCCTCCCAAGGACAAACCTGGCCCTCTGAGCTATGCACAGGCGGTCAAAGAAGGTAATCCCAAGGAGAAGGAAATCGAAAAATGGTTGCAGAAGGATGGCTTCACGATGGTAGAGAAGGGTAAAAAAGGAGTCTTCAAAGTTTCGCCAAAGAAGATATCTAAAGTGTCGGATGTCGCGGCTACATCGATGATGGCGGATGCGGCTACTTCATCGGATGTTGCCAGTACACCAGAGATAGCTGTGGATGCGGAGGTTGGGACCCCCCAGAGTGGCGAAGATTTCAAACTAAAAAAGCGGTTCCGCTCTAGAGAGCATGTGAAGTCCGCTCCTGGGTCTCCGACAAAATCGAAAAGGAAGAGATGCTTATCTGTCTTATCTGCTTATCGTGTGAGGATCTTTTCGCGAGCCCGCGTATTATAAGAGAAGTTGTAAGCCCACCTAACACGAGTCTTGATGTTAGTGTGTTGGACATTCCTGAGACTCCACCACATTGGTTATAGATGAGGGGGGAACACCCATAACCAACCACTAAAACTGGTTAAATTTACTTTTACACCCAGTCATGACAGACATTACAATTTTATCATTAAATATACGTAGTCTTAGGAATAAGCAAAAATACATTGTTCACCTATCAAGAAAATACAGGCCAGACTTTATATTCATCCAAGAAACAAATATAGACACACATTATAAATCACGCAAATACACATCCGACATAGGGCTGAAGGAGGGCTGGTTTAGCTTAGGTAACGAGTGTAGAGGGGTAGCTATTTTTCTAGTCTCAGATAGGTTTAAAGTAGTGCATGCATTTAAGTACACCAGGGGAAGAATAGTGATCATTAGAGTAGAATCAGGAAATCAAACATTTACATTTGCAAACATCTACGCACCAGCAAAGAGCGCGGAAAAACAGGATTTTTATGAAAATTTAATCGATATACTAATTAACAATTATAGAGAGGATACGCTAATCATAGGGGGAGATTTCAACTACATAACTTCTGCATTAGATAAACAGACTACTTTGGCATTGGGCCCTGCCTCTCATAAAACCTTTCCGAATCTTAATTTCTTAGAGGAGATAGAGAGGAATTTTCATTTAGTTGACGCTTACAGGACACTAGAATCTAAGGGTCGTGACACTACCATGGTGCATAGGTCATACCCCGTCTCGACACGCTTAGACAGAGTGTATGCTCCTAATCATTTCTATATAAGTCGGGTGTCGTGTGTGGAAGAAACAGTAGAATACACGACCACAAAGCGGTGTTAGTTACTTTGGACATAAAAAACAAAGAAATTAAAAGAAAGTCATCCCACTGGAAATTTAACAATTCGCTGTTGGGAATTCCCCTTTTCGTGGAGTTAGTTTCTGCTAATCTAAATTCTTACTTACAAGATATACATGCTCCAAATTTCGATTTAACACAGACATGGCCACTCCTAAAAAGTTCTATCAAGCAGCAAAGCCAGTTAATATCTACATTAGTTCAGGGACGTAGGAGGCAAGAATATGAACAACTCAAATCCACATTATTACACACGGATGATGAAACCGTTAAAACAGAAACTCTTTTAAAACTAGAAGAATTAAACAAGTATACTTATAGGGGTGCTGAGATTAGGTGTAAAAATTACTTAAGTAATGAAGGTCCTAGTAAACTATTCCTATCGTTGGAACAGAATGTGCAATCAAGTAAAGTAATAAACAACATCATAGATAGTGAGGGAAATAAAGTAGATAATTATGAGGATATTAAGAATATTTTTACAAAACACTTCACTACTACATACAGTGAAGAGCCAGTATATACTGATGCTCAAGATAATTTTCTAAAATTTTGCAAGCAGCTGGACAAGACAGATGAAGATCTTTTAGGGAGTGCATTTACGCTAGACGAACTCAGGACTGCCCTGGACTCGACTAAGAACAATAAATCACCCGGTCCAGATGGCTTAACCTTTGAACTCTACAAAACCTTCTTCCCCCTGCTGGGTCCTCTCTTACTGCGACCATATAGCGACGCCATTCAACTTGGACAATTTCCCTCAAATTTTAACGAAGCATACATCACGCTTTTACCCAAGAAATCTGAAAATAACACTTCACCTAGCGACTTTAGGCCCATTTCACTTCTCAATACAGACTATAAACTTCTCACAAAAATGATTTTCTTAAGAATGAAACCTCTCATAAACCAACTTATAGGATACGACCAGTACTGTTGTATCCCTGACAGAAACATAGACGGCATGACGCATTTTTTACGGGATTTTATCATGTACAGTAAGGATAAAAACCTCAATGTGTCTCTTTTATCTGTAGATCAAGAAAAAGCCTTTGACCGAGTAAGCCATAGCTTCTTGTTCAATGTTCTTGAGAAATGTAAAATAAGTTCCCTGTTAATTAGATATATAAAGTTTGTCTATACAAATGCAACAAGTAGATTGATAATTAACCATTCTCTCAGTAGGAGTATCCTCATACAAAGGTCTGTCAGACAGGGCTGTCCCTTATCCCCCTTCTTGTATATCCTTTGCTTGGAACCCTTCTTGGAATCTATAAGATCTGACCCCTCTATTATTGGGATTAATATACCGGGTCGTTCCTTCTCAACCATCAAAGTCAAAGCCTATGCGGATCATACAACTTTTTTTCCATCTTCAGAGCAAGATATTGAGAATATACTAAAGAAATTTACACTCTTCGGAGAAGCTAGTTGGTCAAAAATAAATATAAATAAATCCTCTGTAATGGGACTAGGGAAATGGAAATTCAAAGAGAATTGCGCTTTCAAAATTGTAGATAAAATCAAGATTTGTGGTATTGTCTATACCTGTAAACCTTTATTCTATTGTACAGACCAGTGGGAGAATATTTTTGTCAAAGCCTCAAACTTGCTAAACCTTTATAAGCACACAGGTTCTACAATATTTGGTAGAGCTGTATTGATAAATAGTTTGGTCATTCCAAAGATTGTCTATTTAGCTAACATTACAGAGCCACCTCCTAAATTCATAAACAAGCTGAACAAGTTAATTAGAAGCTTTATATTTAAAAACACTATTAGGAGCATTAAGCACACTACACTCATTCAAAACAAAGAGGATGGGGGGATAAACTTGCAAGATGTCAAAACAAAAATACATTCGCTAAGGCTAAAATTTGTAGGTCAAGTAGTTAGAAACCCAACAAACTTTCCCTTGACAATTTACTATTATGGTTTAAGATTAAGTAGTCTTCTTCCAATACACAATGATACTCCTCACTATTTTGGTACAGTCACTCATCCATTTTACAGGTCTATTTCCAGAATTTTACCTGGTAATGAACATTTAATACACAACAAAACCAAAGAATCATACACAACACTTAAAAAGCTGTTACACGAAAGTCTAGTGAATAGGATTAAGTGGGGGAGAGTTCTTGGGGTGACAGAATTCAAGGACACATTCATAAACCTACATAGCAAACATATCCCACCAAAAGCTAGAGAGATAAGTTATAGACTTATCTTTGGGATGACCCCTATGGTTAGAAGACGAGCAAATGACCGTGCCTGTATATTATGCCATCTTGAAAATGCTGACAATGAGAAACATATGTATTTGGAATGTCCATTATTCCAAGTTAGAAGTACTGTAAGGGACTTATTAGAATCAAACTGTGGCAACTATGTAAATGTTAACTTGTCAATTGTATTAAACAAGCTGCCAAAACTAAAAAATAAAATGACACATAACTTCAACTTAATTATTGTTTCCGAATACATGAACCTTGTTTGGGCTAGCTGGCTCAAAGCTCTACATAATGATAAGGTTTTTCATCCTAATCACTTAGAATTGACATTCAGAAAAATAATGGATTTTAGGGTAGAGAATTATCTAGTTTGATTTTCATATACTTGTACAATGCTCAAGTAGTTTTCCAGAAATGGGGTGATGGAGGTCATGGATATTTGATATTGTGTTGATTGTTCTGGGGTAGAGGATACTTGTATCATTGTTATGTCTTTTATGGATTCAATGGCTAGGATGGTTAGGTAGTATGTCTTTGATATTAAATAGTGTTTCTGTTACTATTGTTGTATTTTTAGGTAAATCAATTTTCAATTGTTTATGATTTAATACTTGTGAATTATGAGAACTTACAAATAAAAACATATAAAAAAAAAAAAAAAAAAAAAGCCCACAAAAGAGGCAAGATGGCCCATACAAGAGGCACATTAAGCCCAAAAAAGAGGCAAAGAAAAGAAAAGAGGCCTAAGGCCCAAGGATTCCTATGACGATAAAGCTAAAATTGAATAGCGCAAATTCTGAGGTTTCCTTTAAAAAAAAAAAGAGAAAAAAAAAAATTTGAGTAAGAGATTGAGCCTTTTCAAAACAACTACATTAATTATAAGACTTCAGTTAGGCCAGGAGAGGCGCGGTAGCTGGGCGGTAACGCGCATGGCTTCTGAACCGGGAGTCCCGGGTTCGAATCCTGGTGAAGACTGGGATTTTAAACTTTGGAATCTTTGGGTGCCTCTGAGTCCACCCAGCTCTAATGGATACCTGACATTAGTTGGGGAAAAGTAAAGGCGGTTGGTCGTTTTGCTGGCTACATGACACCCTCGTTAACCGTAGGCCAAAAAAACAGATGAACTTTACATCATCTGCCCTTTAGACCACAAGGTCTGAAAAAGGAACTAGTTAGGCCAGGTTCACATCTAACTTTGCATTTACTTGCTCCTATCCTTTGATCTGCTGGACCGTTCTGGCACAACACCAGATCTGTCAACCTTCTTTCTCCATTTTTATCTCTCATTTGTCTTTGATATAATTTTATTTGGATGTTCTTTCTGAAAATATTGAAGCCTGCTTGGGTGGACCACTTCGGGGGCCGATTTTGAGTTTGTGTTTCCACACAATCTGTCTTTGTAACCTTGTTTTAAATGGACTTTTTATGCAGCGACTTTCGTGCAGTAGCTTAACATCGCAACATGTCACGGTGCTAAACGAATTCCTTAAACTTTTTTAAAAAATCAGATTTTATTTATCTTTTGCTTAGTGCCCCATCCGATTAAAAGAATTTTTTTTTGTGCGTTTTGTCTGTTGGTCGGTCTGTCCGTCACGATTAGATTAACAAATAACACTAAAGGCTATTGTAAATCTGATTTAACCTTTAATTTTTCATTTAGAAATATTGCAATAGTTTTAAGTATCTATAAAAGATTGTTCCGGATGTTTTGTGAAAAACAAATCAATGCTAGCAAATATTTGTTTTCTCTTCTAACTTTTATTAGATTTTATTTCCATTCTTAAACGTTGCAATAAACACATGATCTTTATTTAATACATTGTTCCGTTTTTTTTAATGTAAATAACAGATAAATGCTAAAAAATATATATCTATACTGATTTATATTTCATTTACTATAAAATTGTTCCAGACATTGTTTTAAAAAAATAAATTATGTCAAATGATTGTTTGTAATCGCATAATTGACTAATATTACACTTATATTCTTTGACACTACGTCACTATACTTTATTTATCAATATCAATTGTTCCGAATTTTTAACTTAAAACAAATTTATGTCAAATGACTTTTTTTTTTCAAAAATATCGAAGATATATATTTGATTTTTGAAAGAACATTGTATTTGATTGATGCAGACTATTGGAGCACTATTAATGGCTCGGTGTAATTTATTTGATATTGTATAATCTAAACTGATTTTTTTGAAGAGAAGATTGTAACTTATACATATGTTAAAGCAACTTGAGCTCACAGGAAGACATATAAGCCTAATGAATATAATGATAACGACCTTCATGCTTTAATATGCTTAAGGCTTTGATGATTTATAAGTAATATGATTATTATGATGATTTATGAGGAATATGTTTTCTTCACATTCATGATTTAGTTGCATTGTCAAAACATTGTCATTATTTTCTTATACAAGCCATTGAGGCAACATTAATATTTATTATAGATATATCTCACATGCATTGATTTATTTTAAAGGACCTTGTCAATATTTCTCATTTGATTATGTAACTTGATTTTTCATGGCTGCTCATTCTGTTATAAAATTTATATTGAAAGCATTCTATTGATAAATTGAGAATTTACTTTGAAATTTTGTTTAAAGAAGAAACACTTGCTTTTTTAAGTTTTGTTGACAACTATGAAAACTGTCTACACAGACACATTTTCTTTTTCAAATATTGTAAAGCCAAATGAGACCACATATTTTTTTATTGCATGATAAGACATGTGCAAGAGATTGTAGAAAACATTCTACATTTGTATAAATTATTTTTTCTCTCAAAAGATGTGACTATACACATAATCGTATTGATACTTAAATTTTGAAAGATTTTTGGCAAAATCTTTTTTGAGGTAAGGGGCGTAATGTCACAGTCTCAGTTGACATTGCATGATTTAAAGTTCACGTCATGTTAAGAGGTTAAAAGACACGTGGAATTCCTGATGTAGAAAACAGGAAGTAGAATGAATAAAGTTGACTTTGAGTTCAGTCAAGTAAGTTAAGTGGTATCCTTTAGACCGGATGGTCAAATATATTTTTGTCCTGGACGGACAGTAGCGACTTAGAAAAGTCTGTAGTAATTTCAGTTAGATAGAGTCTTTTAGGCAGTTGATGCCAGTGTTCTTTTTGAGTCATGTATTATTATTCTGGATGATTCTGTACAGTGTTACCCGCTGAGATGCGGACGTGATTTATAATATACTCTGTAATATACTCTGGAGACTTCAACGTATTGGATTTATTTGATGCCGCTTTCATGCGGATAGGATTGTTTATTATTTCTTGACCTGTAGCACTAACAAGGAGTGCAGTATTATTATGTTGTAAAATAAACTTTATATTTGTCTGCTGAAACGGATTTAAGTCAGTTTGTAGTGTATAGAATTGTCACGTGTTAAGTGTACTCCAGGAAGCAAGAACCCAGCATTTCACGACATTCGCATTCTTTAACATTACACCATTTAACTTCATTTACAATTACCTTAATTTTCTTACAAATCGTCGCCAAAAATGATCCGAATTTTATATAAAAAATAAAATAACGCTAATAAATGTTTGAAATCCCTCTTCTAATAAATACAACAAATAATTTTCTCATTTAAGAAAATTGGTTGTTCCGGATTTTTTATGAAAAATAGTTTAACTCTATTTATGTAAAATCGCACTTCTCTCTTACACTACATTTAACTTTCTAGCTAAAACGTTAGAAAATCTAATTATGATTAATTTCATGTTCCGATTTTTAAGGAAAACAACTTCCTAACACCAAAGTATGGTTTGAAAATCTCTCCATAAGTCTATGGTACATCTAAATTTCATAACAGACCATCGCACAAATTTAATTAACGGTATTTGATTAATCTGGAATTCTTATTTTCTCTCTCTCATTCATTGGCCTCCTTCAGTCGTAGAACGACTATGGTTCATCTCAGAGCACATTTCCTCATGTGACTGTGGAGCCCTATTTTGGAGAGACACTCCCGTCCACAGATAGCGCTGGTTAAGGTGGCTTTTGCTTCGGTGGTAGAGGAGATGGCCGTTTTTCGGATTGTACGTTTTTCTTCTTGAGCTGAGACACATGTACTTTCACTGTCCATAGCTTTCTTGGTCACTGTCTCTCTCCAAGAGCTATGTTTTCCCAATTGTCAGTATTGATGTTCACTGATTTGAGGTCACGTTTTATTACATCTATGTAACGGAGGTGGGGGCGACCAGTTTTTCTTGTGCCAGTCGCGAGTTGACCATAGAGGATGACTTTCGGGACGCGCTTGTCCTCCATCCGGCGAACATGTCCAAGCCAGCGCAAACGGCGTTGTCTGAGGGCTGTAAAGATGCTGGGAATACCTGATCGCGCAAGGATCTCAGTATTGCACACTTTTTCTTTCCATGTGACATTCAAGATCCTAAGGAGACATCTCAAATGGAATGAGTTCAGTTTTCTCTCTTGCTTTGCGTAGGTGGTCCATGATTCACTGCCATACAAAAGTGTACTCATAACGCATGCCTTGTAGACTTCCATTTTGGTCACCGTAGTTAGCTTATGGTTTTCCCTAACTCTTGGTCTGAGTCTAGCGAATATCGAGGTAGCCTTCCCCGTGCGTCTTTTTATCACCTCTTCTAGAGACAGGTCATCTTTAATTGTGGATCCCAGATAGCAGAATTCGTTTACAGCGTCCAGCTTGTTATCGTCTATGAGGATGGAGGGTGGTGCTGTAGCAGGTGATTAATCTAGAATTCTTATTTTCTTTCACTATAAATATATAAACACCCGGAACAATCTATTATAGAAACTTTAAACTAATGCGTTGTTTCGAAAGGGAAATTAAATTTAAATCATATTTTTAATAACTTTTAGTCTTTTTTTTCTCTCTATTAACATGACGGACAGACTGACAGACAAAAAAAAGCGTAGTTAATCCTTTTGTATATTTGTTATATACATATTTAGTCTAACTAGCCCATCAAATGAAATGCTAAAAGAACTTATGTCTATGAACCCTCGAGAAACTGCTCGTAGACAAGACATTTTTTAGTCTAACTAGGACGTGTGACGTAGTGGAATTTTGTCCTTTGACGTGCTTTGGAGTTAATTCTTTAAATGAAATGCTTAAAGATCTCACTCGGTGCACCAATGTCTATGAACACTCGACAAGCTGCTCGTATAGATTATATTTTTAGTCTAACTAGGCCGTGTGACGAAAGGGATTTTTTTCCTTTGACGTCATATGGAATAAATTCTTTAAAAGAAATACTAAAACAACTCGGTTTAGTAATGTTTATTAAACCTTGTAATGTGACTCTCATTTTAAAAGGACACAATAGCTAGATTTAGATCTAATCTAGATTTTTTATACTAGATCTAGATTTTTTTTACACTAGAGCTAGATTTTGTACACTAGATCTAGATTTTGTACACTAGATCTAGATTTTTTTTTACACTAGAGCTAGATTTTTTAAACTAGATTTAGATTTAAGTTCTAATTATAATCATTGTAGAATCTAGATCTAGAATTTCTTGATCTAGTTTAGAATGTTTATAGTTTTACATGTTTCGGATGTTCCATCAGAGTTGTAGTCCAAACCTCCCGCAGGATGACGGGGAATGAGAGCGGGCACGGTTTGAACCTGGGACCATCGATGAATCCAAACGGCAGTCCAGCGCGCAAACCGCACTGCCAGACAGCCATGATTTAGACTATATCAAGATCTATAATTTTAATTTCTAGACTTAAAGTGTAGATTTTTATTTCTAAAGTCTAGAATAGTCTAGATTGTAAATACTTCAATTGCAATGTTATAAAATACTAAAACTAATGTACTATTTAAAAATTTAATATTACGATTAGTCTACTAATTAATTATCTAGTGTTTTTTTTTTACATAAATCTTATCAAAATTACATTTACATTATCCCAATTTTATATCTAGATCTAGTAGATATGAATATTGAGAGTGCTAAATTAGAAGTTTAATTTAGTTAAATATACATCCTTATTCTAGTTCCATTGAAATGAAAATGCTCAATACCAAAAAAGATTATCAAAAATCGCTCTTCTGACATATTGTATATATCCGGTTGTTGTCATTCCGTAATGTGTAGGTATATAATCAATAATAGGCTATTAGTTTGTAACCAGTTTGTCATTAGTTTAAGAGCAATGCCTGGTCGTTCGGTTAGCGCGCTGGACTGATTATCTCCACGGTCTCGGTTTCATACCCTGCTCGATGCCATCCTCTGTCGACCAGCGAGAGATTTTACATTTAAAAAAAAACATTTTACAACGCTAAATGAATCTTTGAAACATTATTACTTTTAAAAATCAAAACAAAATCACGTCTTGAATTTTCCTTGCGAATATACGGATCCGACAGGGATCCGTCTCCCACGGGGGCCGCCTCTGAATTTGTGTGGCAACACAAACTCTCTTTGTTTTTTTAAGTATATTTTTTAAACCTAATATGTTCTATCCTCTACCAATGTATAGGTCTGTCCGTCTGTTTCTATGTGGACTATTTCGGGGCCGATTTTAAGTTTGTGTGTTCACACAAACTGTCTTTGAAAACCTTGTTTTTTTAAAGTTGTTTTTTCTTTTCCTTGTTTTCCTTGGTACGGATAATGACACATGTCAAAATGTATAAAGCTCTTTGGCGTAGAGCAACACTGACCAAGTATATAGCACTACAGTCAGTCCTAGAATAAAAATATACTTTCTGTTGATCAATAATACCAAAGAAAATGTTTTGTTTTGTTTTTTAAGTGTAGACTCGTGAATTCTTTCTTCCATATGGGAGACATTAAAAGTCACGAAAAATATAGAAAAACTTCAGACCTATGTCAACGATTGCCTACGCTGGATATTGGAAATAAAGTGGCCTGAAAAGAAATCTACTGGCAAATTGTGGGAGAGAACGAAGCAAAAATCATAGCCTAAGATATTAAAAAGCGAAAGTGGAGCTAGATAGGACACAGCCTGCAAAAACCAACTTAAGTTGGAAGGCAGGGATTGATTGGAATCCACAAGGAAAGCTGGCAGACCCAAACCAAACTGAAATAGGTCAGTCAGCAGTTGAGTTGAGGATACTGGAATGACATGGGAGAAGATGAAGAGCTGCTCAGTACCGAGTTCGGCGGAAATGTGTATTTGCGGCTTTTTCCTCTCATGAGTGTTCACATAAATAAGTCAAGTCAGTCGTGAACTCTAGAAACTTTTTTTCTATGGAAATTAAAGCTTAAAACTATAGGGGAAACAAAATAGTTTTGTGAACGGAGTCATTTTCAATCGTCAAGTTTTTATATTACACAGAAAAAAAAAATCCCCACTTACCACTCCTCCTGTAACGGTGTCACAAAATGGCGCCCCATCGAATGAAGAATAACTTTTCACCTGACCAAACTTATCCAACAGTTTCTTGTATGTTCCCGGCCCGTCTCCAAAACTCCCGACTATTTTGTTGGTCAAAAATCTGCCAAGAGCAGTAGCAAATCCCTGAAAAATATGGCAAGTGATTTTGACTCATAAGTATGAGATTTAAAGCCAAAGACTTCTTTATTGATGATAATAGGAGAATAATTTATTTATTCGTTTTTAAATTTAAAACAAAAACATTCGTAGCCGATATGTAGTTATTGATGCCTTTATGACTTCGACAGATTACTCTAGAGTCTGTTTTTTTTTTTGTGCGGGTGTATTCAGTGCGATAAATGAACAAGACGTAGATGCATACAATACAAAGGTAACAAGTAAAAAGATAAGAGTCCAAAACTGTTAGACAATTAAAATGATAATTTTAATACAGGAAAAAGGCGACAGTCAAGTCTGTCTATAAATATGTTTTCTCTCTTAAGAAATCATATCACCAACTGCCTTTATGTCTCTCGGTAGTCTTTAACCCAACTAATTCATGACTTCACTAGTTGAGTTCATAGTCCGTCAATTATGGTGCGTCTCTATACAAACTAAAATACTAACTGTCTTATAATATATACTAGCTGGATATGACCCGCGACCTGCGGGCCTTAGTTTTGATATTACTGATCTACTGGTTTTTAATTTAGATCTATGTTAAACATGGAGAATGTTCCCTATATATTTTAATTTGTTTTACCACGAAAATAGAAGTAGAGTGTGAAAATGGGTTTACCTGTTTTTACTTTATATCTAATATAAAATACTGTGAAAATGATTTTACCCGATTTGTTAAAATTTTCATTTTTTAATAAAGATACAATTAGGTACTTTTTGTCTTCTTTTAGAGCCCTCCGGTAGTGTTTGGAACATTAAACATACATTACGGTCTCTAGCATGATCTAAGGAACATGTAAGCCAAGTTTTATCAAGAATGGTCAAACTGTTTTGATTTTTTACTGCGGCCCGCGGTTCTTAATTTGCGTATTACTGACGGTATATTTACTGAGAGTGTTTTGGAAACAATTAAACGAAATAATAATGCTATAAGAAAGCGAATGCGTGAATTTAAAAATTGTATGAAAGGAGCTATCAAAATAGTTAATCGATTTAAATCCATTTTTTTGAATAAAAACATTTGCATATAGATTTAAAAATATATTTAGATCTAGAACTAGAGCCTAGACTCTAGATACTATTATAATAGATGTAGATCTACTATTATAAGAGTGAATTTAATGGCTCTAGACGCTTATTAATGATTGTTAGTATATTTAATATCACGTAGCGTGTCCAATCATAGTGTGTTTACATAGTGTTGTGCACGACACATGAATGGGACTATTAAAATGCATGTCAACATGAAAGTTTTAGCGAACGAATGCATGAAAAATGCTTTAGAAGCACAAAATTTGAGGGTTAATTTGATTAAAATATGAAATGAATGAATTATTTTGTATGTGATATGTTCTAGTATAAAGTAGATCTTTCCTCTTTGAATTAGATCTAGAAGTAGAGTTAAATCTAGACTGTCTAGAGTCTAGACTTAGATGTCGGCTTCGATAGATGAATGAGATTATAAAGTACGTCAGAACTTCTAAATACGCAGATATAAGGAACGAATTTTCGTAAAAATGCATTTGAAAGACAAATTTGAAGCTTAGTTTCATAAATAATGAAATCAATATACTATATTTTGTAATTTTATTGTGTTAAAGTAAAAAACTATCTGTGCAAAGTGTAGTTCTTAAAATTAGATCTAGATCCTTTCTATCTTTTTTCAAGTAAACATGGTAAATATGGCCATAATGTATAAGATACTACTAGTTTCATAGAGTTAAGCAACTTTTTTTTTGAGGGTCTTAAGTTTGTTTTAGAGCTACTATACATATGTCACGGTTCCAGTTAGCACCTAAGGAACATCTATGCCAAATTTCCTCAAGATTGGTCAAATGGTTTTGATTTTTATGCGGAACATACGTACGCCTTCCTTTTACTTAATAGTTTATTAGATATATATTACCCGCGGCCCGCGGGTCTTAATTTGCGTATCACTGCCGATATAGTCACTGAGAGTGTTATGGAAACAATTAAACGAAATAATAATGTTATAAGTAAAGCAAATGCGTGAATTTAAAAATAGTATGAATGGAGCTATCAAAATAGCTGAATAAATTTTTTAAAATATAAACATTTTTTTGTAGGCCTACATATATTTAATTAAAGTATGAAACGAATAGACTTTATTCTGTATGTTTATATGCTAAGTATAAAGTAGATCTATCATCTTTGAATTAGATCTTGATCTAGATATAGACCAATCTAGCGTTAAATTTTGGCTTGGATAGAGAGTTCGTTCTGCGCGTGTATGGAGGCTTCGCTCTGCGCATACGTGACCTTTTTTTGTTAGATGTACGCGATTCATGAATGGAGCTACTAGAATGTAGACCTGTCAACACAGCTTCTCAGCTATAGGAAACAAATGTATGAAAAATGTTTAAGAAAAACAAAATTGAATGTTAATTTGATTAAAATATGAAATAAATTGACTATTATTAGTATGTTCATGTATTAAAATATAAAACTATCTTTGTTAATAGAAGTTCTATAATCTTAGAGTTGAATTCGAGTTTTAGACCTTTTAAACCTAGGAATAGAGAGATGCGTAACAATTCGGGTATTGTCTAATGAAAGAATGTACGTCAGGAGTTTTAAAAATTAGATCTAGATATAAATTTTTTCGATTTGTACATGGTAAACATGGCCTAGATCGATAAAATTATAATACTTTCATATAGTTGGGCTTTTTTTTTTTAGGGTCCTAAGTTTGTTTTTGACTACAATACATACACTACGGTCCCAGTTAGTACCCAAAGAACACTTATGCCAAGTTTTATCAAGATTTGTCAATATATATAAGGAGTGCACCGGATAGTAGCTCTGGCTCCAGCTTCTGCCAAACATTGTCTTTTTTACTATTCGGCAATATTCGGCTCAGTTCAAATATCATTGCCGGATAGTTGGCCGAATAGTAAAAAGTACACCTTGTACCTATTTAATATGCATAAAATGAAACCTCTACACAGGGTATATCTCCAGAGGTAGAGATGAAAAACTCCCACCCCCTTTAATTTGTTTATTCCATCACATTGACTTCATTGATAGACAGGTGACCACAAGTTAAATATGATGGACGTATGCACTCTCTAAAAGTCACTGACTTTGTTAAATTGGTTGTAAATCGTTAATTAAAGGGTTGGATTTCTAGCCAGACCTCTACCTAAGTAACCGACAAGGAATCTCAATCACGTGGCTGGACTACAAGCCACACATCTTTCACACGATTACCGTACCAATTTGCGGTAATCTTGTATATCAGCGTCCCGCGTTCATAAAATGCCGATAATTAGCCAGGATAAAATTTAATTTATTTAATACATGTAATTAGTGTTTTTAATAAATTTGGATTAAAAAAAAAGAACCTTTACATTTTGAATGACATGAATACAGTACGTTAGCGACTTTTAATATGATCTGCACACCGCCATTTTGTTTGTTGGTAATGTAAAGTGGTGTTGCCAACTTGTAGTATTTTAAGGATCTTTTTTTTTTCACATTTTGTTTACTAAAGGCTGTTGCAAGTGTACTAAAGATAAATAAAGTAATTAATTATAGAAACTAAGGTAAATTTTGATGATGGATAGATGGGTGGATGGATGTTTGTGATTGGTTATTTGCTTGGATTGATGGTTGGTTGCATGGTTGTGTTAGGGTGTTTGATGGTTGGATGTTGTTGGTTTTAGTGTGGTTGGTTGAATGGATTGTTGTGTTAGGATGTTTGATGGTTGGATGTTATTATTTTGCTGTGGTTTTTCGGTTGGCAGTGGTTGGATGGTGTTGGTAGGTTGATTGTGGTTGATTGGATGGATGGTTTGTTAATTGATTTGATTGATGGTTGTGATTTTTTTGTTGGTTGGCAGTGGTTTTTGGTTGTGGTTGAATGGATAGATGGTTGGCTTGAAGGTTGTGTTAAGGTGTCTGATGGTTGGATGTTGATTTTATGTGGTTTTGGTTGGTTGATGGTTTAATGGTTGTTAGTGGGTTTTTTTTTAGTTGATTGGCAGTGGTTGATGGTTGGATGGTTTGATGGTGTTGCTAGGTTGGTTGTGGTTGGTTTGATGGTATTGGTAGGTTAGTTGGATATTTTTGGTTTGCTGTGGGTGGTTGGTTGGTTATTGTTGGTTGGATGGTTTGATGGGGTTGGTAGGTTGGTTGGATATTGTTGGTTTGCTGTGGATGGTTGGTTGGTTATTGTTGTATGGATGGTTTGATGGGGTTGGTTGGTTGTGGTTGGTTGGATGGTTTGATGGTGTTGGTTGGTTGGTTGTGGTTGGTTTAATGGTATTTGTTGGTTGGTTGGATATTGTTGGTTTGATGGTTTGATGGGGTTGGTTGGCAGTGGTTGGTTGAATGATTTCATGGTGTTGGTAGGTTGGTTGGTTGGTTGTGGTTGGTTTGATGGTGTTCTTACGTTTGTTGGTTGGTTGGTTGGTTGGTTGTGGTTGGTTTGATGGTGTTCTTACGTTTGTTGGTTGGTTGGATATTGTAGGTTTGCTGTGGATGGTTGGATGGTTTGATGGTGTTGGTTGTTTGGTTGGCAGTGTATGGTTGGATGGTTTGATGGTGTTGGTTGGTCAGTTGTGGTTGGTTTGATGGTATTGGTAGGTTGGTTGGTTGCATATTGTTGGTTTGCTGTGGATGGCTGGTTGACAATGGTTGGTTGTTTATGGTTGGTTGGATGGTTTGATGGTGTTGTTAGGTATGTTGGTTGGTTGTGGTATGTTGGTTTTGGTAGGTTTGTTGGTCGTATGGATGGTTTGTTGTTTGATTTGATTGATTGGTTGTGGTTTGTTGTTTTGGTTGGTTAGCAATGTTTTTTTTTTGGTTGTGGTTGGCTCAATGGTTGGATGGTTCTGTTACAGTATTTGATGGTTGGATATTGTTTGTTTGCTGTGGATGGTTGGTTGACAGTGGTTGGTTATGGTTTGTTGGATAGTTGTGTTAGGGTGTTTGATGGTTGGATGTTTTTGGTTTGCTGTGGTTGGTTGATTGGATGGTTCCGTTAGGCTATTTGATGGTTGGATATTGTTGATTTACTGTGGATGGTTGGTTGTCAATGGTTTCATCCAGTTTTGTTTCCCAAAGTGGAAGTTTTATTTTAAAGAACGGATCTTTTCAGATAAATGGAAGCATAATGTATTTGATCCTTCTATTGAAAAATTTAATTATTCAAGGTGACAAAGATGTCTACCAAGTCGGCTATTTTCTGTGATTTTCTTTCTAAAAAAAATTCTTCAAGAAAATAAAACACTTTTTAGAACCTTGCCTCTTAACAACCACGTCACATAAGTGGGAAATAGCAGAACACGTTGAAGCCATCAAGCTCAGTACAGTCAGGGCCGGTCTTAGGCCACTGCAGCCTCTGAGGCCGCAGTGGGCCCCGCACTTTCATAGGCCCTGCGCGATGCGAATTCTAGGTGTAAATTATTAAATTAAACCATTTTAACTTATTAAAGGGTTCCTGGAATTCTCCTGAAATTATAAAATATAAGAAGAAGTCATGAAAATCTCCTGAAATTATTAAAATCTTCTGAAAACTGATGCAAATCTCCTTAAAACAGACAAAATTGTCATTTTGGGGTGTCATTCAATATGGAAAACGCCCCCCCCCCCCCAGCCTACTCGCGATTAAAAACGACAAAACGAAACAGCACTGTGTCAACTTTCATTTTATAAAAATGTAACAATAAGCTGAATTTTAACCAAAACAAGAAGTTTAAATACTTAATTTACTTTAATAGTCACTGGTCATAGACATAAATAAATATAGACTGGCCGATAAAAGAGTTTTATGAAACGAAAATTTGTGACTTGTAATTTTGTGTACTTTATTATAAAGCAGAGTAATTTTGTTGAATCTCTAAGACTGAAGATCATGCAACTTTTCAGAATTCGGAAATCCAACAACAATAGATATACATGTTTTCAAGTTACATGAAGTTATTTCCTTTTTCCAGTCTATATTTATATATGTCACAAGCATACAATTATAGATCTAAATCTATCTCGACCTCTTCGAAAAAAAAAAGATATTTTGCTAGTCGAATGTAAATTTAAAAGGCAGATCTGAATGTTTATCGGCTTTTTGTTGGACCACTTCTATCTCCTGTAGAGTTAATTTAACAGTGATACTGTACTTTGTGGCATTTTACGTCTCGAGAGACGATCTTTTCCCTTTGCAACTTCTTGTGTGACTAAAGAGGCCAATCCTTGATACACAGCTGCGATCGCAGGTTGGGCATATATAATCACCAGGCGCCCTTGCATTTTCACCCTTCTTTCTGCTTCTGTTGTGTATGACATTTGCAATCTTTGACCCTTCCTTTATGCTCTCTCTTCATGAGGATCTGTCAAGTGCCACCTCTTCCCAGTTGCCAGTGTCGATTTTGAAGAGCTTCATGTCGCGTTTGCATACATCCGTATAACGTAAACGTGGGCGACCAGTAACTCTCCTGCCTTCTATTAGATCGCCATACAGAATGACTTGTGGAAGTCGACCTTCTGGCATTCTATGAACGTGGCCAAGCCAGCCAAGGCGTCTGCTGCTGATAGCAGAGCGGATGTCCTAGCATCCTGCTCTTTGTAGCACTTCCTCTTTGGTTATCTTATCTTGCCACCTTTTTTTAAAGATCCGCCTTAGGCATCGGAGGTGGAAGACATTCAGCTTTTTTTTCCTGCCATGAGTAGGTGACCGTGTTTCACTTCCGTACAGCAAGGTGCTCAACACATGGGTCCGGTAGACTAGGGCTTTAGTAAACTATAAATAAAATGCAAAGACGGATTTATTTTCTAATACAAAGTCTTAATTTTAACTTATTATCCTTATTACAACGAAAATTAGGCCCCGCGCAATCCGTTTCGCATAGGGCCCCGCAACCTGTAGGACCGGCCCTGAGTACTGTGAAGTAGCTGTCAATGGACAAAGACATGTCTACCCTCAAACAGTGATGTTACACTCATTAACATTAATTGCCATCTTTATCCTATAGAAAAATATCCTTCTTAAATATGTCACCCTAATTTTTTATTTAATTTTTGTTTGACGATGGTTTCATTTGTTAAGTAACGTCTGTATCATAAAAATATGTTAGGAAGCTCTACGAGTAATGTCCCTTTGATCTGTTATATCAAATAAAAATGTATATCACCTATGGTACCAACAACGCTTTTTACACACACACAAAATAATTTAAAAAATTCAGATGATAAATAGATAAAAGGTTTTTAAAACTCAGAATTTCCGATGGTCTTAGGCGACCACTGACAAACCCCACAGGTTGAGAACCCCTGAGTTAGACGGACTAAAGATAACACACCTAAACGAGTGACCTTTTGCTACACAGATTACTAATCGCGAGATTTCATAGCCCAGTAAGCCAGAAACTAATTATTTTGTAGAAAAAGTACAATACTAAGATTTGTGTATATTAGCGTAAAAGACACGACCAGGCCTATCTTTAAAGGGAGAGTCAAACACCCCCCCTACTCCTTATTTTATTTATTAAGTCTGGGCACTCGATTTATTGATAGACGTTGACATTTGTTTATATAGAATGGATAAACACAACATACACAGACAGGATACTACACTACGTTTGATTTGCTGGAGTGTTAAGAAACACTTGACCTCTGTAACTGTACGGGTATACTAGATCTACATGCTTGACTGACCATGCCAATGTGTTATATTTTTGCCTGGCTACTCATCACTATTGTGTATTCCCAAGGGAAAAAACGTGTGATGGTCAACACCATCAACTATACACACTACACTAGGACTACGTGTGCAGGCCCACTACGTCCACCTGACCGGATTTTAAAAGCAGTCGAATATACAGTCTATTTATTTATTTTGGTAGGGAGGGTATAGATGAGTTTTTAGCGGTCCCCAAAAGGGGAAAAGACGCTATTAGTTTTGTGCGAAATGTCTGTCCGTCTGTCCCGTTTAGATCTCGTAAACTAGAAAAGATATTGAAAATCCGACATCACAATATTTTAGACCATTGAAAGTTCTGATGCAACGGCAACTTTTTTTTCTGAAAGCGAAAAATCTAATTTTTAAAATCAGTTTTGCAAGCAGTTTTTTTTAAAGAGAAAAAGCTAATTAGTATGCATTATAACTTAGACCTAATTTAAAACGAATACTTATCTTGTAAACTTCATTTTCGTGGGATATTTTCTGTAGAGCGCTTGAAACAGAAATCAAGCCTTTTCAAAACAATTACATCAAATATAAAGCTTCAGTTAAGCTAGGAGAGGCGCGGTAACGCGCTTGGCTTCCGAACCGGTGGTCCCGGGTTCGAATCCTGGTGAAGACTGGGATTTTCAACGTTGGAATCCTTGGGCGCCTCGAGTCCACCCACTTCTAATTGGTACCTAACATTGGTT
This sequence comes from Biomphalaria pfeifferi, assembly GCA_030265305.1. Taxonomy (NCBI): domain Eukaryota; kingdom Metazoa; phylum Mollusca; class Gastropoda; family Planorbidae; genus Biomphalaria; species Biomphalaria pfeifferi. The sequence goes on along the minus strand of JASAOG010000181.1, from coordinate 1,426,031 downwards.
GGGGAAAAGTAAAGGCGGTTGGTAGTTGTGCTGGCTACATGACACCCTCGTTAACCGTAGGCCAAAAAAAAACATGAAATTTACATCATCTGCCCTATAGACCACAAGGTCTGAAAGGGGAACTAGTTAGGCCAGGTTCACATCTAACCTTGCATTTACTTGCACCTATCCTTTGATTTGCTGGACCGTTGGGGCACAACACCAGATCTGTCAACCTTCTTTCTCCATTCTTATCTCTCATTTGTCTTTGATATAATTTCATTTGGATGTTCTTTCTGAAAATATTGAAGCCTGCCTGGGTAGACCACTTTGGGGGCCAATTTTGAGTTTGTGTTTCCACACTAACTGTCTTTTAACCTTGTTTTCTTTTATATTTGGTTTTATTAGTGCTATTAAGTCTATGGGATATTTAAATATATATGTTTGTTAATAGTTGGAATCCGAAGCGTAATAGGTCAATTATTTATTGTTTTAGATAACTCCATTTGCGGCAAACGATATTTTATTAACAGCGGGATTATCAATTGTACCTATTTATAGCTTGAACCTTAGATGGTGCCGTCGAAGCATATATTAAATTGATGTCTGTAGGTCTGTTATTGAGATTTAGTTTTAGACCACAGTTTTATATATATTGTTATAACCCTGCCATGCTCACTCTGAAAACTATGAAAGATTCGGTACATGATATATACGACTCGATGCGTGAAGAAATGAAAATAATGGTCAACATGATCAGAAGCAAAGTGGTTAAGATATTATTGAAAAAGGAAGGACAAATAGGCAAATTAAAAAATTGTGTCGCAAGCGAAAGGAGGAATAGACTCGTTGGTGAAGGATCATTTGCCTGAAGACTCGTTAGTGAAGGAGCAGTTGCCTTGCAAGGACTGTGGCTGCACAAACAGTGGCGAAGTGGGCGCTGGGGATTGTAGCGCCGTCTGTGTGTTGTAAGCAAGTCCTGCGGGTGTGACTTTCAAGACGAGAAATGTGACAATGATTGCTGTGACGATCTCAATGGGATGTTCCGAATCGAAATGAAAGAAACAAATAAAGAGACAAGAGAAGTCTGCTATGTGCCTGAAGCTTTTGTTTCTAATGTATCTACAACGAGGACCTCAATGAGCCGAAACGATCAAAACAACGTTTGGTTTACATCTACACTTGCTGCTGTGGACCATTAAGATCTCTGTTTATTTGTCATTACCTTTGACGAGAACGCAAACCACGAAAGCCTGAAGACCGTTTCTGATTCATTGCCTTAGATGTCGTCGGGTAAAATTGTAAATACGGGTCCCAGCAAAGGCCAAGACAGAAACAACGAATTTGACTTTGCCATCGGCATAAGAGATAATTCGAAGCTTGATAAATGCATCGAGGCGTTTGACAAGAATTGTATATGTGGTGATCTGCAGGGACAGCGCCCATGCCCAAAACAACAGCAACAAGGTCTGAACTTAACAGACCTTTGTACTTCTGCCTACATCAGTGAGAGTGACTTGAAAGATGGTGAATTAATTATTGCAGAACCTGATGCAGTGGTGGCTGAACATTTACTTAAGGAACATTACAAGGGTACTTTATGGGCATACCTCACAGATGAAGCTGAGAAAGACTACGTGTTTGAAACCATGGCTACCTGTGGGCCTACAACTGTGTCACGAGACATACATGGAAAAGGTCCGCTGACTCGGCGTCTGAGAACAAAGGCCCTGGGAACTAAAGTGATCACCACAACCTCAATTTGCGTTAAGTGGCTGGCAACCCTGACCTCCACTAACTTCCCCTGTGTCAGCTGACTGGCATCGGCTACAATCGAAAGTGAGGTCGAAGCAGCGAACACGATATTGTCTCAAGAGCAGACTGGCCAACTGGAGGAAGAGAAAGAGACGACCGCAGAAAACTGTACAGATGGCTTCGTGGGCAATAGGCTCCCTGCCGTTTGTGGCTCCCACTGATCGACCTTTACCTGTACTGACAAATCTTCAGTGCACTGTTTCTTTTTGCCATGCACACCGACATTCAAAATAGTGCAGAAGGTGCGCACTGCCAGAAACCAGACTGAGAAGGATGTCAACATTGGAAAGAAGAGAAGAAGTTCTGCTGTCTAGAGTCGATATGAAGAGATTGTGATAAAGGCAGATGTTGTTTATGTGCTTGTGAGGTACCGTGAATAAACATCGTTGCCTCGTTGAGTTGCCTCCCTTAAGCTATTACATATATATATATATATATATTAGGGGGAGCACCGGATAGTACTTTTTTAATATTTGGCCGGATCTGAATATTATCGAATAGTAAAAAATGATATTCGGCCGGAGCCGGAGCCAAATACCTAAGTGTCTTATAAACATCTTGTGTTGCTGAACAATTTACGAAACTGTTAAATAACTTACCTATATTGGTTGCTGTTATTTTTTTCCTTTTATATATCTTATTGTTTTAAACTATGTTACTTATTTATTCAAGCTTAACATTATTTATAAACATATCACAAATTTATCTGAGTAGCATGAGTGTGTCTGTGTGCATGTACGAGGCCACTAACTATAAAGGCTGTGTGTGGCGGGGTTAATGTAAAATATGTTAGTATATATTTAACTAGTTACTAATGTAAATCTCCCAAAAGTAAAGTGCAATGGACCTCATTCACGAATCGTAAATAAACACATTTAGCCATGTCATAATAATGATAAAACAATGAAAAATACGCATACAGCCTTTATGGACTACATAATTTGTATAGAAGATATAGAGATTACGTGGCTAAATGTTGTTTGTTTACGAATGGTGAATGAGGTCCATTTGGCTTGTATAATGGTTAGATGTATGTGTTCATGAATTTCAGTCCAACAACTGGTCATCAAACTTGTAATTTAAAGTCCAAAGACCGCTTCTGGTTCTGGCTTCAAGGGCTTAATACTGATATTAGCTGTTAGTTAATAGTTGGAATCTAAAGCGTAGTAGGTCAAGTATTTATTGTTTCAGATAAATCCATTTGCGGCAAACGATATTTTATTATCAATTATACCTATTTATAGCTTGAATCTTAGATGTTGCGAAGCATAGATTTAATCATAATTAAATGTTGCGCTTATGCGTTTCGTTTCTAGAATTAAAAAGTGTGCCGGAAGTACATTTTTCCTTATATATCTTTTGCATTTTTCTGTTCTCATTTAAAATTAAACTGACATTATTAGGCTGTAAATTTAAGTGTAGCTGATAGAAAAAAAATCTGCACAAAAATACGGATAGTTGGAATATAAAAAGAAAAGACCTGAAACAAATGCGTGAAACTACACATTTACAGTACTTTATTTGATTAGTCTTTTAGCCAAAATCTGTGTATTTTTATAGGACTATCTTACTTCAAGTACTCGGCATTTTCCGATACACAAATTCACACACAAAAATAATTGTAGGAATAAAAATTGTGTATTTAAAACTGTTAATGATTTTTTAAAAGGTGTTTTTAAAAATGTGTTACTGTAATCAATTGTGAATACTCGTTTCTTATTAATCTCACTGTCTATTTTGTGTCTGTTTTAATTTCTGAATGTTTTCTTGAGTTAAGGGGTCACGTGTTTTCTCCTGATGTTTATACCTGATTTCTCTTGTCAGCCGTTGTGAGACATTGGTGAATATATGAATGAACTTTTTTAGATGAAGTCCATTAATTATATTTGCTTTGAAAAATCGATCTCACACATACCATGTGCCTTGACATAAGTCATAGATCTATAAAATCTAGTTATAATCTGTAATCTGTATTCACGTTGAATTCGAATAGTAACTTTATAATCAGTATAGATCTACTTCTAGAATACATATCTAGGTTATAAATATAGTAGAAACAGAATCTAAGATAATTAGAATTTATTGTAACTCTAGGCAGTCTAGATCTAGAGTCTTAGACTTAGTCTTCATTTTAGACTAGATTTAATTCTATTATACTATATAAACCTATAGGCTTTAGACATAATCAATGGCTAATGGCTAATCAATGGCTAATGGAGGATTCTGGCCAGGCTCGGATGCCCAACTACGCGCCTATCCATTCTCAAACAGTTTCATGTGAGACAAAAAAAAAAGCCAGATTAGACACAATGGTGACCTGTCATCATTTCCCAATAGAAAATGGCGCGCTGTGTACTTGCTCCTATTCTACTCGGTGCTCCTACTCTACTCGCTATCTTCTTTGGCTAGTTCAAATGATGCAGCGATTGCACGAAGGCATCGACATCACGTTTCGTTCGGACGGCAATCTTCGACGTCTACCATCCCATACAAAAAACAAAAGAAATGATTATAACAGAGCTTCTCTAAGCCAATTATTGCGCCCTGCTAGCTCACAATAAACATGATCTCCAGATCGCGGTCAAAGAATTCGCATACTCTTCCCGCTCTTTCTATTTATCTATAAACCTTGGGAAAACAGAAGTCATGTTCCAGAAGTGACCCAATAAAACCTAATAAACCCCAAAGATCACCGTAAATGGACTAAACCTTAACGTGATAGACCACTTCACATATCTAGGAAGCATAGTATCGAATGACACCTCGCTTTCAAGGAAGTTGATAACCGTCTGACCATGGCCAGTAGTGATTTTGGACGCATTCAGGGGTGAGTAGGCGGAATAGATCGCTACAACTTGCCTAAAAAAAGTGTTTACCAAGCTGTAATGCGCTCAACCCTTCTATATGGCTCTGAGACATGGGTATTATACAGAAAACAACTAAGACTACTTGAACGCTTTCACCAAAGATGCTTGAGTTATGGGAAAATATGTAGGTAACAGCAGGGGCTGCGTATCCACGGGAAATATTGCATTCCTCATGAATCTTCGGAATCGATGACAAGTATTATTATTATTATATTAGTAAATTAGGTCTTTGCATTGAAAAGTAGATATATAAGTGGAAGTATATTTAATAATGTATAGATAGTAGATCAACTGAGTCTGATCTAGACTATAGAATTTGTCTACATCTAGATAAAGACTCTATATAGAATAATCTAGATAATAGATGTAGGCCTATTCTAATTAATAAACTTTTGTCAGGTAGAGCTAGATCTAGACAGGTGAAATGTAGATCTAGATATAGGGTCTACTTAATAACAATGTCATTAAATCCGAAGATTAATGATGAGTGCAGTGTTTACTATTTATTTGAATGTTTCACGAATCACATGTGCCCATGTGGTGATATGACTACGCCTAAGGTATACGCAGCATGGGCGTAGCTGGGGGGGGGGTTCAACCCCCCCCCTTCGAAATAAAATCCCCCCCCACCAGCCGGGGGGGGGGGGAGGGTGATCGGAATGTAGTAACTGATTATTTGCTTTGATTTTGTTTATTTTAGGTGATATTTTAATACTAAACCCCCTACCAGAGGTTTTGAGTTTAGAACCCCCTACCAGGGGTTTTGACTTTAAAACCCCCATATCATGGGTTTTTGCAGTTAAGAGCGTTAAGTGCGTTTTGAGGTGGAAAACCTCTATCTTCATATATTATTCTAAAGCACACTACAGTTACCATGACAGTAGCTAAATGGGGTTTTGAATTAAAAAAAATAAACTCCAGAGATTTTTTAGTTTAAAACCTCCAACAGATGATTTTGACAATAAAACTTCCCCATTCAATATAAAATCTAAAGCAAACTACAGTCACCTAATTCCTAGAGCGTATTCAAGAGAGTTAACACATTTTTAACAGTGGCGGGGCTCCATTAATAAAGTGCATTAAATAGTCCTCTGCCGAAATTGAAAAACACTAATTGTGGCTCAACAAAGATGGCTAAGACAGATTTTATGAGTCAATTATAGAGATCTGGTCTAAATCAAGGAAATCCTTGAGTGTGTCAGAGCGCCGCATGAGGTTTGCGGGACATGTTCTCCGACAAAATACGCATAATAAGAGTTGCAATGACATCCTGGTACAACTTGGCGCCACATATTCATGGAGGTCCTCAGAGCAGGTGGGAAGAGGCTTCAGACATTACCAGTGACAGATTTTGTGGAAGCAGCTTGACGGCAAATGCGCCGAACGGCGCGGGGGGATCTAAGTCAGTAAGAATAGCACATTAGGTTTTTGAAATAAAACTTTTTAAGAGCAGGAAAATGTGGGATCCGTCCCGCGCTGGGGGAGCTTCTAGTGCTCCCCCAGACCCCCTCGCTATCAATGGCGGGGAGTCTACAATTTCTCCACTAACACTAATAAGGGAACAATAAACGTCTTCCGAAAGAATGAAGGGTCAGAATGTAATAAAGATTATATACACACACACATACATACATATAATTTTTTTTCGCGGGGGGGGGGGGGAGAAAAAAAATCCCCCCAAACAACCCCCCCCCCCCCGAAAAAAAATCCTGGCTACACCCATGATACACAGAACCGTGAATGGCGTGAACTCTAGGTCTATACGCAGAACCTATTGCATCTTAACGGCTTTTGTAAGTTTGTCTGCTGTGCTGTACGAGATGCCAAAAAAAAACATATGTAGATTCTAAAATTCTAGAACAATAGATCTATTTCCCTTAATTTATTAACATAAATCTACTTATCTCATTTATAATATTTAGCTCTAGATCTACTATTTTACCAACAAATTCATACAGATTTTAATATATAGAGTACTAGGTGACCGAGCCTAGTCGGTTAAAATTTTTTTTAAGGAAGTATATATACCCGAATTACGAAAATGAACGATCAGATGAAGAGTTGTTTTTCGGTTATGTTAGTTCTCAATGTAATTGTACATAAAATGTACATGGAGGCAAATTAGCTATGTCAATAGAATTTTTAAAATTCTGTAGTAAATTTAAGTGTACCTTTTGACATGTCCTTGATTGAGTCAAAGCTAAAATAGACTTTTTCCTCTCCATGTAATTTGTCTCTAATTTCACAATTTATCAAATTGACATCTTTGTTTTAGGGAGCCAGAATTGCCCTATCTTTCATTTTTTCATTAATTTTATCTGCCAAACAATCCCCATAAACTTCGTCAATAATGTTTGTTTTTGGGATGACATCTTGTGGCATAGCTATTTCACCCATATCATTTAATGGTAGTTCACCGTCTCCAATCCTTAAAAGAAACTCGGCAAAAGCCGTCTCTTCTTCATCAACTCTCATATCTCTGGTTAATTGGAATATTTTAAAATGTCTCCACAGTTCACTTTTTTAAAGGAATACATCTAAGAGCTCACTTTTGTTAGCTCGTGGCTGAATTGGAAGACATTGTCGGAAGTCGCTCCCCAAAACTATTGTTTTTCCTTCAAAAGGCTCTGCTGATTGCTCTTAGGAACTGGTCTATGGTAGAAAGTCCCTATTTTGGCAGCATCCATTAAAAATACAGTTACTTCCGCTAACCAAGCAGTTTTCAGTGATCCTAGCTTTATATTTTAAACTGATTCAGGTGTTAAGGGCGCACAGAGTACACATTTTTTGTGTGAGGTGCGTCCATTAGGCAAAAGAATTGATGCGATTCGTGTAAATGTCATACATTTTACATTTAAATTTGGACCCCTTAGAATGTGAAAAATAGTCTTGTACACAATTGTCTTTCCAGTGCCCCTAGGTCCATCAATAAAAAAAACCATCTTGGTCCAGAGTTATGTTGTGTCAGCATTAAGAATGGTATTCACTATGTCAAGCTGTTTCCCTTTTAGAAGTCCATACAACCGTTCCAATTTTAGTATTGAGCAGTCGTTGTAGAGCATATCCACATTTAAATGGTTATTGACAAAGTCATCGATGTCTAAGCCAAAGGTATTTTATATGGATGATTTATCTCCTCTTCAACTCGACCACCTGTACGTTCTATTTCTAGAAGAAAATCTTCAGCCAGATCTGCTTGAAACATTTCCTAAAGTCTTTTTGGATTTTCTGGAGATCCAAAGATTGATATCTGTGTGAACAGTGTTCTCATTGTTCTAGACGTTTTTGACATAGCCGATTCCTGCAGACCATCTATCCACTGTTGGTCATCATAGGCAAGCCCTTGAGCCAGACACGCTTGCTTGAACGTGGCATGTCTGACACCATTAAGTTTAAGAAGGTGGTAAAAAATTGTAACATCATTGAAGTGATACAAAAGCATTCTTAAGTGGTATAATAATGACTGGGCAACAAAATTAACGCTGTTTTATACGATCAATAACATTGACTTGTCGAAGCCTCTCAACCTATTCACTCTGCCTTCCGATTCATTTAAAATGCTCGGGCATCTGCCAATAAAAGTGGTAAGTAATTTCTTCATCCTTTACAGAAAGACGATTAACTTCTTCTTTTTGCTTCTTGATAACAATGGTTTTGAAATAAGACTCCAATGTTGAGCCCTTAATGCCAGTATCCGCCAGATCTTTTTGCACATTCACACTGTCTGACATTCGGTAGTGACCAGGAAGATGTATGTCAAGACATTAGCTCTTTTTTTGGAGTTCAGTTCCAGATAAACGCCAGCAAGCCTCCGGTGGTGTGATGCATCGCCCTTCATTATACGTGTCTGGTTCATTATGATTAATTTTTTTTGCTCCTCCACAATTTTAATATAGGCGCAGTTATGCCCTTTGTAAATATATTTCTATAAATATTTCACTGCTCTAATGCTTCCAACAAATTCAACGTTTATGTGGCCATTGAATAGTTTTAGCAAGTATGCATTGTAAGGAGCCACGTGATGGTTGTCTCTGGTTGTCATTTTACCAGACCTGTCTTTTCGGAGGACAAACTAGTTTGTGTGAAAATTCCGGGCTCTTCTGGTACAGTCTGGAATCATACCGACATCTTAATTTTGTTGTTTTTTTTGTCATTAACCAGTGATGTTGTTTCTTGGAAAGGTTTGGGGAAATCGAAGCGGAGTTGAACTTTTTCATTGTGGTTTTTCATGCATGACGCATTTAAGTCATGTTCCCCGCAAGGATATGGATCATCCATTTCAAAACCAGTTCTCGCAACTCATGATCTGTGTTGTCTGGGGTCTCAGCAGAAATTATATCGTCTAGCTCATTAGGATTGTGTATTTTGTCCTTCCGATCTCATAATTAATAAAAGATGTATGTGAGGGAGACCACGCTTTTGAAACTCAATAGTATAAACATAGGCTTCTACTTTCCCAAATATTTGTTCTTGTATATTTCTCAATTATGGTTTCAAACTTCAGCTTGGCTACTCTCGCAACGAGATCAGGACGATCTTGAGCTCACTGCTGAATAACAAACCCTTCCTCGGTAACAATACGGGCAGCTTCTTTTATTTCAGGCCATTCCGGATTACATGTCATGGTTATAAAGAAGTCTGGTGAACCGAAGCGTCGTACTATAGCCATGGTGTCTTCAAATTGTTCAGCATCGTGTTGAGCCTGAGAAGGAGGATGGTAAAATGATGGTTTCACCAACAACAGCATTTTTCTTTTCAGCAAGTTCTTTAAAAAAGTGAGACATTCCTATGTATTTTTCAGCCATAATTTTTTTCCGTTGGACTTAATCCACTGGATGCTGTCAGGGGGGGGGGGGGGTATTGCGAGAGTGAATGTTTTTTTGATATTTTGGTATGATAGTTATATCTCCTTGTATATGTATTTCCATGTTGTGAATGTGAACAGTCTTACATGTGTTGTGAACTGAATGATTTAGTCTTCTTTGAATGTGCGAGAGAGTGTGTTAAGCTAGTGAGGTCTTGCTCCCGGTCCAGGAAGGTTGGATAGTTGATTCCTGGACTGGTGTTTATATTTCATAATGTTGATGGACTAGTGATTGTGAATTTATAATATTTGAGAGTCGATGTCATTGTGTGATTTATTGAATATTAAAGTTATTCATTGTTATTATTAGGAGTTGAAGTTTATTTAGTAATATGTAATTCTAATTGAGTGGATATCTGGAGTTAAAGAGTATCAAGTAATAATTGTTCGTAATAGTAATAATCAAGAAAACCCCTAAGGAGCCAAATATATAAATAGAACCTCCTGACAGATGCGGTCGCGTTCCACTCTAATAAAAGTGTCAACCAGATACTGCTTAAACAGTCGGCCACCAAAATGTAGTGCATTGAAGTGTGTTTCACGTAGAAAATTACATCATGGTAAGCATCTCCATCATTTGTTATGATGCTGCCATGGTACATGAACTTGTCCAGCTCTTCAAGCTTTGACTCGCCAAGTCTGACGGGGACACCATTTGCCTTATATCCCACTCGCATAATTTTAGTCTTATCCAAGTTTATGCGGAGGCCAATTTTGTCTAGGCTCTCCGTCATTTCTTGAATGCATTTATTTGTAGCCCCGAGTAGTGCAACATCATCAGCAAAGTCCTAGTCCGTCAATCGGAGTTGTTCACGCCATGGAATACCAAAGGCAGTCTGGTTCATTGCTCTCCTCATTATGTAGTCGATGGCTAGAATAAAAGGAAGGGAGATAAGATGCACCCCTGTCTCACACCTGTCTGTCTCGATTGTAAAAAACTCTGTTGTTCCCTCTTCTGTTTTAATGCAGCAACTAGACTGACTGTAAAGGTGTCGTAGGATCTGGGTGAATTTTTCTGGGATGCCGTATTCTCTAGCTATTTTCCATAGTGATTCTCGGTGGACACTATCAAACGCTTTTTTGAAGTCCACGAAACTGACCGTTAGCTGTTGTTGGTACTCAAGACTTTGTTCTATGATATTTCGTAGAACGAAAATCTGCTCTGTACATGATCTGCCTCTTCGGAAACCTGCTTGTTCTTCTCTGAGCCTTTCATCTACAGACTGTTGAAGCCGTCTCAACAAAACAGTGCTGAAAACTTTGCCCGGGACAGACCCAATAACCGCTGAGGAGGTTACCATGGCCATTACAGTGCTAAAGAATAACAAAGCACCAGGGCTAGACATGATAGCAGAAATGCTAAAATATGGGGGACAGTGCATTGTTAACAGAATGACTGATCTCTTAAATCTCTTTTGGCGAACTTCAAAAGTCCCAAAGGACTGGCAAAAGGGAGTGATTGTAAAGCTTCCAAAAAAGGGCAACTTGGCAGACTGCAACAACTGGAGGGGCATTACTCTCCTCTCTGTCCCCCCGTTAATCAAATGCAAACCTTATTATTATTATTATACAAAAAGATGTTTGCGAAATGTAGACATGACTTAAGGTCAATGCCGACGAAATAAAGACCATATGCTAGGATAAATTTGTACAAATGCTCCTTCTTTCCTAAAGCATTCGAGCATGGAATGGGTTGCCTGAGTTAGCTAGGAAAACCAATGACTAAGCAGAATTTAAGACTTAGATTAAATGGCTAGATTGACCTAGGAACACTCGTTGGACGTAATCATTTTCTTTTTTTCAATAACGTCTGTATTTCAAAAGATAAGAAAAGGAAGGAAAGAACACATTACAAGGTTTAAATCCAGAATAGCCGATTCTGTAAATTGCATACACTAAGTAAAGTATCGATATCTTCTTACTTTGCATACACGGGTATTCACTTACATTATCTGTTACATGTGATTGGCTTTTAGGACTGCTGGTTTCCTCGCACCATCCTCCGTTTGACGATACTTTGGAGTCCTTCTGAAAGAAAGAGTTACGATTAAGATATCGCACTTAAAACTGCTAAAAAATAAAGCTAAAAAAAAACGTATACTTTATAGTAAAAGCTCCCCTCAGACCTTGTGGTCAATACGGCAGATGATTGAAAGGTCATCTGATTCTGTGGCTTACGGTTAACGAGGATGTCATGTGGCTAGCACAACGACCAACAGCCTTTCATGTCAGGTACCCATAACATCTTTAAGCTCACTAAAAAGCCTTGACAGATGTTAGAGCCCCATACGGGATACGTGCCCTGCCCAGCTTGACTGTCAGCAAGTTCATACCGGCGTTCGCTAGAACATCGCTGTTTGTAGTGCGTCTTGTCCATTATGGTGTGCAAAGATCTTTGGTGAAAGCGTTCAAGAAGTCTTAGTTGCTTTCTGTCAAGTACCTATGTCTAAGATCCACATAGAGAGGTAAAGAGAACCACTGCTTGGTAGACACTGATTTTCTAGGCAGACGGAACGATTTATATTGCCACACTTGCTTGGAGGCGTCCAAAAGTATAACTGGCCCTAATCAGACCCTTATCAACCTTCCTTAAAGACTGTCAATCTGAAGAGTTGCTTTTTCGTTCTCTTAGTTCTCAATGTAATTGTAGATGGCGAGTAGAATAGAAAGTCTCTTAAGTCCCCCAACAGTGTAGAAAAACCACAGCATCACGTCGCGTCGTTTTACTATGCATCTTTTGCGTAAAACTATTGGGCTATCATTGGCTTGGAAGAAAGTCTTTGCAGTGTAACTTCTAAACTGGTTACGTTATGACATTTAATATTGCAATTAGTGTATTCATTATGGCTTAAGTACGAAGCATCAAGTGATGCAAACTCTCTACGTTATAGAGTAAACGTGCAGCTTGAAACAAAGTAGCATGACGGTCGGGCTATAAGAAGTTCATATCATTTCGCAAGAACATCGCTGTTTGTAGTGCGGTCTTTCCAACGTATTTTCATGATTGTGTGCAAATCTTTAGTGAAGGCGTTCAAGAAGTCTTAGTTGCTTTCTATGTCTCAGATCCACAAAGAGGCTTTGAGAGAACCACTCTTTGGTAGACTCTGATTTTTGAAGGCAGGCGGAGCTATTTATTTCGCCTCACTCTCGCTTAGAGGCGTCTAAAAGCACGACTAACCCTGATCACATATCAACTTCCCTTTAAAGCAATGCGTCATTTGATACTATGGTTCCCAGATTTGTGAAGTTGTATACCACGTTAATTAAGGGATGAATATTCGCGTTGATTTTTGGGGCTGAATAGATTTTATTGGGTGACTTCTGGAACATTACTTCCGTTTTACAGAGGTCTATGGTTAAACCAAAAGAGGCGGCAGCGTAATGAAAATTCGTTGACCACGAGCTGGATTTCATCAGGGTCGGCCTTAGGCAACTGTAACCTATGCAACCGCAGTGGGCATTAAATTTTATAAGCTCCGCGCTAATTCTAGGTTTAAATTCTTAAATTAAACCACTGTAACTTACAACAGGGTTCCCGTGGTCTCCTTATTTTCAATGAGCTCCCGGAAATCTCCTCAAAATTCAAAATATACTAAAATTCTGGCAATCTTCTGAAATTATTAAAATCTCCTGAAAACTCATAAAAAAATGTCCTTAAAATAGACAATATTGTCATTTTGGGGTGTCAATCAATATTATAAACGCCAATGCTACGTGCGATAAAAAAAAGACATTGTCAGCTTTCATTTAGTAAAAATGTAATGCGAAGACGAATTTATTTTCTAACACAAAATTTTAATTTTCACTTATTATCCTTATCCCTTCCCTGACTAAGCGGCGCGCAATCCATTTCACATAGGGCCTGGCAAATATTAGGGCCGGCCCTGGGTAACATGTTCAGTGTGCACAAGTAAGGAGTAGAGAAGCTGTAGTATGCCCATTTCCTGTGTTTTGGTATGGGACAGTAGACTTCAAAGTTTGAACACATTGCAATAATTCTCCAGCAAAATAATAACAAAGTAAAAGCTACCTACGGGTCTAGGCCATTAAATTGTAAACAATTTATAAAGCCTAAAACACAATAAGTAATCATACATCGACATAGTTTCATAATAGATCAATCTGCGCAAATGTTTAATTATGCCAATGAATTCATTAAAACTTGTTCTTGTTTTCGAAGAAGTGTCTTAGTGTAGTGCTGTGAGCTTAGTGACGTAAGCATGTCAAGTTTTTTCCCCTTTGACGTCACATACAAAATTTTCATTCATAAAACATTCTAACTAAAATTAATTTTTCGATAATGAGACATTTTCAAACCGATTTAACGGTCGACCGCGAGTTTTCCCGATGTGTCCAATGAGAAGAATTTTTTTCCCACTAACATGCACGTACATTGCAATTTAAAAAAAATTGTTAGAGCCGTTTTTGAAATTATATATATATATATATATATATATATATATATACATACAAGAATTGCTCGCATAAGAGTATAGGATGTAGTACCAGGTGGCCGAGCCTCGCTCGGTTAAATAATTTCTTAAGGAAGGTTATATGCCCGAAGTCATTTTGGGAATATTTTTGTAATTACGAAAATTAACGATCTCGGATAAAGACTACTAATCTGAAGAGTTGCTTTAGTGTTCTGTTAGTTCTAAATGTAATTGTACATGGCGATTAAATATAAAGTCTCTTGAGTCCTTCTACAGTCTAGACAAACCACAGCTCACGTCCGTCTTATAGTTTTACAATCCATCGTTTGCGTAAAACTATTGTAGGCCTACTATTATTGACTTGGAAGAAAGTCTTTGCAGGATAACTTCTCAGATGGTTACGTTCAGATATTTAATTATGGAATTAGTATATTCATTATGGCTTTAGTACGAAACATTAAGTGACGCAAATCTCTACGTTATAGGGTAAAAGGTACTTTGTGACAAAATAAAATGGCGCATTTTTTCTTAATAGACTTAAATCATTGCATTAGTTTTATAAAGAAACGTTTCCGTGGGGCACCTTTGTTACGACGAAAAATATGTTCGTCCCCCATACGGGATACGTGCCCTATAAGAAGTTCATACCGGCTTTTGTCATCCATCCATCCCAGTGGTGCTACAGCCCGTGGAGGGATATGGCCTGCTTTTACAGATCCTTCAATTCAGATCTCTCCTGGGCCTTTCGTCACCACGCCCTGGGCCTTTCGTCATCACGCCCTAACTCCAAGCTTTTTACCGAGGTTTATAGTTAAATCAAAAGAGGCTGCAGCGTACGCAGACTTGTTGACCGCTAGATGGATATCATTTTTAGTGTGAGCAAGTAAGGCGTAGAGAAGCTGTGTTATGACCATTTCCTTTGTTTTGGTACGGGACAGAAGACACCGAAGCATGAACACATGGTAATAATTCACCAGCAAAATAATAATAATAAGGCTTGTTTTCGAATCCGAAAATTAATGAGGATTGCAGTATTTCCCGTGGCTACGCAGCCCCAGCTGTGACCTACATATTTTGCCACATCCAGGGCAAGTATAACCATTGTCCGCGGTGCTCGATTAAGATTTTTTTTTAGCGTCTGCGTCTGTCATCGGCAGCAGATTTTTTTTTGGTCTCAAATGTGTATCCGCGGCCTTTGAATAGAGGAAAATCTTTAAGTCCAACAGTTACGCTGGACAGAGCAGTATCCTGCATGGGAGACGAATCTCAGACGAACGCATGCCAAAGGCAGTCTTTTTTTGGTGAGCTAAAAAAGTGGTCGACGTAACACTGAAATGCTTAAAATGCCAGCTTAGGCGCCAACTTGCCTTAGCTGACATAGAAGAGAGCACCTGGTTGCATGCGGCCTCAGAACGAGACAGCTGGAGGTCACCAGCAAAAAAAACAACAAAGTAAAAGGTATCTACACCTCTCTACGCAATTAAAGTGTAAGCAATTTATTAAGCACTTAAATCACAATATCTAATCATGGACTAATCATACATCAGCACATATAATTTCATTACTTTTCTTTCATAGTTCTATAATAAATCAATCTACAGTAAGATGGTGCACAAATGTTTCATTAGGTCTCTTGATTCTTTAGTACTCGTTCTTGTTTGCAAAGAAATATTTGAGTGTACTGCGGTAAGCCTAGTGACGTAAGCAGCGTTTTACCCGTTTACGTCATGGAAAATTTTCATTCATAAAACATTCTAGCTAAAATTAATTTTTCGATAATGAGGCATTTTCAAACCGATATAACGGTCGACCTCGAGTTTTCCCGATGTGGCTAGCCATGGGAAGATTTAAAAAAAGAAATAAAGAACTTCTAGAGGCTCGCAAGATTGCCAAGATGAAGAACACTGTAGGCTTATGTCGAAAAGATCATGAACTAGATCTAAACAATGTAACACCAGCTCTTTCAACTCCAGCTAACTCGTCATTTTTTTGTCTATGCAAACAAGTTATAAAAAAAACTGTTGATATTCCTGCTATGGACATTGGACGCTCTAGCTCTCTATTTCATGATCAGTCAGTTAAACAAGCATATAGAACAATCATTGACATTAGTCAGATTGAAAAATTGCTTTCACCTCTTCTGTGTCCTTATTGTAATGCTGATGGTCTAACTTTGCATTCAGATGACAACAGTCGTTTCGGACATGTATTAAACTGAAACTTTACTGCGATAATTGTAGCACTGTGGTGAATGATGTTTTTACATCTGAACGCTCACTCAATGATATTTTTTTTCCATCAACACATCTGCAGTTGTTGCCGCCTCGTTGTGTGGACTAGGACCATTAACTTTCAACAATTTTTGTAAACATTTAGAACTACCGGGTCTATCAGCCAAAAATTTCTAAAACAGGACAAAGTCCAGTTATAAGGATGCTGAAGATGTTCGTCAGGCTTTGCATAGTAAAACTATTCATCTTGTAAGAAAGGAACATGCAAAAAATAGCAATTCAGCTCTAAGTTATGATGACATTTTGGACATTGCCGTTTTATTTGATGGTTCTTGGATGACCAGAGGCCACAAATCAATGATAGGTGTTAGCTGTGTCATAGATGTATTGACAGGCTATGTCATTGATTTTGAAGTACTGTCAAGCTTTTGCCAAACTTGTAGCACAACTGGCACTAGACTAAAAGCACAATCTCCTGAACTCTACAAAGAATGGTTTGAATCTCACAAACCTGAGATATTTTTATCTTGTTTTAAAACCTTTTACAGTAATTAAAATCTAATTTTTTTATACTGACATGTATTTCTTAATTATTTAAAAACAGCATACAAAACATTTTATTGCCTTTCCATTAACTTTTTGTTTTATATTTTTCAGGATCGTCTGGAATTAAGGAAACACATGCGGCCGAGATCTTGTGGAGGAGATCCATTGAGAAGTTCAAATTGCGCTACACCACTATGTTGTCAAATGGTGATTCTAAAGCCTATAATAAAGTCTGTGAAATAAAACCCTATGGAGATGTACCTATAACAAAAGAAAAGTGTGTCAACCATGTGGGCAAAAGGATGGGCACTGCACTCCGTAATTTGGTTACAGATTGTAGCAAGAAAGAAATTTCACTTGGAGGTAATGGTGTAGGAAAACTTACACAACAAACAATCAAAAAACTCTCCAAGTATTACACCAGAGCGATACGGAAACACAATGATGCTAAGCAAATGAGAAATGCTATACTTGCGAGCATGTATCACAATTTTTCAACCGATAAGAGGTCGATGCATCATCTGTGTCCTTCAGGTGCAGATTCTTGGTGTTTTTATAAGTCTTGTGAGGTAAAAAATGTAAAGCCTGGTAAACACAGTCTCCGTATACATACGCCTCTCAATTATGATTTACTAGCAGAACATCTGAAGCCTATATACAAAAGATTGTCAGAGCCTCAACTTCTACAGCGATGTTTGCTTGGCTCAACTCAAAATGAGAATGAGTCTTTTCAATCATGTATTTGGAATTTTTGCAGCAAATCAAGATTTTCTTTTCTTGAAAAAGTTTTCTGTTTTAGCTGCAGAAAGACAATTCAATTTTGGCTTTTCTTTTGGTAGTGAAATAAAAAGTTTTCTCAACTGCCAGGTAAGCAAAAGCTGCCAGCGACTTGGATAATTGAGAATTAAGAAACGCTTGAAAAATGCAGCTTATGAAAAACAACAAGTTGTAAAAAGAAGACTGTTATTAAGAAAGGAGGCTATGGCACGTAAAGAATTGCAGTTTATTGAAGCTGAAGGAGTTTCATATTCATCTGAACATTTTTAAATCTTTTATGTAAGTTTTTAATTTTTGCCTTTTTTTTTTCTCATATCTCTTTTTACTTATATAGTCTTTTTAAAAGTCTTATAACCTAAGAACTAGTTGGTTTAATGATGTGAAATTTTGTATAACACTGGTTTACATGTTGTTGATAAACTTACAAGTTTTATATGTTCAAATATAGTTAGGTAACGTATTTTTACAAAGCTGATTTTATTTAAAATGTTTTTTCTCAAAATGGCCGTTTTCAAAAATGCATACACTAAAATTTATAAATCTTTAAAACCGTTAAAGATATTAACATGAAATTTTAAACACTTAAAGATCTATTGTAATAATTTGATAAGACATCTTGATTTTTTAAATATATTGTTAGGTTGTCATTTTATATTAACATAAATGTAAAAAAAATATTTTTCTTTAAAAAAATGAATGATCAACTTTACTGTTATATGTTAAAAACAATTATTAAAATATAATAAATTTTGAGATGTCACATTATACTTTGTTGTTTTCTTTTTCAAATGAAAAAAAAATTTGACTCATATTTGTCTATTAGTTAAAGAGAAGTAGCATTTAAAAAATCATATACAAAAAACAAGATGGCGGCCGTTTCCATGGCAACCACAAAAGTCAAACACTTTTTTTCTATGTTTTTGAAATTAAGTTGAGTTACTGTATCAAACATACAAGTTTGATAAGTTTTTGATAAATATTAACGAAAATAGATTTTTTAGGTAAACCTCTCCTTAAAG
>JASAOG010000180.1:1182500-1494176 GCA_030265305.1 Biomphalaria pfeifferi | reverse complement strand
ACTTAGTAGCCCAAAGCGCACATTAAATTAAACGTAAGAGGCTAACGACGGTGCTATGTGGTTAGGTCAGTGACTTTATATTTAAAAACTTTCACTTTTGTTATCAAACTTTTCTGAACATGGGCCAGATATTGGGAAAAAAATCTGTACCTGGGCAGCCATCAAGCAATGTAAATATCTACACTTGTTAGTCCCAAAGTCAACGAAAATATTTGCATTAATATATTGTATAATCTGTGTATGGAGATATGACATCGATTCATCCACGACCATATTGAACTGAAGTATAAAGTAGGTCTACAGCCAAGTCTTTATGTAGGTAAGTGATACAATAAAGTCATATGATGATATAGACTTGAGATCTAGATTGGGAGGAACCTCGGCTGAGATGATGCTCGACAACCACATATTATAATATATAATATATATATATATATAATTATTATTATGTTGGACACGAACGAGTATTCATTCTCTAGCACTGTCGAGTTCAGTAAAAGAGAAACAAAATTCAATGTAGTCTATTAAACAGTATCTACTGAATAATTTTCTAGTGATGTGCTAGGTCTGCTGCAGTACCGCCCTCTAACATCCAATGAGAATTTTATTCTTATTTGATATATAAATCGCTGTATCAGTATATAAATAATATTTCAGTTATTTCGAACAAATATTGAACATCACACTGTTAAATGAAAAACAAATCTCTTCATCAACAAAAGAAACTGGTACACAACAGGGTGTCTGCTTGGTCGTGCGGTATGCGTGCTGGACTGTCGTTCCAACGTCTCGTTGGTCCAGGGTTCATGCACTGCCATCCCCCGTCGTCCTTTGTGAGGCTTGAACAAGGAAGTAGATGATCTACAACTCTGAGTGAACATCTAAAACATGTAAAACATTTTAATAACAAACATTTTTCATAGACTTTCAAAAAAAAAAAGCTCGTGACTAGGTTTGACCTGAAGGCATGTAGCAATTGATGAGGGAGTAGTACTGATTCTCCATGTTATCAAAGTCCTGTCTCAAAATGCAAACATCTCAGTACTTCTGAACAACCAAATAGGAGAGAAAGTTTAAGAACATCCATAGGAATGCGGCAAAGATGCATTGTCTCTCCAGCTCTTGTTTATTTTATTTCTGGAGCATATTATTATAGAAACTCTAGAAGGATTTACGCATAGCTTAACCCTAAATGGGCGACCTATTTCCAATTTCGGGTCTTCAGATGACAATGGTCTAAAGAGAGAAACTATTGACTGGGTAACCAATCTGACTTATAAATTGTATTTGTACACGATAACACTCTGCAGAGTATTAAAGAGTGAAACTCCTCAATCCTGTGAAGAAAAAAATCTGAGCTGGCTCGGTCTTATTGTACAACATGACTCACTGTCAAAAGTGGTCCCTCAAAGTACAGTGGAGGGAGTACGAAATTAAAAACATGTACGAAAAATGCTCCAGTATGTTCAGATCGTAGCGTAATTAGAAGCATGTTGCGCAACAACAATTACGGAACTTGAACACGACAGTAATAACGGTATCATTGACGTAATTTTTTTATAAATAGAATAGCGATAAAGAATTGTTCAACAGTTATTGCCAGGAGTTCAAATTGACAGCCTCGTTACATTCACAGAAGACACGGACTTCATTCTAATGTTGGAATTAGATATCAAATGGGCTCCTACTCAGCGGCGTAACGAGAAGCTTGGGGAACTGCTGTGGGGGCGACAATGTTCCGACCATGTCTAATACCAAGGCTTTTAACTCATTCAAGCTCCCAGAGGCGGCCAATAAAAAAACAGTATATAATGTACAACGGTAGAAGGAAAGTTACAGGACATTATAATAATAGTATTACACAGCAAGAAAGGAGCATCAAAAACGAGATAAAATATATCTAAATTTCTAAGAGTTATGAACTTCTAAGTTTGTTTTTTTCTGTTGTTGTTTTTTTTTTCACATTTTTAAGGCTAGCCAAAATGTGATTAAAAAGTGCACGCTTCTAGCATGCTCGGAATAAGTAAATACAGCTCCGAATTTTCGGCAGTGCGTGTTGCAAGGTTTTACTCTCCACAAACTACAAAAATATACACTTCTTTAAACTTAAGCATTCTTGCTAAAAACTGTCTTTATGTTTTCTGTCTTAGCGCCTATTACATTGGGCCTACAATGAAGTCTTGCCCACTTTATACCAGTGCCGGCCTTAGGCAAAGGCAAACTAGGCCGCAACCTTGGGGCCTAGATTAGTGGGGGCCTCGAACAGGATTCAAAGAAATTATGGAGAGAAAAAATTGCGAAACATATATCCAATCTCAAGCCAAGCAAAACTCGTCTTCTAACTAGCTCTGAATGTTTAGTATTATATATATTATAGCTTTTATATAGCGCTACTTTCATGCTTATAGCATGCTCAGAGCGCTTTTGGTCCAATCTCATTTATGGACCAGTGGGGGGGGGGGGGGAGGGGGTATCCAGGAGTTGGTAAGGTAAGCAGTAAACACAACTCTGCCCGAGTCGGGTGTCGAACCTCGAGCCCCCTTCTAGGTAGCCAAGTTCAAGCGCACTTGGCCTCTCGAGCACGCTTTCCACCATTATTCGTGGTTTTCTCGCGAATGTTTACCAAGTTCAGATCTACTTTGTCAGACTACACATTTTCTAGTCTGATGATCATGCATCGTCCGTACAGCTATTCGTGCCATCGACACTTTATGAGTGTAACTTCTTTGTTGATGTAGAAACATATATTTAGATATATTGGCCTACGGGACGGTTTATAATTCACTGCGTTTTTTGAAATACTTTTTTTTTCATCTATTTTATTTGGTGCCACCCTATTCACTTCACCTATGGCCTCGCTATACACTTCACCTATGGCCTCACTGTTCACTTCACCTATGGCCTCACTGTTCACTTCACCTATGGCCTCACTATTTACTTCACCTATGCCCTCACTGTTCACTTCACCTATGGCCTCACTATTCACTTCACCTATGGCCTCACTATTCACTTCACCTATGGCCTTACTGTTCACTTCACCTATGGCCTCACTATTCGCTTCGCAAGGGGCCTCCAATTACCTAATGCCGGCCATGTTTACACTGAGTAACTTTGTGGCGCGTTACTAAGCATACGGTGTGTAGATATATTTTCTTTAAATGTAAATTTAATCAATAATATTGTAGTTACATCTAGGTCTATATCTTATGCACAACACTGTTTATATTGCGGTCTTGCCAAGTATCTTTGGTGAAAGCGCTCAAGTAGTCTTAGTTGCTTTCTATATAGTACCAATGTCTCGGATCCATATAGAGGGGTTGAGAGAGCCACCGCTTGCGAACGCAGGTATGGACAGTATAAGGAGACTTCTCATGGTCCGACTGTTGCGCTGGGCCGCATGAGAGAAGAACGTATGCCAAAGGCAGTCTATTTTAGGTAAAATGTGGTCGACGTAACAGAGGTGCCCTACGGAAGCGCTTTAAAGGTCGGCTTGGGCGCCAGCTTGCCTTACAGATATGGAGGAGTGCACCAGTTAGCATGCGGCCTCAGAACGAGACAGCTGGAGACACTTTTGAGACCATACTAGGATCCGCTGCCAAGGACAGACGCAGACGGTGAACGGAAAATCTTCAGCAACCACTTAAGGACAACTGTTTAATTGAATTCATTATCTCCGCAGTTTAAATATTAGGACATAAAAGTGTTTAGATAAATATCAATGTTTATACTTAAAGAAAAAAAGGTCCACAGTTGTTTGCATATTGTTGAATTATTTTATTTAAAATAAAGTAAGCTTTTATTGGGGCATATGCACATATGAAACTAATAATGTCTTTTTACAAAGCTTATATCAACTCAGTTTGTCTGTCTATCTGTCTGTCCTTTATTCGATGTCAAACAAAATGATTAATTACCAATAATCAACTCACTAATTGGTTAATTTTTCAATAGATTCTTGTTTTGTTAGATACCATAGTTAATTGTTAAAAGTTTCAACTTGATTCGAGAACAGGTGTGGGAGAAATAACTTGTTCAATTATCGAAAGGGACGAAACCCTACATATTTATCTGTATCTTTGAATACTGAAGATTACTACAATTCGTACAATTTAAATTTTAAAAAAACAAACAACACTTTTTTAAAAAACCTATAAAGGTTAAATATTTTTTTTACAAATATTTGTTTTAAACCTATAGAAGATAAAGATAACAAATTACTTTTTTAAAACCTATACAAATTAAATACAAGACAAGCAATAGAGTAGAATATGAGCAATACGTCTTAAAAACAAAGCATATCTAATCTAAGTAATTCAGTAATTACAACTAACTGATTAACTAATTGATTATTTTTTTTATGGATTCATATCTTCTCATTGACAATGAAAAATGGTGCAAAGTTTTTCAACTTGATCTGACTAGGGGAAGTGGGAGAAATAGCGTGTACAAAATTGTTAACCACACAGACAGACAGACGAATTGAGTTGATATACACCGGGAGGCTTTCTTTATAAGCAATCATTGTTCTTTGTAAATCAAATAAAGGACAGGTTAAGGTCGTTCAAGATCTCAATACAATGTTTTGCGTACCTGACTGTGAATACAAAAATCTAACAATGCTGCGTACAGATAACTCAATTTATTTCCTGAACTGTCTTTCAATCCAACATTTCTTTCATGGGCCATTGACAAAAATATTTTAAATCTTGGAATTCTATTAATTTATTCTATTAATTTATTCTTGGAATATTATAAAACTATCCCCCCACCCTAGGGCTCTTTTTTTTCCCACCCTTGCAATTAGTTGACCAATGATAAAGGCAACAAAAGGGTCACTAGGTCGTGACTGAAGCCAGAGGGGTACAGTATCAGGTGCCAGTCACGCCAACATCGATCGGTGCTCCAGAAATCGATTTTTGCGTTATCTAAGAAGGGGGATCACTTCTTTGTATAATGGTGTCCTTTCATCGAGTCAACACGAGTGGTTGTCCCTGAATATTGCGAACTCGCTTATGCGCTATCATTGACGTTTAAAGAAACATGTCATTATTCTGGTTAATCTAGTGGAACAACGACCTACAGGCTGATCGACCACGAACTTGGAAAATGTTACACAACAGCCACACCGTCGTTCCGGTACACTGTCGAAGGTTAATTAATACAATTCCATAGAAGAACAAGCCGATGGAAAGAAGAGAATCGGAACATGGAGCGACAAAGAGAGGGGGCGTTAGAGATGAGAGAGAAGGGGGGTATAATATGAAAAACAGGGAAATGCTAAACAAATTGAGATCAGCCGAGACCAGCAGGCCTGAACACAGACCTGTGACGTGGCAACATGTGGTCAGTCGTCACGTCACAGATCTGTGTTCAGGCCTTCTGTGATGATTGGTCTCGGGTGAGCTGATTAAATTTGCAGGAAAGAGAAAAAAAATGTACTTGAAAGATCAATTTTTAAAAAAGCATCGAGAGAACGTGTAAAAAAAGAGATATTGTGAGAGAGAGAGAGAGAGAGAGAGAGAGAGAGAGAGAGTAAAAAGAAGAAGGAGACGAAGAAGAAGAAAGCAAGGGGTACAAAGAGAAAAAGAGAGAGTAAGAATGAGAAAAACAAAGCTTGAGAATGAGAGAAAAAGACAACAAGAGGGAGAAATGAAGAATATTAGAAAGAAAGAGAAAAAGTGAAAAAGAGATAGGAAGAGAGGAAGAGAGAGAAAGTGAATCATATTTAAATAAAGTTTTGGGGAAAAAAGAAAAAGGGGCAAGAATTTTTTTAAAAAAAGGAAAGAAATTCGAAAAAAAAGTTGGAAAAAAATGAATGATTCATAGTTCATTGCATTTTAACCTAACAGTTTGATATGCAGGCACTTCAAATAGAATAAAATGGAAATAAATAGAACAATATCTAGAATCATCGAAAGATACTAATCTGTATAGATACATTCAAAGAACGGCCTTCCAGGTCCTGACAACACAAATTCAAGCCTCTGGCATGTCTGAACTCTCGTCCTGACGTCATAGAAGGGGAAGAGCGCTATCTGCCAAAGTCTGTTAAGTTAGTATTGGCATCTAACCCTTCCTGGCCGCTACAATCCAGGTGCTTTTTGCGCGTGCACACGTCCAACACACACACACTTTTGAATCACGTGGAGTAAGACAATACCACGCGATCCAGATTTTCTCGATATCTGAGTATAAGTCAATCATTGGACGATACAGGTTAGTGCCTAGTATAATTCTCATGTAAGTATTTGCCATTATTGCTGTAAAGTATTTAAATCGTTTCAGCGTTGTTGTCCTTTTATGAATTCATATTTTAAATTCGTTCTTAAAATTAGTTATCATTTGTTGTTGTGGATAAATTATTTTGAGACAAAAAAAAAATACGAGCTATGAATTTTTGTCTCTGTGTGCGGCACTTTTTTTTTTAAAGTAAAAATAGGGCTTCTCTTAAAGAAACTAGAACCTCTACATTGTTTTTAGTAGCTAAAGGTAACAAGGGTGATAATGTGGGCAGCACAAAGACCTGTGCTTTTTCAGATGTTTTAACTTAGGATTTCTGCCAGCGGTACGAATGTGCTTACATGTTTAAATCATCAGGTATGACTCTCTAGTTAGCCAGGCAGTTCATATGAAGCCTACTCACAATGCGTATAATGTAGGACGTAATCATCTTTCTTTTTGAAGTAACGTCTGTATTATATAAGATAAGATTTATTACAAATGTTCGTACAAGGAGAAATATAAATAGCAAGGTTTATTTGTTGTTGTTGTTGTTGTTATTGTTTTGTTGTTGTTTTTGTTGTTATTATTTTGTTATTGTTTTGTTGTTATTGTTTTCTTATTGTTTTGTTGTTGTTTTGTTGTTATTGTTTTGTTGTTGTTTTGTTGTTATTGTTTTGTTGTTGTTTTGTTGTTACTATTTGTTGTTGTTTTGTTGTTGTTGTTTTGTTGTTGTTTTGTTATTGTTTTGTTGTTATTGTTTTGTTGTTGTTTTATTGTTATTGTTTTGTTGTTATTGTTTTGTTGTTATTGTTTTGTTGTTATTGTTTTGTTATTGTTTTGTTGTTGTTTTGTTATTGTTTTGTTGTTGTTTTGTTGTTACTATTTGTTGTTTTGTTATTGTTTTGTTGTTGTTTTGTTGTTATTGTTTTGTTGTTGTTTTGTTTTTATTGTTTTGTTGTTGTTTTGTTATTGTTTTGTTGTTATTGTTTTGTTATTGTTGTTGTTGTTATTTTGTTGTTATTGTTTTGTTGTTGTTTTGTTATTGTTTTGTTGTTATTGTTTTGTTGTTGTTTTGTTGTTATTGTTTTGTTGCTGTTTTGTTGTTGTTTTGTTGTTATTGTTTTTTTGTTGTTTTGTTATTGTTTTGTTGTTATTGTTTTGTTGTTGTTTTGTTATTGTTTTGTTGTTATTGTTTTGTTGTTGTTTTGTTGTTATTGTTTTTTTGTTGTTTTGTTATTGTTTTGTTGTTATTGTTTTGTTGTTGTTGTTTTGTTGTTATTGTTTTGTTATTGTTTTGTTATTGTTTTGTTGTTGTTTTGTTATTGTTTTGTTGTTGTTTTGTTGTTGTTGTTTTTTGTGCCTTTGATGTAAGAATGCGAAAGTTGAAAGTATTCATTAGGGAGGTATTCTAATCCACCATATACTAAGTTTTGTGCAATTTTCAGCACTGTAGTGTCACATTTCTACGCTGTTTTGCTTATAGCGCGAAGTAATTTATCATTGTTCAGTTGACGACATAATTCATGGAATTTCATGTTCATTTAATATTTTGAAAGAAGACGGCGTTACAGAGGTGTCTACCGTAAGCGCAATAAAAATCAAATCATGCGCCGTTTCGCCTTCACTGGCATTGAGGAAATTAATTGGCAGCAGATGGCCCTTTGAAAGAGACAGAGCTCTCACGAAGGCTGCAGGACATACATTTGAGACCCCCAAAGGAAAGCCTTTATTGAAGACTTAAAAACTTAAATAGACCGCCGGTGGACAACGGCTTTGTCTTCATGAGGTGCGGGAAAATATGTAGGTCGCAAGTGGGTTTGCATAGTCATATGAATCCCTGCACTCATTCTTAGTTTTTGGTATCGAAATTATTATCATAATTACTATTATTATTATATTTTGAAAGTAATTTTTGCCAGTCCCTACAAGAGATTTCTTGCTTTGTGACGTTAGAGAATGAAACATAATACAGAAATGTTTGAACAGCAATACAAATAATAATAGCTAAGGACGAGTTCAACAAGACTGCACGTGACCACGGAGACCCAGTTGTGACCTACATTTTTTGCCACACAATACGTTGTCTGCACATGTCCTCTGCAGGGGCTTTTCTCTGGGTCTTAAAAGTCTTTTTTTCGAGACATTTGTGAGACCGGTCCAGCTGTCTCTTTCAGAAGCCATCGTCTGTCAACTACTTTCATCTATGCCAGTAAGGGCAATATGGCGCGAGATTTGATCTTTACAGTTCTTCCAGGAGGCGCTTCTGTTAAAGGAAAAGAAATACTGTTAGAGTGACATGAATATCGTCCTTTAAAGTCCTTGCTGGGGATTGGCAATAACTCTTGCTTCTACGCTCCCCTCCCCCCAAAATAAAATATAGGAGTCTCCCCCCCTCTCCTAGCCAAAGCCACGTGTGTGCCACTTTGTTTTATCTCTAAGCCCAGGGAAGCCTACGTCCTAGGTCAGATAACTTCCAGGGGCTTCAAGCGTACAACCTCAAGACGAGATCGTCCAGCCAATATATCTTATCTATAGTAAGAGAGTCAAACTCCCCAAGTGAAACCGATAATCGATATATGTGATCGAACTACGATAGTAAGCATGTAATCGAAGCTTGTGGTACTGCAGTAAATGGTTCCACTAATGAGTCCTTTAATAAGATCGTGTGTGCACCCAACCTTATGCATGCGTGCCACTCGCTACTACACATGATTTGATTAAAGGTGTGCATTCTGTATAGCACCTTCTTTTGGGTACGGAGGAAACTATAGTGGATTTAACAACTTAAGTTTATAGCGGTAATACGTATTTAACCAATAGTTTAATACTCTGTTCACATGATAAACCAGCGACTCTGTTACCTTTTGTAGACATGTCAGTATACAAAATTTAAATTATCAGTTAGATAACTAATGAGGTGCTTAATTGAGGTAAACATGGAGCTAATTGTTAAGGTAATTATTGATGAAATCATTAGGGTAATATTGAGGTAACTATTGAAGCAAATACTGAGATAATCACTGAGGTATATTGCGGGATAATTATTATGGGAATTATTGTGGTATTGATTAGGATAATTATTGAGATAGTTATAGGGGTAATTATGAAGGTATTCTTTGAGGTAATCATTGATGTAGTTTCTTCACTTTCAAATAGTTCTACTTGGTCTGTTAGATCGTTAAAAATGTTTCTTGAAACTTTAACAAACCTTGTGCTTGTGCTGAATCAAGGACTTTGCCATCCTTTTTTGTGCTGACATTTAAACCCTTGTAGCACCTGAAAGGAAGCGAGGAGTGTATTTCATAGTATTCTTGTCCACATACAAGGAGTAGCCAGACTCCGACCACGAGCCAACTCTCTCTCTCTTTGTCTCTGTCTCTCTGTCTCTGTTTCTCTCTCTCTCTCTCTCTCTCTCTCTTTTTCTCTCTCTCTCTACCTCAAAGCCTTGCAAAATAAGTGTGCAAGAAGTAACACTCTCCGAGAATGGGATCTCATTTTCTCGTCCTCTCGACGGTGGCGGCATCGCGAGTCGTAATTACTTCCAAGTGTGCCGAGTGTGCATAGACCGACTCTAAACTGAGCAAAGTCTGCCTGTTTATCACCCTAGAATGCAAAACATGAGTCACTACTGTCTGGTGTACTCAAATGCATTTAAAGCTAACCAGTTTTCTGCATTCCTGTTATTCCACCTTTCTTAAATAAACTTCATCTTATGATTTGATGCTATCTCTGCAATGGTTGTGTCATTACATCTTTCATGGAACCTGGAAGCTGATCTCAAAAAAAGACTCTAACAGTTGTATATCGTTGAGAAAAGATTTATTAGCTCTTTGGCCACACTGGGAAAACTCTAGTTTGACCGTTATAATTTTTCTAAGTAAAAAATAACTAAATGTAAATTTGGCTGGAGACTATATCTAGGTCTAGAGCCAACTTGGTGTATTTACCCGTGTTACCGTACAAGTTCGAACTCAAGTCGAGCAATTTTTTTACGAAATTTCTTTTGAAAAGTCGGCACCGAAACCTTTTGCCATACACCCTCTTTTTTCTGACTACCCACCGTTTCCACAACTGGTCCACACAAGAGATTGGACCATAGCGCAGTGAGCATCCCAAAGAATGAAATTGCACTAATCAATATGATGTATTGTGATTTTGTTATAACCGTGTGATGTGGCTATTTTTAGCGTGGTTCTATTATAAATTTACCACATGATTGTCTCAAAATAACTGATACAATTACACTTAATATAAACTTTCTTTTACTTTATTTTTTTTTCATTTCTTTCTCATTGCGTAGTATTTTTTTAAAATATATTTTACTGGTTGTTTTTTTCTGGGATCGTATCTAACCTGGTCATTGCGTCAGAAAATGTAATCCTTAAAGATAAACTAACAATTTCACAATCAGATTGTTTCCCCTTGATTATAAATTATGAAGTATGAATGTTTTTGTTGTCATATATTTTATATATAGAAGAATGATAACATCTGCATAGCACCTGCACAGTTTTACTGTAAACATAGGCTTACAACATTATGGCCAGCTAGTTAACGCCCTTCAAAGTGTTCAAGAGAGACAATGCTTGTTGAACATAAATAATGTAACGGTCGATAGTCTCAATCATCCTAAGTTTCCCCTCGCCCCCCCCTCCCCCCCCCCCCATTTTAAACCCAGCAAGTTTAAAAGTTTCCTTTTAGAAACTTGCGATCTATGGGTCAGATGATGTAAAGGTCATCTGTTTCTGTAGGTCACTGTTAACGAGGGTGTCATGTGCAATGAACAACCGCCTTTACTTTTCCCCAATTAATGTCAGGTACCCATTAGATCTGGGTGGAATAGAGGCGCCCTAAAGATCCCGAAAATTAAAAAAATCCCAGTTTTCGCCAGGAAGCCAAGCGTTTTACCATTCGGCCACCGCGCCGCCTAAATCCACTTAATCAGCTTGAAAAACAAAACGATATCTCAATGAAACAAATGGGCTACTTCCTCAGACACACCGCACACACACACACACACACACACACACACACACACACACACACACACACACACCAACAAACTTCAATTCTGTCCACTTCCCACTGCAACGCAAACTTCCGTGACTGTCTCCGTGACACCACCACCACCCTTTCCAATTCCGTCATCGACCCCTATGATTCAACTAACGTTTTAATCAGAGGATAAATCACACCCCCCCCCCTTTATCCACCCCCGCCCCTCGCCACCTCCCTAAACAATACCTTATTCCCCCTCCCCCTCTCCAAAATGTAACCCGACCAGGTGTAATGTGAATTACCTGGCACCCAAAGGGCCGAGAACTTTACATACAAATGAAAAGAGCATTGATGCCGACATGACAATCTTTTGAAAGTGAATGCACATTCAATGTTTTGTTTCTTCTGTTGTCTACCCAGGTTTAAATTGGGACCAAGATACAGAAATGTTATCTCAATACACTTAGAGGCTCAGTTTGTTTAGATCTACTTCTTGGTAAGGTAAGTCCTACGTAATTTTGTAAACATTCTTTATATCTAGTGAAATGGAAACATATTCTATCTTCATGATCTATATAGATTTAAAAGAAAATGATTATTGTTTATGAGTATAAACGTATTAAATCTGAGAACTTAGTTGTTCTGAATATATCATGGTCCAGAATAATGCAAATATTGAAAGCGATAATGGTAAAGGATATAAGCATTCCACTACTTATAAAATGTTTCCTAATGGCATCTGGCTCAGTTATTGAGTCTGGCTTATCTGTTCTCACTAACAGGAGAAGAGGCAAATACGAGTAACTGGCGCCTTAACCAGTAAGCTTCGAGCCATGGCTGGCTACCCACCTAAAAGAAGGAAAATTCAAACCTCTATAGCCTTGAAGCTATACCCCATCATGGGAAAGTCTTCGGGAGTCAACCCTGATGAAAACTCAGGAGCCGGTGACCCTTAGGCAGTTTGCAGCACTCAGTGCTACACCCTGGCAGAGCCAGCGTTGACGCTCTTCTGTATCGGCTTCTTTGAAAACATCAGCTGTGGGGAAAGGGGGGGGGGGGAGACTGATGTGTGGGCGATATCCTTCCCACCACAGCTAATGCCCAGCCATTAATCTCATTTCCATGAGATGAGTCATAAAGGAGACCACACAGTTACTAATGATAGAGAACGCGAAATAATGATGACCAAAAACACACACACAAAACGTTAACGAAACGAAACATTGATTAAGGCGTTTGAAAATTGAAATTTCCCATTATTGCCTTATGGGTATTACTGGACATATGTTACCCGCCACCCGCGGGTCTTTGTTGGCGCATTACTGTCGATTTAGTCACTGAGAGTGTTTTGTAAACAATTCAACGAAATAATAATGTAATAAGTAAAGCGAATTTGTCAATGTAAAAATAGCTTATAGGCTTAAATCCATTTTTTTCTAATTAAAACATTTGCTTGTAGGCCTACATATATTTGATTAAAATTTGAGATGAAAAGACTTAATTTTGTATGTTCATATGTTAACGTATAAAGTAGATCTTGAGGTAGACATAGATCTAAATCTACACTAATCTAGAGTTAAAAATTGGCTTTTATAGAGTTCATTCTGTGTTGCGCATGCGTGACCTTTTTTCATGAATGAATATTGGCCTATCTCAACACGGCTACGCAACTTTAGCAAAAAGCGAACGAATGTATTTAAAATGCTTTAGAAAAACAAATTTGAATGTTAATTTGATTAAAAAATGAAAATGAATGGACAATAATTAGCATGTTTATGTGTTTAAGCATAAAACTATCTTTGCGAAAAGAAGTTTTATCATTCTAGAGTTCAATAAGAGTTTTAGACATAGGCCTAGGAATAGACTCAGTAGAGAGATGTGTTAATGTGTAACCAGTTGGTAATGTCTAATGGAAGAATGTTCGCCAGGAAATCTGTAGTCACAGATATCAGAAACTAATTTATGTAAAAAAAATGCTTTTGAAACACAAAATTAAAGGTTAATTTTATTATAAAATGAAATCAAAGGATCTTCTTTTGTATTTTCATGTGTCAAAGTAAAAAACTATCTGCGCAAAATGTATTTCTTAAAATTAGATCTAGGTCTAAATCCTTTCGATCAACATTGTAGACATGGCCTAGATCCATAAAATACTATAGCTTTAATAGAGTCGGACAACTTTTTTTTTTGAGGTTCTTAAGTTTGTTTTAAGGCTACAATACATACACTACGGTCTAAGTTAGTACCCAAGGAACATTCCTGCCTAGTTTTATCAAAATTGGTGAAGCGGTTTTGATGCCTATAAGTCACATACATACATACATACGCCTTACTTTATACTTTGCTAGCCAGGCATTACCCGCGGCCTGCTGGTCTAAGTTTGTGTTTACTAATGTAGTGGATTGGATTTAGATGTATGTTAAACTTAGCGAATGATCCTTTCACGTTATTTCTCTTTCGCTACGAAAATAAAATTAGTTTTGCGAAAATGGGTTTACCCGAGGTCAATACATTCATATCTATTAAAAACGAAAAGAGCGATAGCTTAGTTAAATGAATGGGATTATAAAGTGAACAATTAAACGAAATAATTTTTGTACGCGATTTATGAATGAATATAGATCTAGGCCAATCTCAACTCGGCTTCGCAGCTTTTGTAAACGAATGTAGTCTCTTAAAAATAATGCTTTAGAAAACCACATTTGAGTGTTTATTTGATCAAAATATGAAATGAATGGACTATAATTAGTATGTTCATGTGTTAAAGTATAAAACTATCTGTGCGAAGAGCAGTTTTATCATCTTAGAGTTGAATTAGAGTTTTAGATCTAGGGATGGGATTATAAAGTAAACAATTAAACGAATTAATTTTTAGTACGCAATTCATTACGGTATTGTCTAATGAAAGAATGTTCGCCAGGAAATCTGTAGTTACATATATAAGGAACTAATTAATGTAAAAAATGCTTTTGAAACACAAAATTGAAGGTTAATTTTATTATAAAATGAAATCAAAGGATCTTCTTTTGTATTTTCATGTGCCAAAGTAAAAAACTATCTGCGCAAAGTGTATTTCTTAAAATTAGATCTAGGTCTAAATCCTTTCGATCTTTTCTCATGTCAACATTGTAGACATGGCCTAGATCCATAAAATACTATAGCTTTAATAGAGTCGGACAACTTTATTTTTTTTTTAGAGTCTTAAGTTTGTTTTAGGGCTACAATACATACACTAAGGTCTAAGTTGGTACCCAAGAAACATTCCTGCCAAGTTTTATCAAGATTGGTCAAGCGGTTTTGATGTCTATAAGTCACATACATACACCTCACATTCTACTTTATAGTATAGATTAATTATTTCGATGCATTGATTAACATTGATTAGATGAAGCACACTTGATTGTATGCTACTAAGTTTAGTTGCTGGATTGATAAGTGGATTGATAGATTGCCTAATTGGTGAATTTACTCCTTTGTTGATTTGTTTGTGAATTGGTTGGTCGATTGATAGGCTTTTGAATTGATAGATTGTTTGCAATGGGATTAATTTGTAATTTTTTTTTTGATTGATTGATTTTTATTGTTAATCGATTGATTGATTCATTTTTTTGTAAATTGATATATTGATTGATTGATTGATCGGTTGTTGGTTAGTGTATAAATTGTAAGATCAATTGTTGGGCTGGGTTGATTGATTGGCTGATTCGTTTGTAAATTGATTGAGTATTTGATTAAATGATTGATTGATTGATTCGTGTATAGACTAATTAAAATTATTGACAAGCGTTTCTCTGTCTATACAAAAACAACCAGACAGCATCGACTGCTCTACCATGGGCTCCAGTGCCTCCACCACTCAGGCTGTAGAACAAAGGACAATGTCAGCAGACGGGATCAGACCTGTGGATAAATTTCATAGGGTAAGTGCATCATTCATGTCTGCTGGTTAGACGGTAGAGTGCAAGAATGCCAGACCCAGGCTTTAATTCTTTCCCTCCTAACTGACGATGCCAACGTTGATTTGACCCACACATTAAACTAAATTGATTTTTAGATTTATTAAACTTTGTGTTGGGTAAAAAAGGGAGAGCTTTCTCCTACACTTCAATATTAAATATAACATTTTCTGATAAAAACAAACAAAAAAAGTTATTGAAGTTTAATCATACAGGACAGTGAAATATATAACGAATAATACTGTTACGATTCTCTTCCTACTCAGGCCTTCTGTAAACACTGCTAAACACAACACAGCACATCTAACACATCGAGAACCTGACAACAAGAGCTCCAAAATAATCTGGTACTTTAATAATGGTCAAGTAGATAACAGCCAATACTAGACAATTGGCAACAAACACATCAACAACTACTAATGCTGCACAGTACATCACCGAACTAAACTCTACTGTCTTTATCTCTTTCTGGACTCGTACATAACACTTGAGGAGTCAACCAGGACCGACTTCATGGTCGACTCACAGTCCCGGTCTCCTCCGTGTCCTGTCTTGAACTCCGCTTTCTTATACACGGTGTCTCTGGTCCAACATAACATTGGTCATTTTTGCGTGTAATCGTAGTACTGTCCCTTGTCCATCGTCTGAGTTCACGTGTGTCAGCTGAACCTACAGTTAACCCTTTCGCGCCGCCAATAGGGTTATTACAATACTATAGAGACGATGAAAACAATTACGGAGTTAAAACAATGTTCCAGTTCTGATAAGGCCCTACCTGAATTCACACGAAACGTTTGAATAACTGACTGGTTTTACCTTTGGAAACATTCGTTCATCTAACGTCAAGAAGAATTACTTTAATTTTTACCAGTTGGAGAGCTGCTACCTTTATACAAAGCTTATAAACACTCACTCTGTCTGTCTAGTACACATTTTAAACACGTTGTTTCTCCCACACCCATTCTCGGATCAAGTTGATACGTTACATAATTTTTTATTGTACTCAACAAAACAAGGATTAATAAAAAAGTATCATACAATAATTAGTCAATTAATTATTGGTAATTGATTATTTAGTTTGATAAACAAGGAAGTAAATTGTACAATATATATATATATATATATATATATATATATATCTGTGGCATTTTACGTCTCGAGAGACGATCTTTTCCCTTTGCAACTTCTTGTGTGACTAAAGAGGCCAATCCTTGATACACAACTGCGATCGCAGGTTGGGCATATATAATCACCAGGCGCCGTTGCATTTTCACCCTTCTTTCTGCTTCTGTTGTGTAGGACATCTGCAATCTTTGATCCTTCCTTTATGCTCTCTCTCCATGAGGATCTGTCCAGTGCTACCTCTTCCCAGTTGCCAGTGTCGATTTTGAAGAGCTTCATGTCGAGTTTGCATACATCCGTATAACGTAATAGTGGGCGACCAGCGGCTCTCCTGCCTTCTATTAGATCGCCATACAGGATGTCCTGTGGAAGTCGACCTTCTGGCATTCTACGAACGTGGCCAAGCCAGCCAGCTATATATATATGTAGATAGATAGTAAATGTGGAGTTCTTCCCTTTAGACATTTTTCTTGTTTAAAAACAATAAATAATAAGTGATGGAATTATTAATGCTCTCATCACACAATTTTTTCAGGCTAAAATTTGATGAGCTATATTCTATATTCACATTCGAAACACATGTATGTACATAAATTAGCTTGTTTTAAAAAGGGCGTGTGTTATAATCTATTTTTTTTTAAATATGCATATAAAATACACCAACGCAACGTTCATGACATTAAATTTACAGTTACAAGTAATCTATTTCTTTCTTATAGGATAAGACACACCTAAAAATTTATAAATGCTGTGTTAAGTACGTTAATATGAGACTTGTAGAAGGTAAGAGCCTGCACACACAAAAAATAACCTTCGCAGGGCCAACGCCAAAAACAAACCTGAGAAGGGGCCCCCACTTTCTAGAATTCGGCACTAATCCTAGTCAACATAACAGCCATCGCATTGTCTAATAGACCGCAAGGGGAGACAACTGAAAAGCAAAATCTGTCTGGTTTTAGTCAATAACTTTCTCGAAGCATAAATCTAGCTGTGCATTGAATGCCTACTGTGTATAAGATAACTACAAAGGGTCTACTGTATATAGGAGGTCCACAGTGCATAAAGCGCCTAATCTTCATAGAGTACATATGGTCTATAGAGTGCCTACTGTTCCTAAAGTGCCTAAAGTGCCTACGGTCTATGATGGCTGCCTGGTCGTGCTGTTTGCGCGCTGGACTGTCATTCGGATTTATTGACGGTCGAGGGTTCAAACCCTGCCCGCTCCCATCCCCCGTCGTCCTGTGGGAGGTTTGGACTAAAAAAGTAAACTGTCTTCAACTCTGAAGGAACATCCGAAACATGTAAAACAAACAAACAAACATGTTGGCTAAAGTGCCCACTGTTCAGATATTGCTTACTGCCAAGAGAGTGTCTGCTGAACTTTAAGGGCCTAGTGTTTGTATAGTGCTTAATGCTTAAACAGTGCCTGCTATGTCTAGAGTACTCTAGCGTGTCTATTGTGCATTTATTGATAACTGTGCCCAGCATGCCTACTTTAACTAAAATGCCTACAGAGTGCCTACAGAATGAAAAGACCACGTATTTTTACCGTCTCGGTTATCTTATACTAGACGCACTTCCCAGTAACAGACAATGGTCTCTCGCAAGAACAACAATGTCAATGTGACAGCAAGAAAAAAAAAGTTTTGGTTATCGCCCTTTCTTGGAACCCGCAATGATTGACACATTGAAGGTCCCACAACAAAAGGGGAAGTAATTTAACTCTGGCGGCCTGGCATTAACTCAACATTCCTGGTAGTGCTATTTTGAAAAAAAAAAAAAAATAATAGCATTAGCATTTTAACATGTTTTCACAAGTTATTATTTTCGTATTTTCCCCTTATCTGTTGAACTACTATACATTTTAAAGAAGAAATTAACAATTAACGGTGGTTGAGCGGTCTAGCGCTTAGCTTCCGAACTGGAGATCCCGGGTTCGAATATTGCTGAAGACTTGAATTTTTTTAATATCGGGATCTTTGGATGCCTCTGAGTCCACCAAGCTCTACTGGATACCTGACATAAGTTGGGGGAAAAAGTAAAGGCGGTTGGTCGTTGTGCTGGCCACATGACACCCTCGTTAACCGTGGGCCACAGAAACAGATGATCTATAGATCACAAGGTCTGAAAGGGGAACTAAATAACAAAATGCTCCCTCCGTTATGTATCTATAAATGTAGTGACCTACAAGCCTTATATTTTGAAATACTATTGCTTCTCCCAACTGATATATATACATTTCTCCATTGTCAAGGCCAGCATCCCATCAAAGAAATAAAATATCTTGAGTGTAATGGATCTATAACTCTGCAGCACTTTGTATTCATAATCACATCTCCAGATACTAGTATGATGTTATAAGCCAGGGGTTCTCAGACTGTGGTACGCGGATACCCCAGGGGTTCGTGAGACGACCGATAGAGTATGGGTAGAAAAATAAAAAATTGTATACAATTAATATAACGTTTTCACTAAAAGACAAATTTTCCGTTCCGACAATATGAATAATTAACTCGCCACTCATTATTGTTTGATATGTCAATCATGTAGTAATCTATGACGACTTAAAACCAAGATTTGAAAACATCCTTCACTTGGATATTCCCGACTGGATATCGAATCCTTTTGGGCGCGGAAAAATTCACAGATGCAGGTGTATTTTATTGAAAAATCCACAAGCAACCAATGTTTGAAAAAAAAAAGGATGCCGAAAATTCTGGTTACAGAATCATATTCCAAATATATTTCCTGCATGAAGGTCATTATGGAGTCATTATACAGAAGTTGTTAACAACTTTCCCGTCTTCTTGTTGTGTGCAACGTGGATTTATTACAGTAATCAACCTCGTCATAAAGAGAAGAAACCCAATATGTGCTCATTGAGCCTGGGGTATATGCACGTATGATAGCTTATAAACCAAGTCATTATTTTTGTATTTTATTTTAAACAAAAAGTTATAATCTCAATAAACACTCCTTAAACAAATGTTTTTTTTCCCCTACATTTGTTACTATTTTAATTTACATTTATGTAGCTTTTTCACTTAGGGGTCCGCTGTCAAGCTATAATTCTATAAAGCATAAGAACCACTGGTATAAGCGACTGGTTACATGACATCCGCATTAATCGCTCACGGTGTAGCAGGCGAAGATGACATCTTACAACTCTACTTAATTTGGAGTTTCCTGAAGGATTACTGACATTAGAATTGATTCAGCTGCTGACTAAGTGAAACAACTTTGGTGTCAGGGTGTTATGTAAAAAAAAATTAAATAATACAAATGATACTAGATAAGCATGCATATTGATAAATAGATAAGCATGCATATTGATAAATAGATAAGCAAGCACATTGGTAAATAGATAAGCAAGCATATTGATAAATAGATATTAAAACATTGATAAATAGATAAGCAAGCATATTGATAAATATGTAAACACGCTTATTGAAAATTATTTCCCATTTTCTTTGGTAAGGGACTTTATGGCAATTTCTTCGATTCCAAAGCTTAATGATGAGTGCAGTATCTCATGATAACTCAGTTGCGACCTGCATATTTTTCCCCATCTCATGCTGACAAACTGTTTTCCACCGGCAGTCTATTTAAAGAAAATAACTAATTGAAAAAGGGATATATAGCAAGATTGTGCAGCTGCCTAAGAGATTCAGCCTTAATGTTGGTTCCATACGTTAGAAATATAAAATTTCTAACAAAGTAACAAAAATTAAAGAGTATAAAGGAAATGAGATTAATTCCACAAGAACTCTATTTCTTTGTCCACATATATAACACATTGTATGTGTATTAATATTATAAAAGAGAAATAAAGTAAAGTCCCCCTTTTAGACCATGTGGTCTATATAGCAGATGATATAAAGGTATTAAGTTACTGGGGCCTACGGTTAATGATGGTGTCATGTGGCCAGCAAGACAAACCGCCTTTACTTTTTCCCCAACTAATGTCAGGTACCCATTAGAGCTGGATGGACTCTGAGGCGACCAAAGATCCCGAAATTAAAAATCCATGTTACAGCTAGATTTAGGAAATGGGTACCTGAAGGAGGGGTTGGGGGACTGAATTGTGATTCCAGGAAGTTTGTTAGTACAAACAGGAAAAGCCCCTATCAGCATTCTTGATCACCCGTGCAAAACGGAGACCTCTTTAATTAGTGACAAGGACAGCTTGTGACTTAAAGAGGCGTCAGAAATATCCGAAATCTAAGTTTAATTAATTCTAGAAGTAGGCAGCAGTTGTTCGGCGCTAGGCTTTTTTTTTCTTTTACAATACTTCTATTAAAGTTAGAGCTTCATAAAGAAACCAGTTGGAACCTGGACAACTGACACGAATATCAAACGTAGTAATTCTTTTCCCAACGATATGCATCAACTGTTAAATTTCAAAGAAAATCGTCTAGAGCTGTTTTCGAGAGCCGTGCCCAGGTTCCATTTGTTTCCATGAATGTGAGACCTGAATATATAGTAATTTTTATTAAAAGGTTATTAAAACAAAAACAAAAAAGAAAAGAAAAAAAAGTTGAACCAGCTAA
Source organism: Biomphalaria pfeifferi (assembly GCA_030265305.1). NCBI lineage: Eukaryota > Metazoa > Mollusca > Gastropoda > Planorbidae > Biomphalaria > Biomphalaria pfeifferi. The sequence goes on along the minus strand of JASAOG010000180.1, from coordinate 1,473,328 downwards.
AACAAATCTCTGTCACTATTGTTTATGTAATAATGTCACCATGGAACACGCACATTGAAATTAACCTATTAACTGCTACTACTGTTTATGCAGTAATGTCACCATGGAACACGCACATTGAAATTAACCTATTAACTGCTACTACTGTTTATGCAGTAATGTCACCATGGAACACGCACATTGAAATTAACCTATTAACTGCTACTACTGTTTATGCAGTAATGTCACCATGGAACACGCACATTGAAATTAACCCATTAACTGCTACTACTGTTTATGCAGTAATGTCACCATGGAACACGCACATTGAAATTAACCCATTAACTGCTACTATTGTTTATGTAATAATGTCACCATAGAGCACGCACATTGAAATTAACCCATTAACTGCTACTATTGTTTATGTAATAATGTCACCATGGAGCACGCACATTGAAATTAACCCATTAACTGCTACAATTACCATGTGACAGTAAGTAACGTAGAGTTACCCTTTCAGACCGTGCGGTAAATGTATACTTTTAATCGCTCTATGGACGACATCCGTCAGTGTTCAATAGAAACATGACATTCCCAAGCCCCACCAGGGTGTCGTCCACGATAGTCCAACGCAAACTGATCGCCTGCTTGTATTTATCTTTCCTCCCCCGTGGTCATGTTTACTTTACAGTCATGTTTTGTTATTTACAGATTTACACAGAAACAAGAAAAACATTTTAAAATATTTTTTTAATAAACAATAGCTACTATATAGAACTGATAAAGAAATTGTTTTTCCCAATTGTTTAAACCAGGAGAAAGAATCCTGGTTAAGCGAATATATAGATCTACTACACTTTGTAATATTTCAATGATAGGCCTTTGTTATTTGTTTTTTATTTGTTTTTTTTCTTTTTTGTTGTTGTTATTTGTTTTTTTTGGCACATCGGCACAATTTAGGCCATGTCGCGCCCATAATCCTTCAAGGGATAGGCCTTAAAATCTAGACTTAGAGAACGATGCGCAGAATTAATTTATTATACTCTTAAATTAAAAATGCCTTACATTCGGAAATTCCCGAAGGCGATAGTCCTTTCAAAATCGATGCTGTATCAAGATCTAGTCTAGTTCTCTAGCCGAATTTAAATGTATTTCTTTTTTTAATTTGAAAAACTATAACGGTCAAACTAGAGTTTTCCCTGTGTGGCTAATCAGCTAGCAATTCTCTGCGAAATACATCAATAGTTAAATTTCTAAGAAAATCGTTAGGGCGTTTTTTAAGATCCGTGTCTAGGTTCCATGAAGTTCTGACTTGAATAGAGGTATTGTAAAAACGTGCTGGCAAATACAAAGATGTTGATCATGACAGAAAAACTAACCAGAATGCAATTGCAAATTTTAAGTAAAATAAAAACGTGTATTTCTTTTGGCTAAGAATAAATGAAACAAAAATTCGTGAAAAAATATGCTGAATATCACTTGAAAAAAAAAAACACTAATTCTCATTCAAACAATTACGACTGTCTGATATCTCGAAATTAAAATAAAACAACACACAATTGAAGATTAAGCCCAGTGATGCCCAAACTACTACCCGTGGGCCGTTTCCGGCCCTTGACTTGAAGTTTTCGAATCTTATGCCCACAGTGTATAATGAAGCTCCAGGGATGTTGCCGATGAGAGATTTGTCTGAAATTTCCCCAGGCTGAAATATGTTGGAAAGAAATGTTCTAAGTGAATTGATAGTATAAGTGTATTGTATATCTTAGTAGGCCTACTAGATTGGCAATAGCCTTTAAGCTAGGAAACGCCACAATGTTTACACACAGGAAGAGGGAGAGAGAGAGACAGACAGAGAGAGAGAAAGAGAGAGAGACAGAAAAGAGAGAGAAATAGAGAGAGAGAGTGCATGAAAGAGAGAGAGAAAGAGAAAGAGCCTGAAAGAGAGAGAGAGCCTGAAAGAGAGAGAAAGAGAGCCTGAAAGAGAGAAAGAAAGATCTCGAAAGAGAGAGAGAGAACCTGAAAGAGAGAGAGAGCCTGAAAAAGAGAGAGAGAGCCCGAAAGAGAGAGAGAGAGAGAGAGCCAGAATGAGAAAGAGAGAGAGCCTGAAAGAGAGAGAGAGAGCGCCTGAAAGAGAGAGAGAGAGCGCCTGAAAGATAGAGAGCGCCTAAAAAAGAGAGAGCCTGAAAGAGAGAGAGAAAGAGAGAATGTGAGAGAGAGCGAAAGCCTGAAAAAGAGAGAGCCTGAAAGAGAGAGACTGAAAGAGAGAGAGCCCGAAAGAAGAAGAGAGCCTAAAAGAGAGAGACCGAAAGAGAGAGAGAGCCTGAAAAAGAGAGAGAGAGAGCCTGAAAAAGAGAGAGCGAGAGCTTGAAAGAGAGAGATAGAGCTTGAAAGAGAGAGAGAGAGAGCATGAAATAGAGAGAGAGAGAGAGATTACCAACAAAACCTGACGTTTTATTTATTTCTTCCTTATGCTTAGTCGACATTCAATGCTACATTTACTTTTTACGAAATAACTTAATACTTCAATACATCGTTCATCTAGACAATGCTTCTATGTCAGTGATCAGTCCAACTAAAAAATCATTTAACACGAGCTTGTCAATAGCGTGATCTGTAGAAAGCCCCTCTGCCCTTTCCTCCCGCATTAATATAAAAAAAAAATCAATTTTACGATACGCTCGACCTGGAGTCTAATAAGAAATAGGCTTTAATCGTTGCGAACAGACTAATAATGGGTCCCCTGTCACCATCGTGTGGCCTGGTGGTTGGTGTTATAACAATACCTGCCTCGTTCCAATCTAATAATCCGCACCGGGAGATCGAAAAAAAAACTGTGTGATAGATTATTTGTTCATGGAAATTTGACCAGTCTGTACGTATTAAAACATAGCATTGTGTGGTACAACATAACATTATGTATTATGTATATATCAGATAAGTGGGGATGCAGGGCCAATGAAAATAGAGATGTGGTGACTTTTTAGGGCTTATTATAGGCCAGTGTATCCACTCTAGATAAATTTATTTATAGTGTGTTTACTTTTATATTTACTATTCTACTGATATTATTATACATATACGGTTTCGTATTATGGTTTCCCCGTCATTAGTGGGTCATAGGAGTGTGGCTCCTTCTCAGCTTCTTAAGACTAGGTAAAAATCTACTTAAAATACACGATGATTTATTAAAAAGATGTATTTCACACAATTTTAATGACGACTCCGTACTACATGTAAATAGCAAGCTAGTATCAGTTGTTTTGTTTTTCTTCCCTTCTTCAAGATGTCACTTCCGGTGTCTATGGCAACCTACCACAGGATTCAGTTACCTCCCCCACCCAGACCACTAGCAACAAGAAAGAATGACATATTTCGATTGGAGGATTATCGATTTGTGGATGAATACGTGCTGCAGGTGAGTAAATAGACAATTTACACGTGTTTCACTTCTGCTTACTTTCTGTAATCTATGTCACAGAAAACGGTGGTTGTCTTCTCTTGCTACCAAATTCTCAGAAACCTATTATCTTATATGGGTCAGCCGCCAGCGTCACATGTAACAATATTAGAATATTTAGAATATATGCATGACTAAATGCATGACGCGTAGGACGTAATCATCTTCTTTTTTGAAGTAACGTCTGTATTATAAAAGATAAGATAAGATTTCATCCTTCTCATAGACAATGCATTACGTCAAGTAATAATTCAATGTCAAGTAAACATTACCTGCTATGTATATATTGTTATAACTCTGCAATGCGCACCGCCATCCAGGCTAGTGCTAGAAGGTGCGCACTGTGATAGACTAGACCTAAAAGGTTGTCAACATTAGAAAGGAAAACGATTTCCGCCTAAGTAGAGAGCCAATATGGAGAGATTGTGCCTAAGGTAGATGTTGTTTTGTGTACCGGTGATGTCGTGTAAATAAATGTCTATGTCTCGTTGAGTTGCCTCACTTAAGTTATTACAATATTACTTGTCCTGTCAAGTATATATTAGGCCTACTTGTCATGTATATATTATGTCATGTATATACACTGTATTACTATTACCTGTTAAATATATATTACCTGTCAAGTATATTTTACCTGACAAGTATATATTACTTGTAATGCATATGTTACCTGTCTTGAACACTTACTTGAGTGGTATATCTTCCTTGTCTCGTCTGTCTTAGATCTTCCTGTATCATAAATTTAACATGTCTCAAACAGGTCACCTGTCTTATACATTTCATCTTGTATGCTCCATCTATCTCGTAAATTTCACGTCTTGTATTCTTCATGCCTTGTATGCTGTCAGATATGCTTCATTTTTCTTGTATATTTCATTTCTTGTACACTTCTCGTAAACTTCATGACCCGTTTCTTCATCTGCTTCTATAATTCATTCCAAAATTGCTTCATTTTTTTTCGTATATTTCATGTCTAGTATGCTGGCCTTAGTACTAGCATCACTACTAATCTCACGGCTGTTCGTTGACACCATTCGAGATCTAAAAAAAAACGTTTTTTAACTCTTTCTCTCCTGATCGACGATACCATCGTTGATTTTGACCTCATTAAGATAAATTAATGTTTAATTTTATAAACTTTACTTTGCGTTTTATAAAAAGAGCATGCATTGCCCTTTAATTCTATACCAAATACAACATTTTCTGATAACAAACAACAAAGCTACTTGATAAACAGTTAAGGAACGAGAGACAATAGAAACAATAAACAATTGTGTAAACATCTTTTGTTGCTGATCAGCTTGGTTCATTTCGTTGTAATCGTCCCGTCTGAAGAAAGAAAAGACCGTTTAACTAGATCATAAGCTGTATATTTATAGTTTTGAATAGTGATGCTTTTCTTCTTCAAAATCATCCTAAGAGTTGAGTCTAAGACTTGGAACTCTAGGTCTATGAAAGCTTGCCTCTATCTGACTGTCTGAACAAACTTCTGTCTGGGAAAGATCCAAAAGCAGATGTAAATGTGTACATCCCTTGTTGTAGTAGGCTAGTAGAGACTATTGAACGTTGTCAGATCTGTACAGTTCTTATCTAGTTTGATTTGCCAAAAGGCACTGGTTGAATCTAGTACAGTAAACACTTGGCTGCCACTTAGCCGGCAGGCTATTTCTTCAATGGTAGGTAACTGGTAGTGCTCTCTCTGAATGGTAGATATAAGTTTTTACGACTACCCTTTGGACTAAACTCTTCTGCGGAAGTGTTTGCAAAACGATTTCACCCAAATTTTTTGAAAATATTCAAGGTGTTGAAACCTATATGGACGAAATATTGATAGCTGGTAGAACTACAGAAGAACATGACGAGAAACTTCAGAACATCCTTGACATAGGAAGAAAAGAAGGAATTAAATTGAAACTATCAAAATGCAGCCTTAGAGTAAAAGAAGTAAAATTTGTCGGACACGTCATTACAGATAGTGGAATCAAGCCTGACAACTCCAAGATTGAAGCTATTCACTCTATGCCATGCCCTTCAAACCGCAAAGAACTAGAAAGATTTTTTGAGCATTTAAACAGACAAGAAAGTGTTTGTTAGTCTCTATTAGCCTACTGTTACATCGCTATTACTGATGGCTCGTATCCCATGACGCTTAGGTTAGAAGCGAGGACAACGGCCGAGCTCACGTTAGAAACGCCACAATAGTTCTTTTCTGTTCCACATCCGCTGTGCACGTGTCCGCCATGAAAAATAGTCCCTTGCATGAATGGCAAACCTGAGTACATGTACATTAGGGTGGTGTGAACGTAGAGGTAAACAAATTTTTTTTTGAATTTCAGTTTGTAATAGTTTGGAAAAGTTGTCACTATAGAAGGTGATTTTGTAGCCAAAGTTTTACCTCTAAATTATTATTTTTTCAACTTCCCCAATGACATGAAATATTGATGAAATCCGTTAAATCTCGAATAATATACTGAAAATCGGCTAACAACAAACTGTAATGTCCAAACATCCATTTTGTCCAATTAATAACTTCTGCTAATTTAATCAAAACGATAATGAGTCTTCTGGTTGAATGCTGTCATTTGCTGCCTGGACAAAATCCTGTTCTTTATGAAGCCATTTCGGGCCCTTTCTCCGCATACCGACTGTGATGCTTCTGTAACGAGTTTCACATGTCTTTCTACGGCTTGAGTGTGACAGGGTACCTGGATAATTGGCAACATAATGTTGTTTTGGTCATGTATTCTGCTAGTTATTTCAGAAATTGGAATATTGGCAAACAATGGTGGTGCAGTTACTTCAGCTTCCTGCCAATTTATCAGGTCAACACAGTCTGTTGAATCAAAGTTCAGTCTTGGAATACAAAATTTTCTGATGCCAGTTTTCTGTTCCTGACGAGCCTTTAGAATTCTGCGCAGTCCAAGTTGTTTAATGTGATCTCGATCATCAGTGACCATTGCTATCAATAGATTCTCTGGATGAACTGTCAACCAAATGTGTTTAGTACCATCTACACAGCTGGGTTTGCTTTTGATTGCAAACCACACAGGAGCATACACCTGCATAATGTAAGTTGACAACATCTGTAAGCTGTGAGTTGGATTTTGTTGTGAAATGTACAATCGAAGAATGCGATTGGCCGTTGTCAACCACCGTGGATGAGCCATTTTGCCAGGGTTTCTTCTAGCAAGTTCTTCTGAACAGCAACCGGTCATCACACTTAGGCACATTTCATGTAAGGGCAGAACCTATTGGACCCGAAAATCCTTGTGGCCCAGTTGTTTTACCATCAAGATGTTTGATAAAATGGCGCAAAGGCAGTTCATTTGCATGCAACAGGCATGGCAACCACTGTAATGGTCTACCCAGTTTGATCTACAAAAGTCTTATAATACCTCCAGCAGGTCCTGTATTTGTTGCAGTGCCATCACATCCAATCCCTAAAATGTTGGTTATGTTGTGCCCATTGTTGTCATAATATGTATATATGTAGACAGCAATATCTCGAGCTGATGATGATTTAGGTGCTAAATGTGTGATGAATTTTCCTCCAGGTTCATTCAGTATTGTGATGTGTTCCTCAGTTACTACATTTTGATCCAACGGCTTCCTTTCTTCTCTAGTTTAATTGTTTTATCCTTGCGGCCGTCAAAATAGAGAGTTTTAATTGCATCAGTGGAGTCTATTAAATGATCTCTGGCCATCTTTCGCTCTCGTCTCAGTTTATAGCGATCAATTACATTGGCAGCCTCAGTTTGTGAAACTATACCAAAGTCTTCTAGTACTGCTGTCGCAACTGCTGCACCAACCCTGTCTGATACTGCTGCACCAACCCTGTCTGATACTGCTGCACCAACCCTGTCTGATGCTGCGAATCGATCACATATTTTTGCTAACTGGTAGTTCTCTTCTCATCTGGCTAGAGCTCGGTTTGGATGAAGTAAGTGTCTCAGTATCTGTACTCATGGTATTGCTTTCGGCTTCAGTCTGAGATAAATCTTCATCGAGGCCAATTTCGGCATCTGATGAATCATCATTGTTCAAATCTACAACTCCAGGGCATTGGTCAATCAAATCGAGTTTGAGTGCTTTTTTGGCTCTTGAGTCCTCCTTCAACTTACGATCATAGTGCTTTTTTAGTTTAGCTGAGGAAACTCGATCAACACTACCAATAAACATGATCCTCAATGTTCTCTGGTCCTGCAAAAAGTGTTGTTCCTGAGGTAGCACTTTGTTTTGCTTTGCACAACCACAGTTTCCAGGAACACATTTGCAAATTGCAATGTCAAAGGGTTTCTGTCTACTTTTGTCAGCATATTCTTGCAACTTCAGCAAATACTTGTTATCTGCTTTCCTTCCTTTAAATGGCTTCATGAGTTTTCAGAGTTCATCATGTGAATTTCTGATCAGTTTTAGAATTCTAGTGTGTGAAACAACCGGAATGGAAGCTTTATGCCATACAGCTTCAATTTCTGTTGCAACGATTGCAGCTATTTCACTCACTGTGGGCTCTTTGGCTTGATCAGAACTTAATTTTTGTCTGATGTGACTGTAATATTTCATCATGTCCATATAGATTGGCAAAACATTTCATTTGTAACCAATTCATAGGAATGACCAAAAACAGGGCATTTATTGGCAGCTCTGGTGCCAACATTAGATGACATCTTTATCCCGGTGATTATCTGAAAAAGCATTAAGGAAGGATTTTATATAACCATATAAAATGAGTGAGCCATAAAAAAATGTTCAACATATTTGGCATATTATTCAATTATGTATACTCACAAAGCGATAATATTTCCAGTGCCAGTATAAAGTACAACAACTGCGCCATAATATCTGGACTAGATTAAATGCGAACGGCAGATATTGAACTCCACCGGGAGCTAAGTTACTAAAATATGCTGATTTAAGCATTAGATACTAAAAAATAAACAGATACATACTCTGTGTAGGAAATATAATGTACGTTTATTCGTCAAAGTAATAAACACACTTGAAAATAAAGGGTAAACAAATATTGTCAATACCGTTTGGCTTATAACGGAAGTCCAAATTTTCAACCTGCTTGGGGCACCACTAAAAATAAGTAAAAAATTCTGAAATTTAGCAGAGTTGTTAACTAACACTTAAGACAACTTTTTAGCACTTTTACATTCAGAAATTCTAAACTTCATTTTTTCACACCACCCTAATGTACATGTATTAATGTATAAATGTTGAAGTCACGTGGACAATTCTTACAATAGCATGATGTTAAGCGGCACAGGATGGAAGGACCACACAAAATTGCGGCTATTCCCCTTATCTTATCTTATATAATACAGACGTTACTTCAAAAAAGAAGATGATTACGTCCTACGCGTCATTCATTTAGTCATGCATATTAACCAATGACTTAAATTCTGCCAAGTCACTGGTTTTCCCCTTTCGGAGGCGCTAACTAGTGTTCTTAACCAAAACAAAAATGGAATAACACAAACCACATTCAAAATAATTAGATATGTATCATTATTTAAATGACAAAACACAAGGAACAGTTATTATATATCTAAAATATTCAGCGTCAAAAGGGCCACTGCGCAAAAACGGCGTCCACAAAATGTCGAGTATCGATATATGTGTGATAGTATGTTGTAATGGAACATAAATTGTTGCTGAATGTTTTATTTGCAGTTTTGCACATTACGTTTTTATTCCACATCCAAAAGGACTATACGCCATAGGACAAGTCTTCTTCCTATTCAACGGTTTATTGTGTTACGAGAATCTCATGTGACCATACTAACAATAAGTGATTTTGAGAACCAGACTCCCTCTCTAAACAGAGACTTCCTTAAAACAGAGACTCCGTAAAAGCAGCGACTCCCTCAAAATAGAGATTCCTAACCTTAACTTTCTCAATTTCGTGACTCCCTCAAAGCTTTCACTCCCTTAGAGAACTTACTCTCTCATAGCCAGTGACTCCCTCAAAGCACTGGCTCCCTGGCTCAAAGCACTGGCTCCCTCCCTCAAAGCTTTGACTCCCTCAGAGAACTTACTCTCTCATAGCCAGTGACTCCCTCAAAGCACTGGCTCCCTAGCTCAAAGCACTGGCTCCCTCCCTCAAAGCACTGGCTCCCTCCCTCAAAGCAGTGGCGCTAAAATATTGCCCCTAGAGGGGCCACTTAAGGCCTTAATAGAACCTCATTAGTAATGGACACCTTTCATGTGATTACCATGTCATCTAACGAGGTTATGGTTCTCTTAGCGTCTATAGAACATAAGAGAGAAATATTAAACCAGGTTTTGGTTTCATGATAATTGAGTTAATAAACTTAACGTTATTAAGCAAGCTCGCCACCACAAGTCGTATTAAAACTCCATTCCACACACACACACAAATACAATAAAATCAATTAGTTCAACAGACTGTATCGGCATTCAGTGCATTGAACAGGACTTAACCTATCAATTTTATTAAACGCTCTCTAAGTCTTCGTAATGCAAGCTACTCTGGTTTGGATAATTAAATGTAAAGCATATGCAAACCATGGCTCATATACGTCATATTTCATACACATTCGCAACAATGTAAACATTGCCTACATTACGAAACATACAGTGCCGTACTTATGCATGGAAAAAGCATATAAAAAGTAATGAAAATAACAATATTAATAAAAACATGATTTTTCACTGTCCATAGCTTACTTTGTCACCATTTCTCTCCACATAGTGCGTTATAGGGAAATCTCTTCCCAGTAGTCAACATCGAAGTCCACTGCTTTGGGGTCGCCTTTGATTACATCCACATAAGTTAGGTGGAAGAAAAGCGTACCAAACGGAAAATTCCCGTTACTCTAACACCAAAGCGAATACCACCTACGTTCGGGCCGGTCATACAGATTTACAAAGATAACTATTGACTAGGTCATTAAGTCAACATTTGTTATACACCATGCATAGAAAGCAACTCAAACGCCATAGGCGCCAGTGGGCTAATTAAAGTTAAATACGTCAACCCTTAAAGTCCTACATCTTTAAAAGCCTGTGATAAGAGCAATGACTGATTGTAATGTGCTTAATGTTAATTGCGAGGCCCCTGCCAGGCGCGGGCTCTAATTGGAGCCGTTGGTCAAATCGGCCTAAGGTCGGTTCTGATGAAGACGTTAATGTCTTAGTGTGTGACCAATCCAAATCCACTTTCTGTCTAAGATCTGTCCCTCTATATTCCTTTGTCCTCCCAAAGTTGTGTGCTTTCGACTTTGTCCTAGCACTGTAGAAGTTCAACCCGGTGTTTCTAAACTGAATTTAACTCTTTCTACGTACATTGATTCAGTTTTGTATCGACCCGTGTTTCGATTTTGTAACACGAATATTGGCTGTATCGATTACGCCTTGATCAAATGTTTTAAGGTCGTACTCTGAGTGAAGGTACTCGCTTGTTTGCTTGTTCTAGAACTCATTCACAAAGTTGCTATATGGTGATGAAATATCTACCCACACACACACACACAGTTTTGCACCACGTGACGCTGCCCTGTATTCTACACTTCATCTTGCCCTATCAAACCGTGTGCTGGTTTTATTTATTATTTATGTGGCCCCAAAACCCATACTTGTCAGAATGACGTTACCATAATTTTCTGAGAAATCTTTCTTCGACTATAGCCAATTAATAGCCGAGTTACCAGGTTACTTCGGGGAGGATATAGTTTTTTCTTCTTTATAAAAAAACAAAACAACAAAACAAACAAACAAACTTTAGGGAAGACCACAAACTTTAACCTACCAAACCGAAAGAAAAACATTTTTTGGTTGTTTTATTTTAACGCTGTAGGGGGACGGGAGATGTATAAAGCTGGAGGAACTACCTTGAAATGAAAACAGTTTCCTTGTTTATCTGAATTGGAATTCTTTTCTTTATTGATGTATAGATCTTAATATCCACAGCAGTGGACTGAACAAATAGTGTGTGCCACTAACTAGGATATATCAACCTGCTGTCATCCAGACAGAGCTTATAAAAATATATCTCTAGCTTCGGTTTGTACTCATGCTTCTCTACATCACAGAATAGCATGCTGCGTACAATCCTAACTTGCATTCAATTGGGGGGGGGGATAGATCAGCAAGCGTGGCATCACTATCCAGATCATTACATACCGAAGATGTGTCTGATCTTTTTCCACTACACTAAATTGCATCATATTACGTAGTACGTGTTTGTTTACACAATCATGATAGCACTTGCTATTATTATTATTATTATTATTATTATATGAAATAGTAATTGTCAAAATTTTAGTTTACACTTATTTACATATATTTGTTTTCATATATACATTGATAGGTCTAAGTAAGTTTTAGTGAGAAATCGGATATTTTATTTCTTCCGCTCTGCACTTCTTTGTCCCATGAACCGAACTGAATTACCCCGCCCCAAGTAATCACTTTTATCTCCACTACCTAACTCACTAAAAGAAAAAAGGGCGCTCTTGTAGTTTGTACCTATTCCTAATGTACACGTCTCTAAATAAAGATATTTTGTTTATTCCCAGATCCCTCCAGAGTTGAACAGAAGCACCTTTCGGGAGTTGGTCGAATTCCTAACAGCACCACTGGAAGGGACCGATTTAGAAAGAGTCCGTGCTATATTTAGATGGGTGACGTCAGTTGATGTCTTCAGTGTGCAGGTAATTTTTAAACACTCAATAGGGTGTCTGAGAACGAGGCATAGTAGGAGTAGGAGATGGAGAAAGAGAGGGAGGGGGGGGAGAGAGAAAGGTAGGGAGAGAGAGATGAAGAGATTATTATTATTGTCCTTCCAAGGTGTCTAAAGTTTAGCTATAAAATTAATGGTACAGAAAAATAAAATTACATAAAACTTGAAAACCCATGTGGGCCAAAAAAAAACAACAACAAACCTTTCGGTCTTCGAGACGCTTCGACAGCTACTTCCATAGCTACTTCGATAGCTACTTCGACAGCTACTTCGACAGCTACTTCGACAGCTACTTCGACAGCTACTTCGACAGCTACTTCGACAGCTACTTCGACAGCTACTTCGACAGCTACTTCGACAGCTACTTCGACAGCTACTTCGACAGCTACTTGGATAGCTACGAAGCAATCAAAAAAGACAAAAAACATTAACCCAAAAAAAAAGGGTACTAGTTATCTATTGTCTTCGATGTTTTTAGTTGACGAAAGCGTCGTAGTCTTAAATGTTGTTTTTACTTAGGTTCAAGTGGGTTTCCTATATTTATGTGTATTGTATTTTTCTATACCCTTGCAGAAGTAAATCTTTTTCAATGAAAGAAGAGGGACGCTATTAGACATAGACTGCTTCCCTTGGAATGGGCATATATGTCTTGGAAAACTCGTTCATATAAAAAGTTGATAGTGTCAAGCGAAATATGGACTTTGACATATGAAATTAAGTTCCCCTCTCAGACCTTGCGATCTATAGGGCAGATGATGTTAAGGTCATCTGTTTCTTTGGCCAACGGTTAACAAACATGGTGACATGTGGCCAGCACAAAGACCAACCGCCTTTACTTAACCCGGTTAGAATCAGACACCCATTAGAGTTGGGTGAACTCACTGGTGCCCTTTAAATCCCAAATTTCGAAATCCCAGTCTTCACCGAGATTCGAACCCAGGTACGGAAGCCAAGTGCTTAACCACTCAGCCACCGTGACCTGTTAACATATGAAAATAAAATGTTTAACGACTTTTAGGAAAAACGCTAAAGAAGATGGAAGCTTTTAAGATATATGAAGGACTGGGCAACACTCTTTGAAGTCTAGGCCCTCTGGAAGTTCCCCTCCATCGGCGTGTATGAGCGAAAATTCTACCTGGGAAGGATCCAAGAAAATATACATTTATTACATCTTATTTCTGATTGCTCGTATCGCAAGACGCTAGGGTTAGAGGCGAGGCCGAAGGCTGAGCACACTGGGGAAAGTCCCCCCAGCATCGCCTCACTGTATCACATCAACGATATACAAACCAGGGCGACACGTTGAGAAGCATTGCCTGGCCGGCCAGATCCCCAATACTGCAAAGTGGCAGGAAGCGTGGATGCTTCAAACAAAAATCACGTCTGTGTTTTAAGGAGTTGTGGTGTTCTGTAGAAGAGGCATAGTTATCAGAAGTAAGAATTACCTACAGGTAAGTGTGGAAAGAGGGTCAGACTTTGGAAAAATTCAATACACAGTGGTGTAGCTAGGAATTTGCCATCATTTGAGGGCTCGGGAGGCTTGACCTCTTTGGGGGCCTCTGCATTTTGCGTAACTTTAAATATTTAATGTAAAAAACACTCATTTGGGGCCCCCATCAAGTTGGAGCCTGGGGGGGGGGGGATTTTCAAATACTCCCCCTCCCTCCCCCCACCATAGCTAAGCCTCTTTCAATACAACGTGTTTTTTTTTAAATCAGTAGAAAATTACATTGCCAAAATACAAGAGACAAAACAGTAAGCTTTATGTTCACACAACGGTTAAGGCTAGCATTGTTCAGAAATTGTTCAAACTTGATGACCATTAGGTTGTCTACTGTTCTCTGTTGTAGACACATGTACTCACATGTCAAAAGAACATGAATTCCCTTGAATTTGGGATTCTTTAGTTTAATGGAAGTTCATACATTCCGAGAAATCAATGCTATTTGATTTTGTTAGCGTGATTTTGTTTTTAAAGGAAACCTAATCATTTGCGCTATTCAATTTTAGCTTTGTCATCATAGGAATCCTTGGGCCTTAGGCCTTAAACCTCTTTTTTTTTTTGCAAGGTTCTGGTACAGACTAGATAGAGTTTTTGTACAGACTAAATAGAGTTCTTGTACAGACTAGATAGTGGTCTTGTATAGACTAAATAGAGTTCTTGTACAGACTAAATAGAGTTCTTGTACAGACTAGATAAAGTTCTTGTACAGACTAGATAGAGGTCTTGTGCAGACTAGATATAGTTCTTGTACAGACTAGATAGAGGTCTTGTGCAGACTAGATAGAGGTCTTGTTCTTGTACGGACTAGATACAGGTCTTGTACAGACTAGATAGAGTTCTTGTGCAGACTAGATAGAGGTCTTGTACAGACTAGATAGAGGTCTTGTTCTTGTACGGACTAGATAGAGGTCTTGTACAGACTAGATAGAGTTCTTGCAGAGCTTTGATTTCGAAAACAATAAGACAAAGGCGATTTACAAAATGGAGCTAACTCTACATTAGGGGCTATACAGTTTGAAGTGGTATCCCAAGAAGATGTCATCATCACATGTTGATCACATGGAGTTTTCAAAGCGACACGTATATCATACGATTTCATCATTATATGAAAAGTTTTAAATGGCATGGAGATCACGTGATTTCATCATCACATGGATTTAATGGCACGGAGATCACGTGAGACAACGATTTCATATTGGTATGGAATCACGTCAGATTTAATGAAGATCTCGTATTGATATAAATCACGTCTGATTAAATGATGATGTCATATCGGCATATTTACAACTTATTGAACTACATGTGTCCATGTTTAATTGAAGAATTTATGGTTATATGCAATTTATAAGGCTAATTGAATGTTAACTAAATGGTAAGAAACAACAAACACATTACACACTTATGAAAAAAAAATTGAAAAATGTTCGCATCTAACTTGTAAACTTATTTTCTTTTTGCCAAAAAAAAAAATGTCTAAACATTTTTACAATGTTATGTCATTTAAATAAGGTCAACATTAGAATAAAAAAAATAAAAAAATAAATAAATGGTGAAAATTAAAACTAAGTAGTCTCCCCTGAACAATATGACCTACTTACAGGCGTGTGTGAGAAAAAGAGAGTGAGAGAGAAAGAAAGAGAGTGAGAGAGAGAGAGAAAGAGGAGTGAGAGAGAGCAATGCATATGTGACCGCTGTTTAATGTTCTCTGGCACAGTGGATATACCTGTATTAATAACATCTTGTATTTAGCATTAGTAAACGCAAACACATAACACACAATCGCTAACAGACAAGCGAACTGGGATATACTGGTAATAATAATAATATCCATCCATCCCAGTGGCGCTACAGACCACAAAGTGTACTATATCGGCCGTGCGGGTGTCCTCCACAAATAGGGCCCTTGAGGTAAAGTAAAGTTCCCCTTTCAGACCTTGTGGTCTATAGGGCAGATAATGTAAAGGTCATCTGTTTCAGTGGCCCACGGTTAACGAAGGTGTCATGTGGCCAGCACAACGACCAACCGACTTTACTTTTCCCCAACTAATGACAGGTACCCATTGGAGCTGGGTGGACTCAGAGGCGCCCGAAGATCCCGAAATTAAAAATTCCTGTGTTCACCAGGATTTGAACACCGTACCCCGGTTCGGAAGCCAAGCGCTTTACTTCTCAGACACCGCGCCTCCTGGCCCTTGAGGAACGGTGCGTAAATAATGATAAGTTTGTTATGGCTTTTTTCCAACCCGGCACTCTAGGGCTCGTTCCATAAAAATCTTATCTTGTAAAATACAGACGTTGCTTCAACGAAAAAAAAAGATGATTAGATGGTTAGACATGTGTCCCCAGGTGAATCTAGTTATGTGTGTTAATCAATGACTGCAAATGTGCCAAGTCATTGGTTTTCCTGGCTAACTCAGGCAACCAATTCCATTTTTCTAATAGCACTGGGGAAGAAGAAGTATTTGTAAGACTTTGTCCTAGCGTATGGAACATGAAATGTGTCAGGAACAAGAAATGTGCCTAAGGTCCTAAAGCACCGTAAAGGGGGGATTTTTTTTTTGGATTCCATATTGGCACTATCGTCTCCTCTAAAGACCGTTACTCCCCAGGGATCTCATTGAGAAGCATTGCTCGGCTGGGACCGGTACTCCCCAGGGATCTCATTGAGAAGCATTGCTCGGCTGGGACCGGTACTCCCCAGGGATCTCATTGAGAAGCATTGCTCGGCTGGGACCGGTACTCCCCAGGGATCTCATTGAGAAGCATTGCTCGGCTGGGACCGGTACTCCCCAGGGATCTCATTGAGAAGCATTGCTCGGCTGGGACCGGTACTCCCCAGGGATCTCATTGAGAAGCATTGCTCGGCTGGGACCGGTACTCCCCAGGGATCTCATTGAGAAGCATTGCTCGGCTGGGACCGGTACTCCCCAGGGATCTCATTGAGAAGCATTGCTCGGCTGGGACCGGTACTCCCCAGGGATCTCATTGAGAAGCATTGCTCGGCTGGGACCGGTACTCCCCTGGGATCTCATTGAGAAGCATTGCTCGGCTGGGACCGGTACTCCCCAGGGATCTCATTGAGAAGCATTGCTCGGCTGGGACCGGTACTCAATACTGATTGATGGCACGACACTTTGATGCTTCAGATACAACTCACGCCTGTGGAAAAGTTCTGTGGAGAAAACAAGATTTTAGCAGAGAAGTTAAGTTGACATCAGCAGGGGCGTAGCTAGGAATTTTCCATCGTTTTGTGGGCCCGCGGGGCTTGACCTCTCTAGGGACACCTTCATTTTGCGTAATATTTAATTTTTAGTGTAAAAAACATTTGGGGGCCTCCCTCAAGTGGAGGCCCGGGGGGATTTTCGAATTCTCCCCACTCCTTCCCCCACCCTAGCTACGCTATGGACAACAGATAGGTGTGGAGTCAAGATAAGTCTTGATACATTTAGTTGCAATGTCTTCTGGATGAAGTAAACCCGATAAACACAAAAAGAATCTTTCGACAGTGGTGGACATTTTTTTGTTTACATTTATAAAATTAATTGAATGTTAATTGAATAATAAAACGCCACGAACACATTTTACACACATGGAAAAAAAATTTGCGCACCTAGCCTCCAACTCGTCGTTTCCATGACAACCAATGTATTTCTTTTTACAATACTTGTTTACAAGTTTATGTCTTACTGTTGACTTTATTTAAATGACTTGAAATTGTTTAACAAAAATATTATTTTTCCTCAGATGGACACACCTCCTCCCAGAAATTCACCAATAGAATATTTTTACAAGATACAGACCAACCAAGGAAACCACGCTCATCTTCTATCTGGACTATGTCAGTAAGTATATATATATAACATAGATAGATGGATAGATAGATGGATAGATGGATAGATAGATAGATAGATAGATAGATAGATAGATAGATAGATAGATAGATAGATAGATAGATAGATAGATAGATAGATAGATAGGTTAAATAAGGTTTATGGATAGTGTTTCACAACGAGGCTAGTGTTTCACATCGAGGCTAGTGTTTCACAACGAGGCTAGTGTTTCACAACGAGGCTAGTGTTTCACAACGAAGCTAGTGTTTCACAACGAGGCTAGTGTTTCACAACGAAGCTAGTGTTTCACAACGAGGCTAGTGTTTCACAACGAGGCTAGTGTTTCACAACGAGGCTAGCCTTACATGTAGCCTCGGTGCACGTTTATAAAAAAAAAACTTGCCCCAACGTGAGAGTGATCAAGAAGGTCAAAAGTTAATGGTTTCGTTATTATTATTACTATTATTATTATTATTATTCGTCTTCAGCATAAGCTTTTCTCTCTATCTCTTTCTCTCTCGCTTTCCTTCTGTTTCTCTCTCTCTCTCTTTCTGTCTCTATCTCTCTCGCTTTCATTCTATTTATCTCTTTCCAACACTTTTATTCTGCTTCTCTCTCTCTATTTTTTTTCTAAAACTTTCCTTCTGTTTCTCTCTGTGTGTTTCTGTATCTCTCCCTTCCTGTCTTTTCATCTCTTTCTCTCTTTCTTTCTATATTATTTCTCGTTCGCTCTCTTTCTCTTGCTCTCTGTAACATTCAACTTATTTATTTCACTGATTCAAAACAACTTGAGACTGAGCATGGCACCTTACAGGCGGTGCAACGTTCACCTTTTTCTTTCACCACCTGTTATCGACATGTGGCCAACACAGCAACAAGCTGTTTCCGTAGTCCTAAACAAATTCAAGCCAACATTACACAAATATTAAAGTTGCTATGTTCTTGTTGTTGTTGTTATTGTTGCTATCTCATTATTACAAAGTTTATATCAACTCACTCTGTCTGGTAAAAAGTTTGTACACGTTATTTCTCCCACACCCAATCTCGGATCAAGCTGAAATTTTACAAAATTATTTCTTTTACCTGACAACACAAGAATCAATGTTTTAAAAATAACTTAATTAACTATTGGTAATTAATTTTTTTGTTCGGTATCTCGAACAAGGGAAAGAAATTGTTCTTTACTGATGTGGTGGTATAAGTTGAATTAGTCCATTATATACTTTTTAGATATAAAAGTTTGAAACTAATAATAGATAAGTATAAAACCTTCTATTTTCATGAGCTTTTTCCTGGGACAGTGGTTGGTGTATTCGTACGAGGAGTCTGATGAGACTTTATCGAATTCAGATCGTTCACCTTTTTTTATACATGCATTTAAAAAGTGATCACCCAGATATCCCCTTCTTTCTCCCCCTACCTTTTCCCACCTATTCCAGACAAGTAATAGGATTATAGTGCTTTGAGAAATCCAAAAGCATTAAATAGCGCTAAAAAATGGTAAAAACATTTGTAATCGCACAGATTTATTATTGTTAGTATAGATCTATAACAAATTTAATGTACACGACTGTTTGATACAACTACGCTTTAGAAAAGCTTTGTTGTTGTTTTTTTAAGGTTTTTTTTTTTTGTTGTTGTTTTTTTCTTGTTACTCTATCTGCTAATTTTTATCTCACCAGGATGGCTGGCCTCCCGTGCGTGGTCCTAAGTGGCATGAATAAAAGCGCTGCCTACGAGATAGGCAAAAAAGCAGACCGGAACAAGATGGGGGCCCAATGGAACGCTGTGTATGTAGATGGTAACTGGAGGCTGATTGATGCATTCTGGGCCTGTGCCTGTGTCGTGGGCAAGAAATCTGGTAAATAATGCACATGCAGTTTTATTATACCTAATCCTAAATTACCGGAACGAATCCTACTATTACAATCAAATCCGGTTAATCGGACTGCCGGGTATTAGAACTAAAACAATTGCGTCAAGAGATGGTCCAATTAACAGAACTCAACTGTAATGCAATTTTAAAACTTGACAAAGTAATAAAAAGTTATTGCTGGGAACTGGTTTGAGGCAGTGCAAAAAGTTCATCCAGCCAAAGGGCTTACCAAAAGTGCATTTTTATTGAACCCTCAAAGAAAATGACAGGCTTCATTCAAAATTCTACCGCTGACCGCTGGGTTGGGAAACGATGACCTTTGCAATTGAAACAATGACCGCTCAATCTCAAAGAGGGACCTTTTACTTAACTCTTTCTCTCCTAACTGACGATACCAACGTTGATTCCACCAGAATGTGGTAAATAATTACGGAGAGAAAGAGTTAAACATACATTTCTGCTGCTGTGAGGATGGAGGTCTAGTAGGCTTTGGAGGCAATCCCCTTCTGGATTGAATCTCCAAAAGTAACATTTTCAGGCATATTTGTTTCCTCTTTATGAAGCTTGAATATGAATTCATTGTGCTTATTTATTTTTTTTAATCTAGAAACCTACAGCTCTAAACATACTGTTACCAATTCTTAAGTTCAGATCTTCAGTTCGGTGCCACAGCCTATCGAAAGTAACATTTTCTCTTACAGGTGAATGGACCCTTGTGGATGCGGACGGAGACGTACAGGAAGAGGATGAGAAAGCTACCGAGGGAGTGACGCAGCACAGGATCAATGAGTTCTTCTTTCTCACAGATCCTGATCACTTTATCTTAACTCATTTCCCAGACGATCCAAAGTGGCAGCTTTTAGAGAAACCTCTGACAATGAAGGACTTTGAAACCCATTTCTACGTGCGGGAGTGCTTTCATATTCTGGGTCAGATTTTTACATTTCCCTTACATTTCCATCATGTTTTTTTTTTATAAATCTATCTATCTAAATATTTATTGAAGTCGTTATTATTCATTCTCGAATTTATTCCAGAATTATCAGTCCAAGCAGAGGCGTAGCTAGGGTGGTGGGAAGGAGGGTGAAAATTCGAAAACCACCCTGGGCCCCCACTTGAGGGGTGGGGGTCCAATGAGTGCTTTTTTACATTAAATACTAAATATTACGGCTCCCAAATGATGGCAAATTCCTAGCTACGTCGCTGAGTCCAAAAAGGTTGATCTCTTAGTCTATGGAGGGTCAGGCCTTATGGACTTTTATTAATAATTACCGCATGATCTACGTGACATTGTAAGCATAAACAATTTTGACATGTTTAAAAGTTACGTTCAAGCTTTTTTTTTGACGCTAAAATGAGCACCAATGTTGACAACTAAATTTTTTTTAAGAGCCCACCATCAAACTCCCATTCAGTGAGAGTCCGTGAGAGTCTAATCTTCTGTTGCAAAAGTCCTGAATAGAAACCATGCTGTTGCTCATAATTCACTAATACACGTATGCCACCATTCAGTTTAAGAACTGGTTGTTTCCCAGAATTGTCCGAAAGGAAATCAGCCAGTCTGGGCCAATCAAAAAGAATATGAAGGTTTCTTCTTCCCCGCTTCGGGAGCACAGTGACTCAAAGTTTATCTAGAACCTTGCGAAATAAGAATTGATTGGCCTGTCCTGGGCTATAATAGCTTATTGAGATGAGGTCACCCTCTACCAAAGGGAAGAGCGGTTAGAGCGATGTGCTCCTAGGCTACGCCGGCTATTGGGGAATTGTCCCAGCACTCAACTAGTATTCCATTTCTATCGGTTGGATTATAATCCAATAATTATTGACAGAGTATAATGGAAGAGCTTTAAAACCTGTAGTTCTGCAGTGCTAAAAAGTGCACAAAATGATCGTATTCCTTTCAAAAAAACAAATATTATCAACACTTCCTTAATTCTGTACACCGGTTACACCAAAGCGCTTGCTATATATATAATTTTTTCCGCCATATATGAAAATCTTACTTTTATTTCTAATGTCTCAGGTTTGTCGATTGTTCAAAGCACCAAGAAGAACTGTGTGGTGGTAACAGAAGACGGTGAGATTGACTTTTGCTTTGGACTGCCACCAGGCAGAAGCTCCACCTACCGCTTCAAGTACATGCTGTATAGGTCCCGCAGTGACCCCATAGAACAAAAGGTCGACCTGTTCTTGGATAGGTTCGTGATGTTTGAGCAGCGCGAAGACCTTCTTAGGTTCGCACTCCGCTTTCCGATCAAGGGAAGCTTCAAGATGGACATCTACGGCCTGGATATGACTGATGGAGACGTGTTCGATCTGTGCTGCACCTACATCATAAACTGCCTGCACGCCAAGCCTAACTGCCTCCCTCTGCCGGACTGCCCACCTCTGGGTTGGGGGCCGGTGGCGCAGACAAAAGAGGCCGGGCTGACGCCCAAGACCCACAAGCAGGCGGAAGTGAAGTCGAAGGATGGCTACGTAGAAATACGCCTGTCCAAAGACCGTGCCCTAGCATTCCATCAGCTGCTCAAGCACGCGGCTATCGACGAGGCCACGCTCAGCAAGTACGTTGTCACGCAGTTTGAGAACGACGAGATTGTGGTCTACCTCAGGCTGCCTCAGAAGGGCGAGTACGCCCTGGAGCTGTTCGCGCAAGGACTGGAAGAAGAAGGCGCGGCCTCCAACGCGCTGAACTACCTCATCAACTGCAGCAACACCGAGACTGGCTCGGAGCCTTTCCCCAACGTGACCAATGGGGTGTTGGGAAGAAACCACGTGACCTGCAAGAAGTTCGGCGTCGGCTCCGTGCAGCCGTATCAAGGCATGCTGGAATCCAACGACGGGAAACTTTCGCTCGAGTTCACAGCCGACCCCGACGTTGAACTTTTGGGGGAGCTGCACACCAACGACGGGAACGCCTTCCACAAAATGTCCTCCAGTATCACCAACAAGGGAGGCAAATGGAAGTTTGATCTGAACATGCCGGTCAAGGGGGAATACTCCATCAACGTGTTCGCCCGCAAAAAGGAGGACGATGGGAGACAGATCTACAGTGTGTACTCTTACATCATCAAGTCAGCGGGAACAGGAGGAGGAGCAAAGGACGAGCCCGATGCCGAGGGTGAAAATATGGACACGGCGGTTCCGACAGAGACAGTAGAAACAAGCGACGACGAGGTGAGAATATCTCATTAATGATTAATTTTTAGTGCTGCACATTCTTGTCTTACGTATATAAATAGTGTACGCTCCAGCCCTCACAAAAACATGCTCACTCTTTGTCACTCACAAGCACACTCATGCAAACATTCGAGCTTTGAAACTACAACAAATCTCATATACATATAGAGATAACGCCGATAATGATGATGATGACTATGATGATGATGTCAATGATGATGTCAATGATGATGTCAATGATGATGACTATGATGATGACGATGATGATAACAATGATGATGACAATGATGATTACGATGATGATGACGATGATGATGACAATGATGATGACAATGATGATGACTATGATGATGACGATGATGATGACAATGATGATGACGATGATGATAACAATGTTGATGACGATGATGATAACGATGATGATGACAATGATGATGACAATGATGATGACAATGATGATATACTTCTGGGCTTGCAAACAGTTCCAGATTTTAATTAGATGTAGTTCACACTCTATACATCTTTCCAGTGATATTAGGTCATAATATGTTCGTCACATAAAACGTGTCATTTTCTGTTAATGTTACTGCATAAGGGGGGATTACTTGACACATTTTTTTAAATTTAAAACTCGGCTATCTCTCTTAGTTACCTTATGTGACCTTATATCTCGCTTAGTATTTAATTATTCGTATTTATAATCAATTCATAGCCAATGATTTTTCCATTGCAGCGTCTCAAAGAAAAGGTATTAACTCTGAAGGACTTTGTGATGTTGAGTTTTTGCCCCTTAGGAACTTAAAGTTTATGTCCCGTAGTAGCCTAGACGTTTTGCCCCTTAGAAACTAATAGGATAGGCCTTATAGATTTGATCGGTGATCCTATGTTAACATTCTCTCTCTTTCTCTCTCTATCAATCTACTCTCTCTCTCTTCCTCTCTCTCTCTCTCTCTCTCTCTCTCTTTCCCCTCTCATTTTTCAATCATTCACACCCTATCTTTCTTGTCTATCATTTCATTACTTCCTCGCCTAGCCCTTTGAATCTCTTCCTAAGAGCATTTTTGTATCTTTATCTTGTTGCGAATTGAATGATTGCGCCAATTTTGTTAAGAATGAAACAAACAAAGCGTTTATTGTGAGACATTCTTTCGCCTAATTAGTGTATATGTATGTGTGTGTGTGTGTGCGTGTGTGTGTGTGTTCGTATAGGCTGAATAGATTGTAACCATCATGAAGTTAAAATATATTTTTACAAATCCTTTTAAAGAAAAAAAAAACAGAAAAAGACACTATTACTTAATGGAAAGAACTCTCAATGATGTTGAAGTTATTTCCCTTGTTTGATATCAAACAAAATAATTAATACACAAACTGTTGTTTTTTTTTAATTGATTTGTGCCATGTTTGGTGCAATAAATAATTGATTAAAGTTTGAAATTCATCCGAGAATGGGTGTGGGAGAAATATTGTGTTACATATTTAGCCGTATCTGTGATAATGACAGGTTATTTTCCTTGTTGCTATCATACAAAATAATTAATTCCTAGTAATTAATTGACAAATTGGTTTTTATTCATGCCGTGTCCATGCGAATGAATAATTGTACAAAGTTTCAACTTGATCCCAGAATAGGTTTGGGAGAAATAACGAACACAAACGTTTTTACCAAACAGACAGACCTAGAGACAGAGTGAGTTGATAAAAGCATTATAATAAAAACAGGGTGTGAAATGCTGATGGAAGTACTAGACAGAGACTGAGACACAAAGGGACGAGTGTTGATTGCTGTTCTGTACTGAGTTGTCAACATTTCTCTTGTGATTCTACATAATATCTACATTTAAATTGAAAGATATACAGAGCTATGTATTTGTTCAAGTTTGATTGCAGTTCGTCTGCTGATCCCTTTTTGAGTCTTTTCACCTTCATACATTTCACCAGCGCAAGTGACATTTTTGTAATTTTTTTATTTTTTTTGTTTTTTTTTTTAAAGACTATTTGATCGTGTGACTTGTTCAGACCGTGACCTCTGTGATCCTATGTCGAAGGTGCCGTTACAGCCAGCTCAAAAAAGGGAGAAGTGGCAACCATCCAAGTCTCGTGCTAACCAAAAATATGAAATCTACATTTACAATTCTAGTTGTATGGTGTACCTTCTTCTAATGCCTACGCCCTTTTCAAATTTCATCATAAACCAAGCCACCCCCCCCCACACACACACATACACACTATAGAGCTCAATGTTATAAATCTAGGTCAATATAGTAATCAATAATGAATTATAATATAATGACTTTAAAAAAAATACTTTTAATGACGCACAAAACGCTTGAAGAACAAATAAGTATAACAATTATTTGATTATAAGAAAAAAGTAAAGTTCCCCTTTTAGATCTTGCGATCTATGGAGGGGGGAGGATGTAAAGGTCATCTGTTTCTGTGGCCCACGGTTAAAGAGGGTAACACAAGACCAGCTCAACGACCAACCGCTTTTACTTTTACCCCACTAAAGTACCCATTAGATTTGTGTGCACTCTAGAACAACTGAAAAATAACCCAATTCTAAATTCCAGTCTTCACAGATATTCGAACCCAGGACTTATGGAAGGCCGTGTTTTTACTGTGCGTTAAATTTGTTTAAATATCTTTTTTTTTTTTCATTTCATATGAAGCTGAATTTGTCTATATTGTAATAAATGTTTTATTAAGTTTTTCGTTGTTGATTTTTTCCACGAAGAAGTATTTTAAGTTATTTCAAGTTTAAAAAGTTACAAGATAAATACGCCTGCAGCGGTTTAGTTTTCTTATCCACAGCTCAGTGCTACATGTCAGCGACCATCAATAACACCAATGAGCAAAATATCTAAGTTTTTATTCTTGTTATTTATGGAGGGGGGGGGCTTCCTTTTTTTTCATTTCTGCTTTTTTTTTTTTCAGTTTAGAACTCAGACTCTTTTTTATTCAGTATTGCCTGTAGTTACTTCAATATCTTATGCACAACACAAAGAACAACAATAGATAAGTGAGGAAGACTTCTGAGGGTGCAGTGGGTCATGTGCCACACTATCTGCTTCACCGGAGACAAAAAAAGGTTTTGATTTACATTGTAGAGAGGATAATGTGAAGTCCAGCTGCGATTTACTTTCCAAGCAAAAAATTGATTACATTCTACTCAACACTGAGGACACCAAACTGTGCGATTAAGACTGTCTATAATCTTCACTTCACAGGGGCGGGGACAAGGGTCAATCAGTCACAAATGTCGACAGTTCGTTGCCTATTTCTGTATTGTTCTTGATCAGTGTTACACTGTTCAGTGTAATATACCCACCGCAGCTCATCAATTATATACATTCATCATCGCAAATATAGGAGCATAAGCGAGTAGTCAGAACTTATTCTGTTTTTAGTACTCACTATAAGTAACAATGTTGTCAACTTTCAATACATCTGGCTTGCCTACTTGCATAAAATAATAAATAATTTTGTTTGTTAAAATGGTTTGAAAGGAATTGCATGGTTTGGAAGAGTGGAACAAGGCACGTACCATAACTGGCTGATTCTACGCTTCAAATGTTTGTAACTATGTGTGATAAATGACGTGCGGTGGCTGAGCGGTTAAGCATTTGGCTTCCGAACCGTGCACCGGGGTTCGAATCCTGGTGAAGACTGGGATTTTTAATTTCGGGATCTTCGGGCGCCTCTGAGTCCACCCAGCTCTAATGGGTACCTGACATTAGTTAGGGAAAAGTAAAGGCGGTTGGTCGTTGTGCTGGCCACATGACACCCTTGTTAACCGTAGGCCACAGAAACAGATGACCTTTACATCATCTGCCCTATAGAAAAGGTTATTGAAAAGGTTACTTTGCTATGTGTGATATATGCTGTATATTAACAGTTCATATATAGTTCGTCCATCGTGGTTCGATGATGACCACTTTTGTCATCCATGGGGCTGAGGGCTTTGCACTGGGGTTTTGTGCATCCTCATGTTGCTGGTGAGACCTAAGTGAACCCGGAATGTTCGGCTGCACACCGGTCAGGTTATTCCAGCTGGAGCTAGTGTCTTTGGCCTTGTTTTTCTTCTCTGGCGCTTTTCTTCTTTAGCACTGTTCTCTTGTCCTCTGCAACCTGTGCGCCAGTTTTCACAGCGCGACGCCATAATGCTCTGTCATGTGCCTCTGTCCGGCACCTTTGACATAGTCACGGAAGTCACGCTCTGTCTCCCAGGTGGCTGAGTCTATGCTGAACGCCTTTAGAGAAGCTTTAAAGGGTGTCCCTAAAGCGTTTTCTTTGTCCGCCTTGCGAGCGCTTTCCTTCCTTTAATTGGCCATACAGAAGTCGTTTAGGGATGCGGCGGTCTTCCATTCTGCTGACGTGTCCTGCCCATCGCAGCTGGGACTGCATCAGGATTGTGTGGATGCTTTGCAGACCCGCTTTTCGAAGGACTTCAGTATCTGGTATTTTTTCTTCATTTCATTGGCTTCCTTTTGAACTACTGTTTGGGGGGGGGGGGGGTCTATCGTTTCCTTGACAAATTATTGCGTCGTTTTGTTTTTGTCTGCTTGCTCATGTGACTTGCTCATGTGACTTGGTCATGTGACTTGCTCTTGTGGCTTGCTCATGTGACTTGCTCATGTGGCTTGATTATTTCCAGCATTTGTTTACGCATGTATTTTCAAGCATGGCTATTAGCTGATATTAAACTTAACTTAAGAATGAATTCAAATTATATATAGTTTGTTTTTAAGGTAAAGGTATATTTCCGAATTCGTACATTTTACCATTAAGCTGTACCTTTTTTTTATACACTGTAGGCCTACGTTAGTAATAACTATGAATTAATATTGTGACATGACCACCCTTATATGCCAAAGTAGCGTTTCTCAAAGTGGGATACGCGTAGCCCCAGGGTACAGGAGAGTTTGATGGGGGTATGTGTTGCACATAGTTATCTATGCTGATTTTTTTTAAAATACCCATTTAGTTTATAAACTAGAATAAAATATCATAAGTTTTAAATCCTTTTTATAATTAATTTTTTTTTTTTTTTTACAAACTCAGAAACGGCATTATTTTAAACAAATTCATCAAAGATCAGGAACTGGATAGGGATGTTACAACTTCCGTCGACACGCCCACTTTTTCAATTTGAAAACTATGATTCCATTTTTGTAAAGAATACATTCGATGTGTCTCTGAAGCATACAAAAAATAAACTCACTAATTGAATACTTAATTGTAATACAAAAAAATAAAATAAATTTGGATTGTTATTAAAATAAATCTTTTTGTTTGTTTGGGGGGGGGGGGGGGGAGCGAAGGGTACTCAGCGTTACGAACATTCTAGAAAAGGTACGGAAAGGTCAAAAGTTTGGGAACCACTGTACTAAAGCAAATCAAAAAATAATATCTAATTCAATTTCTGTATCAGGTTAGCTCGTACGTTGTCTAGACCTTTGACTTCTCAAGTCGAAACAAAAAAGTACAAGTATTACAGACAGGAATGTTCAGTCATGCTTCTTTTCAGTGTTCTAAACATAGGAGTGACTCTTTCAGTTCATTTAGATCAGCGCTTCCCAAACTAGTTCCGCGGAACACTAGTGTTCGCCAGGCCTGAATAGTTGTTCCACGAACATCTGGAATAATGAACTATTAGGCCACCACGTGAAATTAATCTCACTAAAAAAAAATAAGCAACGTGTTCCGCTAAATACTCAGAATGTGGGACGTGTTCCGCTAAATACTCAGAATGTGGGACATGTTCCGCTAAATACTCAGAATGTGGGACGTGTTCCGTTAAATCTCAGAATGTGTAAAGTGTTACGCTAAATACTCAGAATGTGTAAAGTGTTTCGTTAAATACTCAGAATGTGTAAAGTGTTCCGTTAAATACTCAGAATGTGTAAAGTGTTCCGCTAAATACTCAGAATGTGTAAAGTGTTCCGTTAAATACTCAGAATGTGTAAAGTGTTCCGCTAAATACTCAGAATGTGTAAAGTGTTCCGCTAAATACTCAGAATGTGGTACGTGTTCCGTTAAATACTCAGAATGTGTAAAGTGTTCTGTTAAGGAAAAAGTAGAGACCAATAGCTCGTTGCCACGTCGTACAGACATGTAATGTGGCATCGAGCTATTGGTCTAAACTGATCACATGTTGCGACGTTACAGGTTAGAGTTCAGGCCTTCTGTATCGATTGGTCTCGGTTAAACCATGCAATCTATGCATAACTAACAATCTTTGGTTAAGCAGCAATCGTAAAATACAACAACAGTTAGAGCTTTATCTCATGTCTAGAAAAAACGACAACTCTAAATTGCTTTTGCCTGACAGGTTATGATTCCAGTTCCATACGGTTGCGAAAAGGCAGTTGCCACGGTCCACAGGAGAAACGGAAATGACCCGCCTGACCCTAAACAAATCGAGTTCTTGTCTGCAGACGACATGAATCTAGTCAAAGTCCAGTTGAAGGATTACGGTGAATATATGTTGAACGTTTACAGCCTGGATGAGAACGCGAACTTGGTGAGTACTGTTGGTGTGCATCTTTCTCCGCGTGTAACAGCCCTCTTTCACGCTGGCTCTCTCATACTTTCCTTGTATCAGTCTCTCCCTCTCTCTCTTTCTCTCTCTCTCTCTCTGACTCCTTATTTCTCTTCCTCATAATTCTTACATCCAGACGTCTCTTTTTTCTCGTGGTCTCGTAGACTCCTGCTTTCTCTTACATCTCTCTCCGTCTCTCTGACTCTCTCTGTCCCTCTCTGTGACTCTCTGTCCCTCTCTGTGATCTGTCTCTCTCTGTGACTCTCTGTCTCTCTCCGTGACTCTCTGTCTCTCTCTGTGATTCTGTCTCTCTCTCTGTCTCTGTCTCTCTCTGACTCTGTCTCTCTCTGACTCTTTCTCTTTCACTTTCTCTCATAGACTCTTTGACTCTTCTACCTTTTATTCTTCTTCTTCTGCATATTCTATTATCATTCTCTCTTTTTATTTCTCTTTCTCTCTCTTTCTCTCTCTTTCTCTCTCTTTCTCTCTCTTTCTCTCTCTTTCTCTCTCTTTCTCTTCCTATTTCCACAATGTTTCCTCATAGAGTTTCTTTCCTTTTTCCCTCCTCTTGTCTCTCTTTCTCTCAACATCTTCCTTCCTCCTTCTCTCTCTTTCTCTCTCACTTTCTCTGTCTTATCTCTCTCTCTCTCTCTCACTTTCTCTCTCTTATCTCACTTTTTCTCTCTCTTCCTCTCATCTCTCTTTCACCCACACACACAGTTTTGTTTCTTTTGTTCCACTCCCTCTGAAACGCACATATGGCCTCTTTGTCACCTACACCATCTTGTCACGCAGTACCACCAATATGAGTTGCAGACGTCTGCTTACGATGATGTCGACGTTATTTCACTTAGATTGATCTTTCCCACAGGTACAAAATGTGGCGAAGTACCAAATCAATCGCAAACGTCCCGGCGAGCTTTACCAAAACAATCTGAAAAATATTATGGAAGACATTACCAACAGCAGACAAAACACTAGCGAGAGTCTGGACAACAAGAAAGACAACTCGGAAGGTAAGAGATCGCCTTAGCTTAGAAATGTGGTGAGTGGTTTGAAGTTACGAACAGATTTAGTTTTAGAGTATAAATTTTGAATTTAACTTAACAATACGGTAAGATGGGGATAGACCATCTCTGTCAAAACACTGACACTCATTTGGGGGCCCCTCAAGTGGCAACCCGGGGGGAATTTTCAAATTTTAATCCCCCTTCCCCCTCCTCAGCTACGCCAATGGGAGGGAGGTGGAACTCTGTAACAAATACTGACTTTCTGTTCTGGTGGAGGTTTTCAAACCATGACCCCATTAAATAAATAGGTCATAGAGTCTATATATAGAAACCACTGGTGCTAACTAAATATTCGAGGATTTGCATTTATAGGGATAAGTAAAAATAGTTCACGCCTCAGGTGCTTCCTAAAGTTCTAGAAATACAAATCCCATTCTTTACCTGGATTCGAACCAGACACTCCTCGTTTGGAAAGCCAAGTGAATAACCATTCACCCACCACCTTTAACGTGAAATGGAGATTCGAAAGAAAGAAAGAATGAATTGATCAGGACCAGATTTGTGGAATATTCCTAGTAGTAATCCGATGAGTGATATAGTTCAGTTTTAAAATGTATTTATTTGTCTTCTTTCAGAGCAAAATAAACGCCAAGCGAGAAAACTTCTACACAATGCCATCGATCTGAAAGACCCCCGCTCCCTGGAGGAAGCCATGAAAAGGTGCAAAGATAGTGGAGTACCTGAGAACGATCCGCTGTTTCTCAAAGCGAAACACCTGCTGGAGATACTTGAGGTTAAAGAAGGTTAGAAGATTCATCCTTCACAAACAGAATCACCACCCCTTCTGTTCAGAATGTGCAGGATCCTAAGGTTGTAGAATCATTCATAAAAACAATAGATGTTCTCTAGAATCGTCTGTTGCACTGAAGCAGCACTGAGGTACATAGATTGAAGATAAACCTGATACGAATATTCATCATTCACAAAGAGATGCTTCTGTCCAGAAGCTGCTATTGTAGTATCTGTCAACACAATCTAGATTATCTGTGGCATCTGTTACAATGGTGTTCTATCATTCTATTTGTTATCGGCTGTTATCTCATGAAGTTTTTCATTTTTGGAATCTTCAGCTGGATGGTACAACGATTCGACCGTGCAGAGACCTAGTCCATACACTGCAGCACATGAAAAGAAGCGGGCATTGTAGTAGAATCCCAAAATTTGCATCTCTCTCTATCCCCCCTCTCTCTCTCTCTCTCTCTCTCTCTCTCTCTCTCTCCCTCTCTCTGTGTGTGGGTGCTAGTTTTGAAAGCGATAGTTTTATGGCTGTAGGGGGTGGAACATGTAGACAGAAAAGGATGCTGGGATAGTTAAGAGGAGACACCGTTGAGAAAATCTCAAAAAGTGTAAATTTTTTTAAAGTAATAGTTGAAATTGTGTAACATCTTATGCTTTTAATAGTATTTTCAATTGTATTTTACTTTAGCCTATATGGAGATCTCGAGTATTTGTTTAATAAAAAGCTTAATTTGTATTGCTTATAGAAGTATTCTAGAGCTTTAGTTTACTTTTGTAACTACATATTATAAGGTCTATAACTATATAGGGTTCCATATGGGCTATATGTCTGAATTTAGATCCCAAATTTCACATCCATTCATGCCCAATTAAATACACATTACTTGCAAGCAACAGCAAAAATTGTAAGTTTGGCATTTGAATGAAAATTATAGATCTGGGGACTCATCCTAGACATATATGGCAGATCCACGGAAACGTGATAGATCTATATGAAAACTGACTTTAAAGATTGCTAAGTATTTTATAAAGTGCATTCTTGGTTTCTATTACAGAACTCATTGCAGCAACACAGAAGAGAAATCTAGCTGTCCTTGACAAAGCAATAGAACACGCTAAGAGCATCAACTCTGGTCATGAGTTGGACCTCCAAATTGCGATGGCCATCAGGCTCAGAGATCACCTGGCCAAGATCGAGAAACTCCGACACGCGGTGCTCAACATGGAATCCAAAACAGTGTCGGAAATCAAATCCTACACCAATCCACCTGATGGGGTTCACCAGTGCCTTATTGCTACTTTCCTACTCTTAGGTCATCCATTGAAAGATTTAAACGTAAGACATTCTTTATATTAATTGTTAACTCTTTCTCTCCGTAATTATTTACCACATTCTGGTGGAATCAACGTTGGTATCGTCAGTTAGGATAGAAAGAGTTAATATTTGTATTAATTGTCACAGTAATGATTAGTGGTCGTTGTGGCTAAGTGATAAAAAGAAAAGGAGTCACAGTTTCGAATCTCGTTCTGAATTTCTTGGGATTTTTTAGGACGCCCTCGTATCAACCCAACTCTAAAAGGTAGCTAGCATAAGATTAGTTGGAGAAGGTAAAGGCGGTTGGTCATTATGCTGGCCACATAACACCCTTATTAACCGCTGGCCATAGAAACAGATCTGCCTCCAGCGGTGATAGGTCTGAAAGGGGTTAAACAAGCTAAATATAAAAAATGCTCAAAAAAAAAAAAACACTAAAAAAAGGGGGGGGGGGGAAGAACTCTGCGTTTACAGCTTTATCTCTCAATACTGTAGGATTTATTTCCCCTTTTGATACCAAACAAATTAATGATTACTATTTAATTAACTAAATGGTTAATAATTTTTTTTTAATGAGTCGTGTTTTGTTTGTTTCCGAAACTGGGAATTGGGAGAAATAATGTGTTCAAAATTTGTACCAGACAGACAGATATAAGGAGTTGTAAAAAAAAAAAACAGTAATGATTATCATTAGTCATGACCAATTAGATTTTGTAGGGGGTGCGGTGCCTTAGTTCTTCGCTTCCGAGCTTAGGGTCCTGGGTTTGAATCTCGGTGAAGACTGGGACTTTGAATTTCTGGATTTTTTAGGTCGCCCCTGAGTCCACCCAACTCTTTGTATCAAGTATCCTTTTAACAGCTAGTTACTTGCTCACTTTAAAAAAAAAAGTTTGAACTCATAGAGTTAAAATCTAATAATTCCTCAATATTGAAATTCTTTTGTTTTACAAACAGAAGAGCTTAGAATAGTTGATTCTGCAGTGCCGCAAAAAAATTATAAACCTTTTAAAAAAACATAGCTTATCCACACTGTCTTTATTTTGTATACCGGATACACCAAAAATCTAGCTATTAGTAAAACCTCCAATACTAAGATGATGTTCTTAATAAAAGTATTATCAATCTTGCACTGCAAACAAAATGTAGGCTCAATGTGCGATGGAGTATCCTTTTGATCTTATGGTGAAGAGGTCTATGAATTAATCTGAACGATGGAGAAATAAGAAATCACAGGGATTCGAACTCGGCCAACACATTGTTTAATATTTATTAATATTTATTCTTATCCATTCTAAATAATGTAAACGGCTAACATATTGTTTTTATTTTATACATTTTATGTAATCATCTCGATAGGCTTGGCCTCGGGTGCAAGCGCTAATGGGAAAAACTGGTAAAGAATCAATCATGAGAAAAATTTCACAGTTTGATGCCCAGGCAGTGCCCATAAAGTCAGCGCAGACCGCAAAGAAGATCATCGAACCTTACAACAGGGAACAGATTCGAGATGTTAGTGCAGGCGCAGCAACTTTTTATATATGGGTAAGTGATGTCACTGGCCTAGCAACTCTTTTTTATATATGGGTAAGTGATGTCACTGGCCTAGCAACTCTTTTTTTATATATGGGTAAGTGATGTCACTGGCCTAGCAACTCTTTTTATATATGGTTAAGTGATGTCACTGGCCTAACAACTCTTTGTATATAGGTAAGTGATTTTTACACCGAGGAACAAAGTTTTCCTGATCTCAGAACTGGAACCCTGGTGTAAATATCCGTAAAGATAAAATTGATAGGTCAAGGATCGTTGAACTCTTTGGTTTACCATACAGAGTATATTACAAATAGGCCTCTAGTGGAATGTAAGAAAGAATCACTAAACTCCTCGTCTATCCTCACAGAAATCGCTTTCTTGGCTTTTACATGGTCTTCAACAGTTCTTTAAATACCCAACTCCCCACCCCATCCCCTAAAAAAAAGATAATAATTATTACTTAATAATGCAGTGGTGTCAGTGGTTGGGGGGGGGGGGGTTCAAAGGGGTAAAGATCCCATCGGGTGTAACACATCAGGGAATAATACTAAATTGATTAAATATCAGAAATAACGACATTTGATAAGCCAGCGGCAGTTTTTATTTAGAAATCTGATTTTTGGGAAAGGGTGATGGGGTCACACTACTAGTTAATGGACATAATGGTACCAGGTGACACCAACCACTTATTATTCATTGAATAATACTTTAACCATCCCTCAAACAATATTTTATCAAGAGGTATAATCCTGCCCTTTTAAATTTTGTTTTCAGGCTGTTGGAATGATTGAAGAGGTTGAGTCCTATGGTGGCTCTGAACAGAACGATCCCATGCGCCTCAAGAAGTAGCACGCTAATGTCACGCGACAAAACTTGTTTCTAGTCTGTTGACAATGTATAGTCGTTTGAGAAATGATGTATATTGGTGTGATAATTTCACACTGCATTTATTTACAATGTGCATTTTGTCGTTGTTGTTTTTTTTTTATCGAATTTTAATTTCTTTTATTGAATGAGATTAAGGAGTCAACATTTTATGCCGATTTCTATTTTGTTTTATTATTATTATTATTATTACTTCAAGAGGTATTTTAATGTTACGATTGTTTAGAATATTCTTGTAGTCATTATCTGGAACTTAATTCATTGAATATTCACATTTGACTAGAGTAACACCTTTAGTAAAATCACTAAATTTAGAAACCTTTCATGATAGAAGACTTAAAAGTAAAGTAGCAATTATACATAAAACACTGAACCATAATCTTCAAAAGTTCAAATACAAACAACAAAACCTCATAAAATACTCAGAAAGACACAAAGATAAAGGCACATTCCTTGTTCCATATGCTAGGACAAATTAGTACAAACGCTCCTTCTTTCCTAATGCAATTAGAGTATTGGAATGGGTTGCTGAGTCAGCCAGGAAAACCAATGACTTGATAGAATTTAGGTCATCGAGTAGCATACATGACTAGATTGACCTAGGAACACGCAAAGGACGTAATCATCTTCTTTTTTTGAAGTAACGTCTATATTTCATAAGATAAGATCGTGTGGTAGGCACTACTGTTTTCTTGATGATTCAGGGATAAAACCCTGCACGTTGACATCCTCCACCACGGGACGTTTTCGCAAGCATTTAGTAATCTTCAATTTTGAACGAAGCAGGACGTTTTTTGGTGCGACGACCGATTAAATGCAGCGTATTGGCGCTGGATGTTTTGGCGGTAAATAGTGTAGTCACATTATAAGCTCATTTTGTTGTGTCATTATCAAGAATGAAACATATTTATGTTTTTTTTTGGGTGTGTTTGTGTTTATATTCAGTCGTAATTTCTATGTAAAAAAAAAACAATATTTTTTTTTTTGTCTATTAGATTGGTACTTCAGTTTGTGTAATTATTATTATATCACCAACATTGCTCTACGTGTATGAGCGGAAATTTTGGCGAACGGGGTTCGAACACAGGATCATCTACACGACATGTCCCAAGTTCATACCACGTGACCAGACAGCTATTTATAGTTTGCAAGATGTGATCATGAAGTAGTCAAAATTTTAACAACTTTTTTGTCGATGGGTGGGGGGGGGGGTGGAGATTGTATACTACAGTAGGCCCCTGGTCGCGCGGTTTGCGCGCTGGACTGTCGTTCGAACTTATCGATGGTCCCGGGTTCAGTCTCTGCTCATTCCCATCCCCCGTCGTCCTGCGGGAGGTTTGGACTAGGAAGTAATTATCTTCAACTCTGAAGGAACATCCGAAACATGTAAAACATTTTACAAACATTTTTTACTATACATACTTTGGTATGGTATAGTATAGTGAAAAAATATATTGTTTATTATAAAAAGATTTGCGTTTTATAAATTATCGTCAGAGCCTTTCGCGCCAAAACGACCATCACCCTAACGGTTGCGCCAAAACGTCGCGTACACGTAGGCCTACTGCCCGCTGACAGGTAATAAGAATTTTGCTTGGAAAAGATAAGGGCTTCGAAGGTCAGTTGTCTAATTCCCCTCGGCTGATATAAGGAATATTCCTATTTAGTTCCAGAGTCGCTTAAATCTCCAAACGTTAGTTTTCAAATTTGTCCTTTTTTTTATTATTAATGTCTTGTTTTTTTTTTTAAATCACTTTCAGTGGTTGTTTGTTTATTTTATGTTGTAATATAGATCTGGTGGCAATGCATTGTCTTTGATAATTATACTGTTTATTAATTAATAATGATGTTTATTAATAGTTTCGATAATTACACTGCAGAATCTTGATATTTTTAGGGCCAACCTTAACAGTGCATGGAAGATTTTGCTGTGCCTTGCTGGTATAATTAAATAAAGATTACCTCGATGCTGTTTGAAGTAGGTATCATATTTAGATGATTATGTTGATCATTGACTGGTACAAGAAGGCCCCGCTGTAATGCATATCCATCATTCTTCTAAAATGAAAATGAAAGTAAGACTCTATGATTTTTAGCCTACAACTCAAGAATTAACTCTTTCTCTCCTAACTGACGATACCAACGTTGATTCCACCAGAATGTGGTAAATAATTACGGAGAGAAAGAGTTAAATTTCACGAGGGCCAGTAGTTAAACTTATTTATGGTAGTTAATTTGTTTATTTGTTTCTATTAATGAATCATTCCAATCCATCCATGTTTTGATGTTTTTTTTTAAAAAATGAGTTTTGTTTTTGTTTTTTTACTGATTTGAAACACAAAATGTGATATTATTGTTTGTATCTGTGTACAGTGCATGTGTAACGTATTGCTCCTGTCCCTTTCTTCCGTCGCCCCCCCCCCCCCTCTCCCTGGACATCGCTTTGGCGCTGCATCATTCAGATTAAAAATAAATATGTAACTAAGATTTGAAGCATATATGACATTGTATAGGTCGAGAATTTGTGGTTTCCCAGACTTCCCGAGACGGAGATCAGCAAGTCTGGGGCAGTAAGAATGAACATGAATACATGTATCTTGTTTAACTCTTTTGACTCTGAGACGTTATAAATAGAGCTGTAGGTCAAACACGTGGTCAGATTTTAAGATCGTCTTGTTTATACACGTGAAACGTTGCAACGGTCTTAGTTCTAGCTGTGAGTGTGGACCTTTGACCAAAATAAGCCTAAGACCTATTTGATTTTTCGGTAATTTTATGTCGTAGTGTTGAATTCGCCCACTCTCTAAGTCTCTAGGGACAAGCGAATTAGTTGTTATTATTATAAAGATCTAGATTCTAGAACTTTATTTCTACTGCTACACTCAGTCTAAGAAAACTACATAGTAAATGTCCTGAACTTCGTGACGACGTTGATTAGTTGGCTATCTCATTTCATCTGTCCCTTGACTTTCGTCGTAGCGGTGCTGTGAAAGTTAGCGTAGCCAAATCCCTCCACTTTTCCCTCGTCAGCAGCTGTTCTTAGCAGGCTATCTAGAGACAGGCCGGTCAATTCTTGTACGTTGTCCAGCCAGATTTTCTTTGGGCGACCTTTTCATCGTGGACCTCCACTGTACCTTGAAGGATTAATTGTTGGTAGTGAGTCATGTCTTACAGTAGCCTCATCGTCTCTTCAATATTATGGAGTTATTACACCGTGTTGAC
This sequence comes from Biomphalaria pfeifferi, assembly GCA_030265305.1. Taxonomy (NCBI): domain Eukaryota; kingdom Metazoa; phylum Mollusca; class Gastropoda; family Planorbidae; genus Biomphalaria; species Biomphalaria pfeifferi. Next base: position 1,435,482 of record JASAOG010000180.1, on the reverse strand, counting down.
ATGTACAAGGCCCAGATTAGGCGTCAACTTTCCTTGGCTGACATAGAAGAGAGCACCTGGTTGCATGCGGCCTCCGAACGAGACAGCTGAAGGTCACTCACGAAGGCCGCGGGATACACATTTGAGACCAAACGAAAATCTGCTGCCGAGGACAAACGCAGACGGCGAAAAGAAAATCTAAATCGACCACCTGTGGACGATGGTTATGCTTGCCCTTGATGTGGCAAAATATGTAGGTCACAGCTGGGACTGCGCAGCCACGGGAAATACTGTATTGCTCACTGATCTTCGGACTCGAAGACTAGCCTTATTATTAGCCTACAAATTCATTTGTCTTCTTTTTCTGGTATTTGATATTTATAGTGTCACGAAAATTGATTCTTTAGATGTCATTGCATTACATTGTTTAAATTAGGTTTATGTTAAAATAGATTCTAATTCCCGTTACTGCAAAATATTAGGCAGACTGGGCTCGCTAGTCTAGGAACAAAAGCTATGGCTATCTTGGATTTCTGTGCCACTTTGGGTGGTATTTCCAGTTAAAAGTGGTATTGGTCTGCGTAAGCCTATCAACACATTGAAACTACTCACCGCAGGAAATTCTAGCTACCGTCGCCTCAGCGTGGCGCCTCCGTGGAAATGTCCGTCAAGAGAGTCGGATAGGCTAAGTACGGTAGCGCACATAGCTCTCAGTGGGCTACTACAGGTAGGATTTAGCCATTGTACATTGCAGGTGGTAGGGATGTAACAAAGGCTCACTAACCCGTCCAACCCCCCTCCCCCACCGTTTCGTTCCCTAACGGGGCCATACGAGCTGTGAAGGGCCTCCTCGCGGCTCCGGCCTCGCACGGCAGAGAGATCTCGTGCTTGGCTCAAGGGGGCCGTGTCCAGCGACATGATCACTTCGGACAGAGAGATTGGTGAAAAGCCACAGCGCTATTTTCTTTGTTTATTTTATTGTAGTTATTTATTTCTGTCATACGCTGCACCATCAAGAAAAAAATATTTTAATTCTGGACTTTCATTGCGATAAGAAATTTTGTTTTCCTTGTGTAAATTAACTTGTAAATATCTATGTAATATTTTATTCAACTATTTAAATCTTGCTTTGTTTTTTTTTATTATTCATATATATCATTTTCATCATATAACAAGCTATGTATGCATATAGATGAACTATTTTGTCCAATCTTGCCAAATTAACTTATATAGAGGTATTCCTTGTATACATATCAACTAGCCTACTGGGACAAAAAGAAATATTCTATTACCCTTTTATGACGCCTTGTATTTCATAGGCTATTCATTGTTTGCAGATTTTTGAAATATAAAAAAAATATCTTGCTTTCTAAGCACCTCTGTTGGTTGTTTTTTGTTTTGTTTTCTGTAAGCAATAGCGCATGATAATTTAGCTGTAAATGTAGTTTTAATGATAAGTAAGTAGACTCTGTTGCCTCTGCTAGAATAGAATTAATAAGGGCTTAAGGACATGGTCGAGTTAAACCACTCCCTGGGCCATAATCACTAGACATAACGGATATCTGAAAATATCTGACATTAGTCTTCTTCCAGGCACCTGACACAGTATAAGCCAGAAAAATAGCTACATACTTTAAGTTCACCGGAATATGTGCAACTATATATCTTGGGAGGTAAATTATATTTTGAAACAAGTTTCTCAAGATTGAAGTACATTTGTTTATAAAAAATTTAGTGAGAGGAATTCCTAACATACAAACTTTGACAGTGAAAGAAAGTCTGAACATACAAACTTTGATAGTGAAAGAAAGTCTGAACATACAAACTTTGATAGTGAAAGAAAGTCTTGACAAACAAATACAGCACAACAAAAACATGTAACTACTGAACATCTAAACTGAGTGGATGCTTCACTTTATTTCACATGATTTGTTTTCAATGAGCTGTATGTACATCAAGGTCACAAGGTATTTACATATAAAAAAGTTTTTTTGTTTTTTTATAGAGTTCGACTCATGGAGGGCAAAGTTTCACAAGACAACTGGAACAAACAAAATAAAATAACAGAGGGGGGGGGGGGGAGGAGGGGGGTCACTTTCTCCCACATTGAATTGAAATATATAACAACATCATGGGGGACAGAATCAACTGAAGCATGGTTCTCATTCACACATTTTTATGGTACACGAGACTGTTACCACCGAGTAGTAGTGGGACCATCATTCTAGATGTACATAATATAAATATAAATTCATCAAAGTATTTACTGGCTCCATGGTGTGTATGTGCAGAAGCGGTGCTGGAGGGCACTGGTTGGTGCCAAACTAGGGGGGGGGGGGAATTGAAAGGCTTTCTGGAGCAGACACATCTTAGCCCCTGAACTACACAAACACAAGGTAGTATTGAGGTCCATATTAGGCACGTGCCCCCCCCCCCCCCCCCGCTTTCTGCCCATTAGCACATCAGCTATGACAGGTGTTTATCTGCCAATGAATATTGCTATCCACATTTATTAGCAGTCAAAAAAAGTGAAATAGGTTTTCTGATATTTTTCACATTTTGATACAAAAAAAACAAAAAAAAACAGTGATATTTCTATTTAAATACCATTTGTACAGCATGAGATGAATGTATTCATTTCGTTAAAAAATTTTATTAAGTTTCCCTTGGAGACTCAGTGATGGGTGGAACAGATGATGTAAAGGTCATCTTTTCTTTTTTGAAGGGGCAAGGTTAACAATGGTGTCATGTGGTCAGCACAAAGACCAACCACTTTCTTGAACAATACCAGCCTTTAATGAGATCTGAACTCAATACTATATAGATCAGAAGCCAGATTGTTATACCACATGGCCACAATGTCTCCATATTAAAAGTTTCCCTTTCAGACTTTATGCTCTATAGGGCGCGAGAGTTGAACTCAGGATCCGGAAGCCAATGACTTTGTCACTCAGCCACAGCTCCTCTAATGTCTTCATATTAAAGCCTTTTACACAAAATGATTTTCTAAATGAAATGGAAAGGGGAATGAAGATAGATTGTGTATACATATGTCTGCTGTTTATATGCTGTATATGTAAACCATAAGCCTCTCCTATTTTAAGTGTACATTTGACATATTGAAAAATCATACAAACATGTATAAACCATGAATCCACATCAAGTCCATTATCATAGACACTAAACACAGGAATCATAAGGGGGAGAAAATTTGTTGGAAACATAGTTAATTCTCATTGCATAAAACATACATGCATGCATAATCCATAATGACATGACCTGCGTTACAAAAACTTTGAACTGTTGAATGAAACGATTGTCACCTTTTCACATCATGCAAGTATGCTAATAATTTGATGCTGAAAGTCATCAATTCTATTTAACCAAGGCACTCACTCAATGTAACCAAAGAATATATTCGTGCCACAAGCATATATATATAAATATATATATATATATAAATATATTTCTTTGTTTTTTTCTCAAGTTTTTAGAAATGCATAAAATATAACAACTAACAGTCTTGGTTTTTGAACACCAGTCATGAATAATGTATGGATAAATATTCAATAAATAGTACAGATTTGTTCATTTCATGAGTTGACTTGCATATATACAGTGGTATACAGCCTCAAGTTAAAAGGTTGCATCATTGGCATCTATACATATACAAATTCACATTTATCCAATATGTCAATGTCATCTTTTTAAAAAAAAAGAAAAAAAAACATTTTTAAAAAGAACAGCCTCTGAAGACAAATTATTTTACTATAAATCAGCCAGGCAGAGAAACTAAATGGAGAAGAAAAAAAAAGCAATATCTTCATTACATGCTATAAAAATAGCACTACATTTCTTGTTTTTGCACCAAAATTGATACTAGAATTCCTTCTTGGCTTATAATTTGTATTTTACATGTGCTTGCATTATCTTGTAATGCATAATAGAAAATGGATTCTCCATTTTTTTATAGTAAAAGCACTATTTAAAGAGAATTGATTTCACTTCGTTTTTTAGAGGGCAAATGAAAAAGTTTGCTCAAGAGCCGAGGCACAGTTGAACCAAAATTCACACAACCCATTCTGTGCCTGTCTTCTGGTTTACCTGTAAAAATATTCCCAATGAAATAGTCTTTTAAAAAAAACAAAAAAAAAAACATATTTAATGTTTCAGCAGTCGACATTGAAAAAAAACATCAGCAAAATTATTCCTCCTTGTGGTCTGAGAACAATAGTTTGTAATTGATTGACATGTTCTGGGTGTTCCTTCAGAATGTAAGATTATTACATCCTAGCCCAACCCCCCCCCCCCCCCCCCCAAAGACACCAGAAGAGCAAGCAGTGTTTGAACTCTAGCAACCAGGCAGCCCTAAGTAACACATTAGCATATGTTAATGAAACAAAATGCCACTTGGTTACCCTTTAAATACAAAATTACTGCCAAGTTTCTTACAAACAATTGGATAAGAAAATTGATTGAATTGACTATAAGTACTACAAAGAAAACACAAAATCAGGACATAACCCGAGATAGAAAATATAAAGTAACTTATTAAAAAAAAACTTGGATGACTAAGAGATGTATAAAGTAACACGAAACAAAAAAAAAAGTATTTTTAAGTATATTCATCATGCTTGACCCACAAAGACTAGAAATATTACTATTCATTATTTTTTAATACCATGCTATTTCTCTAAATAAAGATAGCGTATATAGTGAAAATCAATTAAAATGTTTAAAAAGGTATAACTTACATTATTGTGAACTAGTGCACTTTATTCACACTTTGACTTTTCCAAATAACACTATCTCATTTTTGTACTTAAAAATATAAAGATTGTACAGTCATTGGCTTTGTTTAATTATTAAATATCACTTTAAAAAATATGCCATGAAATAATGGAGATTATCAAGCATGGCAGAAAAAAAAATATAAATACCCAGCTTGGTGTCTCTGGTGTACAAACTAAAGAAAATGTGGATAAGCTGTTGTTTTTTTTAAGAATATATTTTGTGTGCACTTTTTGGCCCTGCAGAATCTAATGTTCTAAGCGCTTCCGATTGCAGCACAAAATAATTTCAGTATGGAGGAACCATTAGACTTTCACTCTAGGATTTAAAAATTTGTTTAGAAACAAAATGGACAACTAAGTAGAGGTAATCAAGGGGGGGTTGGTATGAAGATCAACTGCCCTGCATATGAGATATTCTTAAAATCCATTTTGATTTCATTGGCAACTGGGACATTCAATTTAGTGTCCTTGACATGGTTAAGTTTATAGTGAAAATCTCCAATAACGATGAACTTGTACCTAATAGATGTTATTTAATGTCAAATAGTGTTTACAAACCAATAACATTGACATTCTATGATACATGATCATGTTTACTATGTTCTAGCTACTTGGTTTTGTGTTTTTTTAATTACGAATCATACATTCTGAAATGTTGCTTATCCAATCAATACCCAGTTTAACATGAGAAATAACTATTCCTACTTAAATATTTTTTTCTACCTACTGAGTTTGCAAATCAGCCACTAGATTTAAACCTAATATTTATGATGTAAATATAATTACATTTTTTAAAAATATTTTCCAATTTTCAGATGTTCCTTCAGAGTTGAAGATAATCTACATCCAAGCCCAGACCTCCTGCAGAATGATAATGTATGACCTTCAAGACAACTGAATGACAATCCAGCGCACCCACAGCACGACCCAGCAGCCATCCTGTGATAAACTAGCCACATGCAAAATGACACTCTAAAAAAAATAGGTTTGAATAAAATCAAGCATGACGACATCCCGAGTTGTATTCATGTATTCAAGAAGATTTGGTCAACCCTCCATCAAGCCACTAAAGTTTCTTTTACATGTTCACGAATTTTCCTAGTTTTAAGCATTAGTAAAAAAGTCATGTTTGCAATCTTGAATGCAGCATGGTCTAACACACTGGCCTGCATATAAAAAAAAATTGAGCCATGGAGACCAACATCGGTGAATGCAGATTATATAGAGCCAACAAAACAATGGCAGCGAAACATAGTTGAGCTATTGCCCTTGAAAGCGCTAAGTGTGTTGATACATATTTTTAGAGCACATGTTTCTTTGACCAAACCAAAAAAAACAACCTTAATTACTTTGATAAATGAGTATATCACTTAACTAAGATTCAGTTAGAACACCCAATAGTTATATAATTTCAATAATAAAAATTAGAAAGTGTACACTAGTTGAAATAAATATTGGACTATGTAATGATTACTTTATAATAATAACTTTCTCTTGAAGAGTCTTTTTTTTGGGGTTATGTTTTATAATAAGAGAAACAAAAAAACATGCTACACATTAAAATAAATAAAAGTAGAAGAAATAAACTACATTTTTTTTTCTTTCAAAAACAAAAAAAAAAAACATTCCTGGAGCAATTCTTTCAACACAAAAGATATTAAAACACTTCTCTTTCTGCCCTGTTCCTCCTTATAATAGCAACTGAATGATCATACTGAATAATAAGATTATTGTTAACCATTTACTGCTTGAATGCACTGCTGGAAGTTTTCGTTCTTCATACACTGGCTTACATACACTGTATGCTAACATACAAAACCATACGTGGTCAAGCAAACTGGACATTTAGTTAACTAGCCATTAATAAAAATATAGTATTTTGGGTAATCCATAAGCATTCACCAAATTCAATTGAACTCTTTAACATTGCTTTCATTTCTCATTTTTCACACAAACTGTCCTTACTTTATTATTGCATTTATATAATGCTACTTTCATGCTTATAGCATGCTCAGAGCACTTTGGTCCAATCTCATTTGTGGACCAGTGGGGGGAGGGGGTATCTAGAAGGTTTTCCGTGCTGCCTTCTTTAGGCGCTCAGTAAACACAACTCTCCCCGAGTCGGGTGTCGAACCTCGAGGCCCCTTCATAGGTAGCCAAGCCAAGCGTACTTAACCTTTCCACCACGCTTCCCACTTGGCCCTTACTATTTCTTCCCTTGTACTATTATTTCTTCACACCTTGATCAAAACTTTCCATTAAAAAAAAATCACTTCATTTAGTTTTGTTTGCACATATACAATGTCAATATTTAAAGCTAATACAAATCTATACATTCTCAATCAGCTTTTTTTTTTTCTAAACTCTGTGCTACTGGTTTCTTATCTCCCAGTAGTCCACCCATCAAATTTTTTTTAAGCTACAATAGACTGATAGTGCCCCCAATTGAAAGGTATGATAGCATTACAAGTAGAGCCATCACATGGGGGGCAGAATGAAAGTTTTGCTTAGAAGAGAACTCCAAAGAATGCTCCTACGCAAAGCAAGAAAAGCATGTAACTAACTACTTGTCCATCATTAAGTGTGTGAAATCACCTTCCTTTTTTTAATGCTGCAAACCAATTAGGGATACTGTGAATAAAAAGTTACGCATGTTTCCGTAAAAGAAAAAAAAAATTCTTAAACTACATGTGAGATCATCGGTCTAAAACTTAAAGAGAGGTAGCACAGTACTGGACTGATTGACTGAAGACTGGATTTGATTCAATCACTAGTAGATGCAATGATCTGCACCAAATAAAGCTAAACAGACATTCATTTTGATCACACTATTCAATACTTCCCTTTAAGGATATAGACTATGACTTGAAGTTAACATGTGGACAAAAACAATGTCAAAAGGTTAGTCCCGCATCACTCATCACAGTGAACTTGGAGGGGTTTTCGTTTTGCTTTGTTTGCTGCTGAAGCCCTGACTGACTTGACATTAAACGTGACCTCAAGACAAGAAGAAAACAAACAGAAATATCACAAAACTTGGCTGGCGGCGCTCTGACTCAGGTAGATAATAGCACCGACAAAGTTCACCATGGCTGCGATCAGAAATACTGGAAGCCACCTGCCATGGGATTGAGTAACAAGCTCTGCTGTCAGTGGACCACACAATATTCCAGGAATAGTTGCCTGTAAAAAATAAAATAAATTAAATTAAAGTAAGTCATTTTGAAAGTACAATTATAAGGTTAAAAAAACAAAAAAAAAACATTCAAAACCATTTTTGAATTTGGAAATCAAACCTATGAATGTGTACGACAGCAACATCTGCCAACTCAAAATGGACCCTGTTAAAGATAATTCACTGCCACTTAATGAAAATAAATAAGGCCGCAAAGGGTCTTACTGCAATGATAAGGAAAATGTTTGAAAAAGTCCCTTTGACCACTGAGAAGTATTTCTCTAAGCTGACAACTAGGAACAGGGACTCTTCACCCATACTCCTGTCTGAAGGATCCTGTATGAGACCATTTCAAGGTTGGATCACACCATATTTCACAGTGTCAACTTGAGTCAACCTCCGTCCACTTTTGCTCCTGGATCTAAGCAGACAAATTTACAAAACATGTTTCTACCTGTGCCATAGAGTTTAATTAATTTATTAATGTGAAGCTTTAATTTAGAGTACTGGCGTAACCAGCTTAAGTTTTACATTGGATATCAGAATATAATGCATAACTTCATGTGCTTTCATGGAGCAATTGTAACTATTTTAAATGGTGAAAAACACATTTTAAATGAAGCTTTTAGATCGCAAGTTAAGTAACTTTACATTTCATTGGTCTTCATAGTAATCTGAGATAAATGTTAAATTTTAAAAGGGAAATAAATACAGTCTAATCCATATCAGGAAGCAATCATTAGGGTCCTAGCAATCAGCTGGCCTGATTAACCAAATTCGACTATATAAGTAAAAAAAACAATAAAAAAACAAATCAAAGCTTGTTTTTCCAAAACAATGTTTCTTTTAATATTACAGACTACTAAAATTTTCTATGGGTTTTTATCACAAATGAACTTTATACTTAATAAACCAAACAAAGTTAAAGAATATCAAGATGCAAAGTCTACTTACAAGGGTATTTGATATGGCAAAAGTGATTCCAGCATGATTCGGAGCAACTTCTGCATGGTTGCTGAGATGACCTGATGAGTTGCATGCACTTAGCCCCAAAGAAATTGAAACAAATCTAACAAGAGAGAGACATAGGCTTGTAAATTAATTTCATTCATTGATTATTAAATAAATTACAGTTTTAGTAACTAAATTAATGTCCTTATATCAAAATTACATAAATGCATTTATGAATTTTAAAAAAATCATATCTTTTAGATAAATATCAAAATGATGACTTTTTACAGTTAGAGAAAAAAAAAAGGGGGGGGGGGGAGTAATAAGGAACAATGATCATAGCATCACATGTATTATAACCCTTATTTTGCACACACACAAATACACCAGAGGATAATTCCATGATGGCCCAAAAATCAATGAGTGCAATATCTTGATCAAATACAGGCCATAGATGCTAGGTAAAGCTAGTAATGTATAAAACATAAATCATGTCTGTTGAACAAAGAAACAGCATCTGTTTATCTAAAGGGAGAATGTCAATAAGACTGTTGTAAAGTCAAAGCCAACAAGATAAACAATTGTAAGGAGACTATCAATAGCAAGATAGCATGAGATGTAGCATGGGAAGTGTAGGAGCAAATAACCCAGACTTTGTGAAACCCTGGACCATTGAAAACCATTTCTCAGATTGATCAAGGCTAAAGCAAGAGCTCTTTTACCCCCTCCCTACCTCATTCTGCTATCAACCACACCTTTATATGGAGATGTTATCCCTCAGCTGTTTTTACTCTGTGGAATCACCAAAATGGTGGTTCAGTTGTAGTCTCCCAGAGCAATATGGTAACCCACTTGGAGAGTTTGACTCTTCTCACTGTGAAATGTTCTTCCCCCAAGTATCAAGTTTTAGGCCGAACAAAATCTCTAACTACAGTCTGTGGGGAATGAACCTGCCTAACACCAAAAGAGCAAGAAATAAAAAGATGCAAAAGTGACTGGATTGGGTATATGATGCGAAAAACAAGGAAAATATTGCCAAGCAGACTCAGGACTGGAACCCTCAGAAAGGTGAAAGGAAGATCAAAGCATACATGGAGGAGATCAGTGGAACAAGAAGCAGAGACATCAGGATGGACATTGTCCGAACAGAAGGGAATAGCCCAGAACCAATTCTGATGGTAAAGTAATGTAGCAGACCTATGGTCAACAAGGAGTCAAAAGACTTATGAAAAGCAAACGGTCAAGAAGTAAAGTTGTTGTTTTTTTTATGTTGTCTGAATTTTTCAAACATGACAATAAAACCTTGCTCAAAGCCCCGCTTTACCTGAGGTAGTGTACCAAAATTAGTGCAAGAGATAGTCCAAATAGACAAACAAAAACTTCAAATCAAATCAAAAGGCTCAAAGTTTTTCACAAAAGGTGAAGAGAAATTATTTTATTTCCGAGTGTAAATTACTTTTTCTTGACAAAATCATTGAAAATTATTGGTATGTCTAAATTTATAAATTCTTAATAATATTTTTAGTGTGGATTTTGGTTTAATTTGTAAAGCTTTTTAGTTTTTCACATTGCCTGGAGTCCAGAAAAGTGAAGTCAACTATAAAAGCCTTACGAGAAAAATGTACTAGTCAAACAGCAACACAGTTGTTTTACAAAATAGAAATAAAAACTTTTAAAGACTATGCTATCAATTTTAACACTTTAAATGCCTATTTAATGACAATTAATGGAGTAAATTTACTCTAAATTCTATACATCAGATTAAGTTTGTTTCATCATCAAATTAAGCTCATAAAGGAAAAATTAATAGCAATTGAGAGCTATATAAACATTTGTGACTATTACTTACATAACAGCTAGCGGCAAGTTGTATACAGCACTAAAGAATAATATGAAAAGACCTGGCCCTAAGAGCCCAACTGATGTCATAAGGCGTCGTACTGATAAGACTGTCCACTTATGTGCTATCAATGCATCCGCAAAATGTGCAGCCACTGTAGAACACACAAAAAATTTTCTTATGATAGAGCTAACTGCTAACATTTTAAAATTATGAGATGAGAATTTCTTCCCCACATAATTATGTTTCGAGCTTGTTAAGGGCTAACTGAAGTTAATTTTCTGTTTGTTACAATGGAATTGGAAAGTTAAATCTGATGACCCAATGTCCAAAGTTTGTCGAAGAAACTTATTTAGGTTAATCTTCAAGAAGAAATAAAAAAAAAAAAAACCATTAAACACACACTATATAACAAGCAACAAAACACATTATAATCCAAATTCAATGAATTCACTGAAAGTTTTCATAGCAGAAATAACATAAAACTTTTTAGTTATAATTAACTCCATTCAAATGTTTACTATTCTAAGTGGAAGCATAAAATTTTCAAGAAGTCAATGAATAAACTTCCTGTTTACACTTTTCTTGTGACTTCTCTTGTGATTTACACCAGTTGACACAGTTCTAAAGGTCCTTATATCAAGAAAGGTCAAGGAATAATGTTGGCTTACCGACACTAACTAAGGAATTCATGACGTAAGGCACAGCAGTGGACATCATGTGCGACTGATTGGCCCCTAATGTGGATGACAAGTAGGTAGGGAGCCACTGCATGATGATATAGTTGGACCAGTTCATACTGAAATGAGCAATGTAGATGGACCACAATGGCCAATGTGTTATGAAGTCCATCCAGCGGACATTAGAATTGCTAACCTGTGTCCAAATAGATTTAAAAATATAAAAAAATAATAACTTAATTATAAGTCTTAAATCCCAAGCTCATTAATATACAGAACACAAATAAACATAACAACAACTAATATTATTTTTATCTCCATTTTCTATGTTAGGAAAAAAAAAGCAAAAACAACACAGAATTTTTCATCATCTATGGTACACCACTGTAAGAAAGAAGAGGAAACCGTGTCTCATATTCTGTTTGACTGCCCCAGACTTGCATATCTCCGTCACGACAGGTCTGGAAAACTAAAAATTCTCGACCTGTATGGTGACATGTATACACTACGCTTAACAGCAGGGTTTCTGTCCAGGGCTTTTGCAAGAGAGGATTTGAGCCTCTCAAGCCCTCACTCAAATGGAGTTTGATGATGATAGTACACAGAAATAAAGTAAAAGGAAAGTTCCCCTTTCAAGCCTTGTGATCTACAGGGCAGAGGATGTAAAGATCTATGGCCGCAGTTAATGAGGGTGTCACAAATATATATGCAACAAATGTTGTCCCTAATCAGGAGGTTTAAGTTTAATATTGTATGCAATAACACACACAAAAGATAAAAAAAAATCATTTGATTATTAAAAATAATTATTGATTTTTCACTTTAATGTAGGATACAAACTTTTTTAAAAATGTCATTTGTAAAATGAAGAAATACATTAACTTTAATGGAAATTCATTTCTTATTTGAACATATTTCTGTTTATTTCTAACTATATTTATGATTTTCTTAAAATATTTATAGCTTTAAATTTTAAATAAATACAACAACAAAAGCCTTTTTTAAATTTCATTTCACAATTACCTGATTTTTGTTTGTTGTGTTTTATTTTGGGTTGGGTGGTGGTGTAAACAGTTGAGATTCTAATTTTTCCATTTAATGATGTAACTAATTGTTTAAATCTTTAATACATTTTTTTAATGTAGTTTTTGTCAAATTGATAAGTAATTTTTTTTATTCTGTCTCAATGACTAGCTTAAACCCTAGTTCATTTTAAATTTAGTCATTTAATTCTTTATCATCATCTTTCCTTTGAGTTCTTCCTGGAACATAGAGCCTCAGTAAAAACATGCCACTCTCCACAGTCTCTTGCCAGTTTTTTAATGGCCTCCCAGCTCTTTCCTGTCCGTTCGGTTTCGTCTATTATACTGCGTCGCCAAGTTCTTTTTGGTCTTTCTCTACATCTTGTTCCCTGTGGGTTCCACTCTAAGGTCTGTCCAGCTCTGTTGTTGGTATCTTTTCTATGGGTGTGACCAATCCATTTCCACTTCCTAAGATCTGTACCTCTATATTTTTCAGCTCACTCATCTCCCACAGTTTAGTGTTTTCCACTTTGTCGTACCAGTGTATTTTTAAGATATATCTCAGACATCTGTTGATGAAGGTTTTCTTTTTTTTGTTGTTGTTTCAGTTGTTCTCCATGTTTCAGAACCGTACAGTAGGACCACCATGACATTAGAGTCATTTAGTTATGATAGTGCAAATGATCTAAAAATGTACAAAGAGCAATGTTGTACCAAAGTAGGAAACTTAATTTCATACAGTGAACATATTCGTCTTATTTTAAAAACAGCAAAGATTTAGGGTGTATGTATATTGGTTCAAAGTAAATTATGTAGCCTTATTCCTAAGAAATGCAACTAGCTAATAAATATAATGTATGTATAAATATAATGTATGTCATTGTTTACGCCAATCAAACATTATATTTGTTCGTGATAAAATGTGTACCCTTATTCCCCACAAATAAAATGCACTTTTGGAGTACTGAAAATTCTGCAACCAAGGTTTCAATTAATTACATGTAAGAGCTAGTTTTTCAGATTGAATCTAGAAACTACCTTTGTTTATAAAATTTAAATAAAAGAAATGAGATATGTGTTCTTTGTATTTTTCTTTACCTTTGGAGGGTCAACAAAATCCTCCTCTAAACTGCCCCTAGACTCAGTGTACACTGTGTACCAAATGCCAAACCAAACAAATCCAATCAGCCCAAACAAATAAAACATCCAGGCCCAATGAAGGTGAGGGCACACCTGTCAAAAAAACAAAAAAGAAAAACATAAAAAATACTTCTTAAGAAAAAACTTTTATTTATTAAAAATGTTCAAAGTTTTAGTGTAATATTTTACACAGTAATTGCAAATTTAAAACTTCTCAGCACTGATTTTGAAGTTTATACTGTAAATTAAACTAATATAAAGAAACAATACAAGGCACACGAAGCTCACCAATGAAGCCACTGTCTGGCCAATAGATCCAAGAGCAACAAGATATCCAAACGCTCTTGATCTTTCTTCACTTGGAATGGCATGAGAAAAAATGTGAAATATTGTGGGAAGGCCTGAAAAAAACAACATGGAATTCTTAACTTCATATCTTGAAACAAAGCAAAGCATGTATATGTGTGTATAGATGTATTCTTCTTACTAAATTATTTGACTAAAAATTTAAACAAGGGCCTCTATACTACCTAATCCTTCTCCTAATCCAAGTAAAACTCTGGACAGAATGAGCATGTGCAGGGAATGAGCAAACAACGGTACAAGAAATGTGGACAGTGACCAGAGGATTACAGCCAGGCTCAATATCTTTTTGCCACCATATTTTTTAGATGCACTGCCACCCACCACCTGCAAATGATTTAAATATGTTACAGATAAATATATTATATACATAATACTTTTTTTCCTTAGATGCTACATCCTTCATCAAAACCATTAGAGTCAGTACAATTTTGATAGAAGAAAAAATATCACTATCTAATCTCCTTGGTGTTCTGTATTAATAATTAATTTATATCATCTATCCAGGCAATTCAAATGACTTAAAAGGTTATTTTTCAGGGACTTAGGTGGTCAAATCAGATGTTAGTCTAGTTGCAGATAGGCTCTGGGGCAGGTTCGGAGGACTGTAGTTCAATTTCTTGTCAGAACTTACCTATGTTTCACCATATTTTCTTTACCCTACTCTCAATAACCAGTGCACCCTAATGCAGCTATTATATGTTGTTATTATATGTCCTGTTTATGTATATATGTTAATATAAACAAAACAGCTCAAAAGTGTGATTGTAACAGTAAGCTCACAAGAGTATACAAAGATACTTATCAAGCAAAATTTGTTCCCTTTTTTTTTTTAAATTTACAAACCATATAGTAAATGGTTTAAGAATGTATATCAAAATATTTGTTCTGTTCAACTATGCTACCCTAGAAAAATTAATGTATAGATTACCATTAGAGTTATAACAAAACTGGAATGCTTATGAACATGTAAACAGAAGAGTAGCTTATCTTTATCTTTTTTTCTTCTCTTAAAGTATCCCCTGAGTTAACATTTTATATCTTTAAACAGAAGTAAACAAAATAATTGTTGTTTTTTCTATAATAGCATTATCTATAGTAATTGAAACTTTGAGCATACCTATAGAAGTTTTTACATTTTTTCAGGGTTGAGAAATATTGCGTTATAAAATATCATGCATCAAAGCATCAGAGCGTGCTACTCATGATAAAGGGTTTCATTGTTTTACCAATCAGCTTACGTGTAAAGTAACAGTTTAGGAATGAGGAAAGAGTGTCAGTGCCTGCTGACCTCAAAGTGGTGTTTTCTGGTAACTACAGTAAGTTCTACCTTTTTGGGTAGTTTAAAAAAAGGACTACTATCAAGGGAGCCCCCAAATCCTGCATATGCACACTTGATTGGTGCAGAGCTTTGCTGGCAGTAATCGGAAGAACTGCTAAGATTTGACTAATCTGGGGTCATTTTAACAGATGTCCTTAAACTCACCTGACTACTCATGTATCCAATGGCAAAGGCACTGTGGACCCAGCCCTGTTGATGCAGATCCCACTTGAACTCCTGGGCCATGGAGACTATGGCAATGGGCATGATCACACGATCCGCGGAGTTGATGAAATTTGCCACAGAGCAAAGAGCAATGATGCGAGAGGGCTTTGTTAACATTTTTTGTTGTTGTTCCCAAGGACGATGCAACCTGAGATGCTTCAGTCAGTTAATTATGAGCACAAAATCAACTATATGAAATCCTCCATTTCACCTAAATACATATAAAATATATATAAAATATTAATAAGTTGGTCAGCTTCATTTTAATATTTATCTTTTTTATTAAAAAAAAATGTTTACTTTTTTAAAGAGAAAAAATCTATTTAGCATGCATATAAGTTGGACATAATTTAAAACAACAATTAATAAGTAGTTTTTCATATTATTGCATAAACTGCAGTGCTACACTATATGTATAGAACACTAAACTAATGCAATTTTTTTTTTTTATGGAAATGTTTTTTTCTTGAGGATTTGAACAAAAGATTGACCCTTTACAAAACAATTAGATCATATTCATTATAAGACATCAGTTAGGCCAGGTTCACATCTAACTTCACATTCACTTTCAACTATCCTTTGGTCTGCTGAGGCACCACACAAGATCTGTGAACCTTCTTTCTCCCTTCTTCTCTGTCAATTGTCTTTAATAGAATTTCATTCTAATGTTCTTTCTGAAAATATTGAAACCTGCCTTTTTACCTGCCTGGGTGGACAACTTCGGGGGCCGATTTTGAGTTTGTGTTTCCACACAAACTGTCTTTGTAACCTTGTTTTGTAATCTAATGTTGGCATTTTAAATTTTTAAGTTTATAATTAATTATTATTCATACAAACTACAATCTAGCAAGCTATTATTTTACCTGGCATCTCTTGGATTAAAAATATGGTTTAAACATTTTTATTTATAGGTCACAAATATTAGTGCATCAAGGAAATCAATGAAAGACATATATATTATATGTTCAATGTCCAATGTATGCATAAAACTCACATCCAAATTACAAGCCCATACTGTTTACATAATGAAGAAAAATCAAGAAGTCATGCCTTTAAAACCTTGTAAATTTCCATTTTAAAAATAGATTTTGATATCTAATTATAGTAATCTAGACCCTAGATCTAAATAAATGTATGTAGTAATAGTAATATGTCAAATGTGACTGTCTATTATCTATGATCAAAATGTAGATTACAATCTATTCCTAATTCTAGATTATAGAATAGATCCTGTAATGTATCTATCTAGAATCTACTAATGATCTAGCCTAACATTCTTCTTGTACATATTCTTAGATTTAGATTTCTACTATATAGATCTATTTCTAGATGTAGGACTAGAATCAGTGACTGGTTTCTAGATCTAGCTCTTCTAACTCTAAGTTCTAGACTTTAGATCAATAATACTATTTAATAGGTCTAGACTCTAGAACTAAATGTAGTAAACTAGTTCTAATAGATCTAGTACTTAGTAGACTCTCTTCTCTCTCTAGATTCTAGATAGACAGTATAAGGCTACTAGATCTAGATATCTTAGTTTGTCTTTAGAAGTCTTTAAGTATTTAGTTATAGTAGTATCTATACATACTGAATACTAATATTAAATTATAAATACAATACTAATACTAAAACTACTAAAAGTTCTAAAAGTAAAACTGTTACTAAAAAGTGTTACAATGACTGTAAATAGTGTAAACTGTAACAATTTATACCCTGGACCCTATATAGTATATACTATCTCCCTATTACTATTAGCCTATAGACTGTCACTATAGAGTATCAGTATAGACTCTAGTATGTATGTCTATCAGTATCACCAGTCTATCATAGTCTATGTAAACAGTAGACTGTAAAGTTACTATTAACTATACTTATACCATAGCAAATCTTAGTGTGTTAATATAGAATTCTAGATCTATTTAAAACCAAAAAAAAACAATTTTATGAAGATTTACCAAGTTTATCAGTGACAGTGTAGACATCTGACAGTCACAACTTTTCTTAGTTTTTATTTTTTAGCTTTTATTTTTTTAGAAAGGGGTAGCCGGTAGACTTAATTAGAAATATTCAAGCTATTTACAAATAAATGCTAAGAAAAAAATATTTGTTCTTTTCTATTTTAAATATTTTTTCAATTTTCTCTGCGATAATAAATATTTTTCTTCTACCTTATTTTAATTTTTGACTTAAATCAGCATTCAAACTTGACGTGGCAAGTATCTATGTTCAGCCATTTTGTTTACGAGTTAATGTAAAAGCATAAATCATTGTAACTTCCATTGCAGTCTCGAAACAATATATATATATATATATATATATATATATATATATATGTATCTAGAGATCTATACCTATCACCTATATCTATGTAGCTTCTCTCTATATATATACATGTATATATTTAATAAATGTTATTTGCAACAAAAAAAAATTACTGTTATTTAACATGATACTATAGTTCATTTCAACAGGAACAATTAGTCCAGCTCTTGTCTACATCCACATTGACATTTTTTTATTGGCCAATCAATAATCTTTAAAAAAAAATAATTTAAAAAAAATTCCTGGATGCCCAAAATCCGGCCCGCGACGTGGTGCTATCCGGCCTGCCGAAACGTTTGCAAGTAAAGAAAAGAGTCGCCATTTTAATTTTTTTGTTGGGTCTCTCAATCTTTCTTTGGTGGAGTTCATACTATGGTATTTTAATAGTCTATTGTAGCCTATGTGCCATCACGTCACAACCGAATGAATTCAACACCAAATTTATAAGAGAAAGACACAAGTTGATTTCCAATATGTATGCTGACTTACAAACGAACCCGGGACACTTCATTACACTACATTATGCAGGCGAAAAGGATACACATGCATCGCGCTGCATGAACTGTAAATCCGTTTTACTCAAAGAAAGGAAGAATAATCTAATTTATAATTTAAGACTCTTTAAACAATAGTTTCAATTAAATAATTTGTCTTTTCGAAAAAAATTCCATTTTCGGTTCATTTTACAAAGTGCCACGAAAGACCAACAACTGAAACTGATTAACTAGCAATATCAACCATACATATTGTATGAAGACCAAGCGTTAGTGACAGAAATAAGAAAGAACAGACTACGTTGGATAGGTCAATTGAATGAATGTCAGAGAACAGAGGAGCGAAATTTGTATACCGGCAAAAACCAAAAGGCAGACGACCCATAGGCAGACCAAGAATGCGATGGATTGGGTTTGGGGCATGGAGACGAAAGGCCCAGGAGAGATCTGAATGGAGGGATGTGTTGAGGCAGGTCAGAGACATCCATAGCCTGTAGCGCCAGGAATCAAAGCAGAGGCGTAGTGAGCACAACAACATGCCCGGGGGCAAGGTACTTTATTGCCCCTTCATTTTCCATGAAACCCTTACTACGCCTCTGACTCTGAATAATTTTTTTTTAGAGAAGAAATAGTGAAATGTGCCCGCTATTATTGTAGTCACACGGTTTTTAATAAATTGCTTAGTTTTATTTTTTAGCTGTTCATTTTTTATTTTTCTATTTCATTTGGGGGCAACCAAAGGTAGACAAAAAAACGAGAGAGTTAAAACAGAGAATGGGTTTTAAAAAAAGTTTGAAATAGGTAGGTTTAGATCAGTGATTCCCAAAGTGGTCTATATAGATCCCCAGTCTACGAGACAAAAAAAGTTTTGGAACCACTGGTCTAGATTCAACAAGAACGTTGGAAGCGTAATGAAGCAAATCAATGGCACTATAGTGCATTAGTTAGAGCCTCACTAGTTGCCATCGCAAGTTGCCATCCACTGTACATCCGCAGTGTTATCTATTACGCTGACATCCTTTTGACAAAGCTTATATCAACTCACTCTGTCTGTCTGGCAAAAAGTTTGTACGCGTTATTTCTCCCACACCCATTCGCGGATCAAGTTGAAACTTCCCTAAATTATTAATTGGCAAAGACAATACATGGATCAATTTAAAAAACAACAACAGTTAGTAAAAAAAATTACTGGTAATTTATTTTATACGGACAAGGGAAATTAATTACTCTGTATATATGGCATGGGCTCCCCGCCAATGTCAGCAAGGGGTTCTGGAGGAGCTCTGGGAGCTCCGCCCCGCCGTCAAGCCCTATTTCGGGTATTGAAAGTCAACAAAATGCATATTCTACAGGCATCGACAGTGCATTATCCTGCTATTAAAAAGTTTTATTTCAAAAACCTAATGTGCTATTCTTACTTAGATCCTCCCGCGCCGTTTGGCGCATTGGGCGGCAAGCTGTTTCTACAAAAATCTGTCACTGGCAATGTCTGAAGCCTCTTTCCACATTTTAAACATCGTAGTCACATTTTTTTTCCACTTTGTCTACATTGCTTATGGTTGTTTCCTTTGTGCTTTGCTACATTACCCCAGTTCTTTATATTAACTTCTATCAAACGTGCATACACATCTATGTGTGTACACACTTATGCGAACATAGTCATTTAAACATTTATATTGTTTCTTTTATTGTCTTCCTTTTAATGACAATTTTTGATTTCCTCCCTTGAGATTTGGAAAACTACTTCCTCATCATCAAGGTGGAAATCATGTCTGCTAGAGTCAGTATATCGGAAGTTTCTGTTCAGAGACAATTTCTCTGTGTTTTTTTTTTGGTCACAGGGGCCAATTAGAGTCGTACTGAAGGTTATTTTATATTTATCTATATGTATATATAGTGTTACGATTGAACAGTGACAGGTAGAGGTCACTATGTGTGACCCCGGCGAGATGACACAGCACCGAGTGTTCTCTGGAATCTATGCGTGTAAACAAAGACAGGATGTGACGTGCCCTCACGTGTTATTCCAGGGGACGAACAGATCTACGAAGGGGGCAGTGTTATAAATGAACAGTGACAGTTAGAGGTCACTACGTGTGACCTCGGCGAAATGACACTGCAGCTGGTGTTCTCTGGAATCGACATGTATAAACAACGACAGGATGTGATGTTTCCTCCCGTGTTGTTTCAGAGGATACTAGCAGTATTTTTGCAATATTGGACAAGCGATTAGGGACTCTATATAAACCAGAGAGTTAAGGTGAAAAGAGTCAGTACAGTCGTCGTTACTGTTGTCTACTTTGCGAGACAGTAGAAGAGAGTGGACTTGAGCCGTTACAGTCGATACAGTTGATGTAAGACGTATACGCTACATGTTACAGTAACGAATTGTTAGAGTTAATAGTCAATAAAGTTATATAAAGCTGAAAGTTGAGTCGTCAAGTTCTTTGCAGTGTTTTTTTTTATTTGTGTGCCTACTAGTACATTTAGCCAGAAGATTCAGAAATACGTAACAATATATATAATTAATTTATTATTATTTTTGTTATTCTTGAATATTCCCCCCCCCCCCCACCTTTCCCCCCCCCCTTTTTTAATTGCTCCTCTTCCCCTCTTTAATATATTATTTCTCTGTAGACTGCACAAGCATGCGCAATATTGACAATGGTGGTGGGGAATTTTTTTTAACAATAGTAGAAGCTTGTTGAGATATGAGGTTATGTTGATGCTCAATTTTAGAACAACTGAATAATAGCTACCCTTGTACAAATTGTAAACGTCTGCAAGGTAGTAAGAAATAATATATTTGTATGTAGACTGCACAGGTTCGCACAATATGGATAGTGGTGGCATTTTTTCAATATTCGTAAAGAAGTCACTATGGACATAATTGTTAAAAAGTACAAATTTATACAAAAAATTGTTTGCATACATATCATGTGGTCATGCCTGATTCTCAATACAGGAACAACAGAAGAAAAACAGTGTTTACATAAAACGTAAAGGTCTGCCCTTGTTCTTGATTTCTTGGAGTTACTCTTCTTTCCCTATTCTTGGGTTTTCACGTGTTCGCTCCTGGTTCCTTATTGCGTTTCCGTTCCTTGACTTTCCGGCCTAATGTTCCATTTCGATATGATTCTCTGTTTTAATCGAATGAGATCTCTCGTTTTCTCCTGCCTAACTCGCTCGTCTTTGTAGATCAAAACTTTGGTTTAAGTCTTTACAGTCACAAGGTCAAGGTGTGGCCTTCGTGATTGTGTACTGTCTTGAATTGTCTTTACCCTTGTTAATTTCAAGGGGCGATCACTGTTTTTTTTTTATTTGGAGTACTAGCTTTTTTAGTTATATAGTTACAGGGTCTTTAATTATATAAAAAGGGTAATTTGGGATATATATCTATACACACGCATACACACTCGCATACACATATTATATATATATTCTCTTTACTTTAAGTTAATGGACAATCTTGGTATTTTTATTTAGCGCTATATTGTTTCACTTTGCGTTCAATGATTTTCTTTAAAATGTGATATAATAATACTATACTATATTGTTTATTATGGTAGACAATTTGTAGGTAGGTATTCCAAATAAGGGTTCTATATTCTGATAAAATAATTACATTGATGTCATTAGTTTTTTATTTATGGCTTTAGGTACTTTATTAAAGAAAATAGCAGTATTTACATTTGCACAGGTTTGACTGTTTGCGTCAATAATAACTTCTAAAGTTTTTTTTTGCTGCCTCAACCAGCTTACATTCACTAAATAAGTGTTTCTCTGGGTTTTGGTTTTCTTTTTTACAAATTACACAGGTATATTTGGACCCTGTTGTAGTTGAGAGTCTTCCTTTTATTGGGTTCATCCCGAAGAGTAATCTGTAGGCTACTTCTCGTGCTTTGGGTGTTATGTGTTTGTTGTGTAAATGCGTGAATGTGTCTGTCCAGTTGGTTGGTTTAACCCCTAACTCCCTGACCCACTTTATTCTAACTTCTAGGTTTTCTTTCAACTTGTCTCTGAGTATAGTGTATATTGTTTTTGAGTCGTGGTGTGTGTAATGTTTTCATTGCTGGGTAGGTGTCTTGTGAGTGATCTGTAGAATGGATGTGTATGGTTACCAAAATGATGGGGTGTGTTGTTTTGAATGGGGAGGAGTTTGTTTAGTCTAAGTCCAAAAGAATATAATACTAAGGGGAAGTTATTGGGAGACCTTACTACTTTCCCTACAAATTTTATTCTAAGCGTTTTGATTTTTGTGTGAATGTCTTGTAAGCCTATTTATCCCTCCTTCTTTTTTGTCTTGTGTGAGTGTTGTATGTTTTATATTTTACCAAATAAAAATTCAATTTTTATTTACGAGATGCGAGTTCTCGAAATCCAGAAATAAAAACTACAAAAAAAAAATTGCTGACTTGGACGTGCGAGACATCACAGCCTCTGCCGTGACCAGGATTCGAACCTGGGTTGTCGCGGCCACAACGCGAAGTACTAACCACTATACGATCACGGCCAGTACGCCAGCACACTCGACTAGCAAAATTAAAGATAACACTGTTAATTACAAAATATATATCTTGTTTAAAAGTATATAAAATTCAATATATTTTTTCTAAAATATATGATATTTATTTATAAATATATTAGAACTATATTATAGTGCCTTAAAAAAAATAATGATTAGATTTACCGAAATGTGTCTCTATCTATATAAAGAGATAAGTTTTGCCAGGATGGCTTTCATTAAACTAATTACCTTTTCAATTTTATTAACTAAATAAACTTGGAAATCAAGCTAAATGACAATACTTTTTGTTATTTCTATAATTAAGATGAAAAAAACTTTGTACTTAGTTATTTATTTTTTATTTATGTGAAGCTAACTTATATGTGTTTACTGACTGCCCTTTTTCCGTTAGTCCTTGTAATAAAAAACCTGGACTTCTTTAAAACACGCTTCAAATCTAACACAAAATGGCGCAGACGGGAACGTATCGAGAGGAATTGGAAAATGAAATTAAACAAACAGACCCAAATTCACATGCAAACAGATTAATAGCACAAGGTAAACATATCTAATTCATATAACTGATAATCAGATTGATTCACGTGCGTTAATGTAGATCTGTCACATATCTCGGAATGACTCATTTAGACTGTCAATCAAGACTCAAATGTTTAATTTTACCATTTAAAAATGGTTGTCCACAGTCCAGTCTTGGCCCTTGGTCTTAACGTTTAAGCCGGTCAGACTAGATCTAGATCTGCGCACAGCAACAATTTTTTATCGCTTGCAATCAACTCACCCTTTGTCTAAGAGCATAGTTTGTTATTGCAAGATTATTATAGCAGTGCCAGACATAGTTATTTTTTTAAGTAGATTTTAAATCCTATGAATGTGAAACTCAACCAGTTGAACCAACCACATTGACGTCAATGAGAGCCATTTTACCTATAAAAAAAACAACACATTTAGAGTGGTGGGGTAAGTGTTTCTATGCTCAAGTCTTCACTCACAATCACAATATCGAGTCCAGTTTCACAATAGTTTCAGTCCAGCTGAGTCTTTTTTATTTTTTTTTTGTCTCACTTCACCTCTAGGGTGACCCATTTGATTTTCCATTTAAAAGCTTCTTGTAAATATGTCATGTTATACACATGGATGATTATCGATTCCTGTTTAACATTAGACAGAGACGAGTATGAAACTGTTGCGGGTTGAATTTTATTATTTGCATTGTCTTCGTATTCTGTTGATTAATTAAATCATTTTAAAGCTCATCAATTGTAGATACTTAATGTATAAGAAGCAAACTAGCATTGTTCTTTTAGTAATAATAGAAGATTTATTTATTGCACACAATGTGGCTGCCAAACGTAAACACGTTTATGTTCCACATTGGGGCCCAAAATTCCCCATTTTCAACCTGAGTGTTCCACATTCTGGATATTGGGGGTATGCATGTCTGCTAGCTTAACTATTTTCCAACACACGTAAAATATAAATGTCATTACTTTGAGTTTAATAACCGACGTTGTTAGATGATTCCAATATTTCTAGAAAAAATATCTAGCATTCTATATTAGGGAGATTAAGAAAGGTCAAAGTCAATCTGATTTATTAATTTGTATTGTCATTATGTTTTATGTTCATTTTTAGACAGCCTTTAATAATGATGTGCAATCTAAATAACCTATTGGGCTTTGGAATGGTTTAGTTTTAAAGAAATAAGACAAACCACCTTAACCTGTTGTTTATAAATAAGTTTGCTTAAAGCTTTTGGGATGAAATTTTTTTTATTGCATTTTCTATTATTTATTACTTTTCCCTAGAAATTGACAGGTTAACAAAAGGTGAAGATGACAAAAAAGAAAGACCTCTTGTGGCTATGTATGATTTGCACACAGACCGTCAACAGAAATGTTCACTTAAAATTAGAATACCAGTAAAGGAACATCCAAGAGTGAGTACATTATAAATTTTGTCTCATGAATGTGTTAACAGCAATGTATAATGAATTATTTGAATTATTCGTAATTTATATAAAAACTTGGTTCTTTGTATATTTATTTTTTTTTAGTATAACTTTGTTGGTAAACTGTTGGGTCCTAAAGGTCAAACACTAAAAGCTCTACAGGACCAAACTGGTTGTAAAATGGCCGTCATGGGTAAAGGATCAATGCGTGAAAAAGAAAAGGTGAGATTAGTTACCCTTAATAAATGTCTCCTGAACTTATAAGGAGCAGATCTGAGATGATACCAGTTCTGATTAAATAGTCTATTGTTGATTGTGTTTTTTGTTGTTTTTTTTTTATAGGAAGAGGAACTTCGCAAGGAAGGTGGAAAATACGCACATTTAAATGAAGATCTTCATGTTTTGGTTGAGTGCTTCACTGATATCACAGATGGCTACCACAGACTTGCAGGGGCTCTTGTTGAATTAAGGAAATTTGTCATTCCTGTAAGCTTCTGTATTTTGAACTGTCAGCTGGTTTGCTTTTTTTTTTTCCCTACTTGTCTTTGTTTTCTGCAATATTTCAACAAACTTAGATGAAGAGTTTTGTGTTTCAGAGCTAAGTGTTAGAATCTTGTTAAGTTTTTATGTGTTGTATTATCATGTGCTCTTTATTTTAGGATATGGCTGATGAAATGTACGGAGGTGATATGGTTATGGATGAAATGGGCATGAATGGAGGTGGTGCCCCAAGAGGCCGTGGAGGATTTAGAGGAGGGCCACCAGAAAGAGGGTGAGTCAACTTTTACAGATGTATTACTGTAATTAGATTATTTTTGACGACTGTTTTAAGAGCATTTTATCTTATTTTTTAGTTTTTGAAATGCCTTTTGTAAATTAACTTTTTAAAAATATATCTATATATTTAAGGGGTCGCGGTGGATTCCGTGGTCGTGGAAGTGGACCTGCCCCACCACCTGCTGGCAGGTTGGTTTGTTTCAATTCTGTGTTTTTAGTATTCAAACATTTTTATATAATTTTTTTTATTAACTTTTGCATGGCTTGCATATATTTTTTTTTCTGTTTTTCAGAGGAGGGCCATCTACTAGAGGAGCACCACCACCAAGGGGAGCCCCTAGAGGAGCACCAGCCTCTAGGGGAGCACCACCAACAAGAGGAGGTGCCCCATCCAGAGGAGCCAGAGCTGCAGCTCCTGCTGCTGGTTATGATGGCTATAGTTCACAGGTTGGTTTGATTGTTTTATATCCTTGTATTTGTTATAGAAAAATGTTTTGGTTGTTAAACTGAAGGTTTTCCTACTTGTGTGATATTTTTAAACCACTTCACTTTAGGGTATGTAATAGTTAGGATTATTTCCTATAAACATACTAAGAGCAACATTGTTTGGAGGTCTGTTGTACACATTTTTTTTTAAAGTACATAAGTATAACGGTTTATTTATTAAAGAAAAATATTGAAAATATTTTCGGCTTAAATCATGTTATTACTTCCTCAGGGCTATGGATCTGGTTATGGAGCCAATTATGATGCATCCTATGAGGAGGCTTATGGACAAAGCTATTCTTCTGGGTAATTTTTTAGAAGGCCTTGCAATTTTTTTTTTTTTTAAGCATACATATAAAATGTCATTTCATTTTTGTATGTTGAAACATGTAGATCTGTCTAGAAATTCATTTTTTTTTATTTTAAATCACTTTTTTTTTCTGCTCATTCACCGTAGAGCAGTTTTACTACTTGGAATATTAAATTTTTTTATTCATAATACTGTTACTATTTTCAGTCATACATTTTTTTATGTAACTTTGGGTTGCTTATTTGTATATACAGTAATACATTATTCTAGTTTTATTTTGTTACAAATTTTTTAAATTGCTTTTTTTTTCTTTTTGCAGGCAAGATGGTTCTTACTATGAATATGGGCCTACAGCAAGTGGTGCTGCTGCATATGACTCATATGGTAGTGCTGGAGGTTATGGAGAATATGGTAAATTTGACTGTATCTGTCTGGCTTTATAACTTTTTTTTTTCTTTCTTAACCCTTGTAACATCTCAATCTTGAATTGAAAGGATGGCCAATTCACTAAAAAGACTTTAAAGGAAAATGAATGGGCTATTCAAATTAAAATAAAATTGGTAGAGCTCAAAAAATATTTCTCACACAGTTCACCAAACAAGTTTCTTTGTCAATAAGGAAAATTATGCTAATTAGATCAGGGCCCAAGTCAGCTAAATTAATTTCAGGTGCTTAATATATGATCTCTAGTATTCCTAGTTATGTTGCTACCAACCTTCATTTTATGTCCGTTTTTTGACCATTTTCTAACCATGCTTATAAAATACTAGCATTTCATAGGTGTGATAGAAAGTTTTTTACGACGCTTCAAGGGTTAAATCCTGGTTATGTGTGAATATTCAACTTTATACAATTGTGGATTTCGTAACCTGACATAAATTTTCTTCTATCGTTTCAGCTGAAAGCTGGGGTACTGCTGGTGGCAAAGCCCCACCATCAACTCGAGGAGCTGCTAGGGCGCCAACCCGTGTTCACCCTTACTCTAGGAGTGCTCCAAGCGGAAGCTACTGAGCTGCACTAGTCTTTTGAGGGCTATGTCCAACCATAGGTCAACTCTTCCGAAGGCATTATTTTGTGCACTTTCACTGCCATGGCCAGATAGGTTCACAGAATGCATATTTGTTCTCAGCAAGTTACTGAGGTACACTATAGGGGGCATTTTTAGTTTCTAGTAAAACCTAAAAGTTAGCTAACAATATAAAGGGTTGAAATAAAGTATATGGTTGGGTAAAATTTAGTGTTATATGGCTATGTGAACCTCAAAGCAAAACTGTCCAAGATATGTATAAAATTGTTGAGTTAAATGCATTTTATTGTAGACCATCATTCCCTGAATAACATTTTAGTTGTGGGTTTTAAATAAAAGTTGTTTTATGACATGATTTTAAAATGACATAAATGTTCTGCTATCATTACTATTAATACCATATTGTTTTACTTCGTTTAATGTTTAAGTTTTAAACCTTCAAGTAAATACTATGTCCTTTAATGTTGTAACTTCAGTGTAGATTTAGCTTGTTTATTGTTTAATTCTATTTTAACCCAACTTTGTCAATGAAACCAATATTGTGAACATTTTTTTTTACTTAATACATTTAGGTGCCCTCACGCGCCTCATTTTTTTTATAAGGTATCTTTAACTCATGTGTACATAAACTTCATTTCTCTTTTAAATCTCAGCAAAAGTTGTATTTCAGTTCTTCCTAAAAGTGTTAAGTATTGTTCAATACAATGTATTCAGTTTAATTTTGTTCATTGGTCAGTAATAAAAGTCGAATCTTAATGAAAACTCTTTAGGGTCAATGTAAGTTTTATTCTGCATGACACTTTCATCAAAAGTCATTTTGAATTTAATGTTAAGACTAAAAATTCAAAATAAAATCAATGTAAGAAAGAAAAAAAAATATTCTTATTGATATACAATTACATTTTTTAAAATTGTTACTTAAACTTTTTTTTTTCTGAAATTTTCAGTTCATTAAAAAGTTTCAAGTTAAATCCTGTTAGTATTAGACATTAAAGAATTTATTTCAATGTATTTGTTAATACCACAATCTTTGAGAAAGATATTGGAATATTTTGTTATAAACATTTCAGATGAATAAAAATTTTGTTACTCAAAATAATTTAAAGACGTTCAGTATATATTCATTGATAAGCCCACCACAGTTCAATTTTTAAATCAATTTTGTTGTAATATTTCTTGTAAAAAAAAACAATAAATCATAATAAACCTAGACTAAAGAAAACCAATATCTTTGAGTAAAGCTAAGCTTCCTTGACTTGCAGTATGTTAATGTTTGTCCCAGAAGATGTTAATGGGCTGTATAGCCAATTATTTGTCTACCTTCAAATATTAACCACTATAATAAGGTCTACTGTGACCCAAAGGTGTAAGAAAGCCAATGTACAGACACCATAAGAAGAGCAGATAATAATACCCTGAAATTAATCAGGGACACCGCTTTTAAATAATCGGGTTTATTTAAAGCCCTAAAATTAAAAGCAAAGGTGAAAAAAAGCCAAAATCCAGGTAAATAAGATTTTAAACATCAATAAGAAAAGGCATTTTGAATGACATAGTCATTGGTAGGATACTAATTTGACTTATAAATAATAAAGTTAGGCCTAATATACCCTAAATTATTTAAATTATGCTTTATTATTAAATTGTCCAAGATAAGTCCATAAGAATCAAAATGCCTTTTCATCTTTAATCAAAGTTAAGACTTTTTTTAAAAAGATTTTTAAAAAACACTTTAAAATAGTATCTCTTTTTAGTATCTACCATGCTAGTAAATTGTTTAAAAATAAAAAGCACAGCTTAGTTTTGTTTTAAATTTTCTGACATTCTAGGTCAATTAAAAAAAACTATTATGCCCTAAAAATGGAGCCTGAGTTAAAAATATGTTAATAGGCTAGGTGATATGTATAAGTAAATAATTTAATGTCTATAGTGTCCTCTTCATTAGTGGGTTGTTATTTACTGATAGTTCTTAGAGCTAACCATGTTAGTTTTGGTTCATTACTAATAGTTGTCATGTGTATTTCCAGAACTCGCTGGTAACTGTTTGACAGAACCTAGCAACTGTCAAAAGATTATGAGTGATACATCATTTGTGATGGCCTGAGAGACCAGCTGAGAGGATTTTACCCAAGTTATCTGAAAGTGCTGCTGATGGATATGATAAACAAGAAAACAAAAACCAATTGTTTGTTTGTTTAGTTATTGGTTTTGTGTGGTTGCCTTTTAAATTTTATTTACACACATGCACCTACCTACAAGACAACAACAAAAAAAAAAAAGACTTAAAACACAAATTATCTATGTGTATATATATATGTATGTATTTTATTCTCTGTTGTTGCCAAGTGTTAACATGTACACTGAAAATAGCAGGCCTTGTAACAACTAGCTGATTTCTTTTAAAAAAATGTATGTTGGTTATCTACTGGGTAGTGCTGTGGCTAGTGAGTTGTTCAATCATCATCACCATCAAAATCCCAGTCATATCCATAGTATGCTGTGAAAAGTAATGAAATTATTTATATTTACTGGTATTTAATATTTTGTTAGTGATTATAGCTACTGGAAATTTTCGCATAGACTTGCAATATCAAAGGTGCGAAAGAAAATGATATACGGAAAACCTTTCAATATATATATTGAATATTTCAGTGCTCAAAAACTGTTATAAAAAACGTATCACTTATTTTGTGCGCCGGAATACACACACATACACGTTTTATGCTATTGAAGATATTTATTGGGTGATTTTTAAAAAATCGCAACCTGCATACTATTGCTTTTCATTGCTAAATTTAGGCAATATGTATTGTCCACTTAAATAAATCTGCAGGTTTTCGGTTCAGACCGTCGCAAGTTGCATCCAAGAGCTGATCTCTGACAATAGTCGCAGGATCGATACCAAAGCACAATGATTAGGACTCAGTGAAATTACTCTTGGCCCAAATAATCTTAAGTTTAAAACTCTAAATAAATAACTACCAAATTCCCTGTCTGTACATGAAACACAGCTACAAATTATTTGCAGCCATACTCATTTTGTAAATGACTTTCTGGAAAATCCCTTCTTTTTGTTAGATCTTATAGGAAACCAGAGAATGCATCACATACTTAAGGAATACTTTTTTTAAAATTTTGTTAGTCATTTTATATTTTAACTATAAAGATCCATCCATAACCCACGAAGAGGAGATTGTAGGTTTAAAAATAAAATTAACATAAACCTGGGTGTGTGAACACAAATTTTGAAAACGGCAATAACGATTTTCCTACAAATTTGACAGTTTATGTAGGGCCCCTACATCTTTTGGGGAAAAGAATTACTAGCCAATTATCCACACAGAGTGACATTCATTTGAATTTAATATAGTTTCTCTCATACTTAAGTCGTACGTGGTATATCAAAGAGGGACCGTCTGTGAGTTTGTATGAACATCAACAGCTATTGTAGGCCTATATTAAAATATACGATTATTAGAAGCAAACCTAACGTCGGCTGGATATGTTTTCATTTTCAGATACTAATGACTCAAACTTAATCAAAACTGTTTTACATTAGGTCAGCGTTTCTCAAACTTTTACTGGCAATCGTTAAAAAAATAATTACAACCAAAGTGGATGTGCTGAGAATCGTTGAATCGCAAGCGTGCTTAGATGCTGTCAGAAAATGACAGGAGGAGGAGGAGACATGGGAGCTTAGTTTGAATGGTCCAGAGAAAATCGTGATTTTAGAGGTCGCAGAGTAGACGATGAGAGACTATACCAAATTATTACAGAATGTATTGTCTTGCGTGCTAGAAATATGGTAGAGAGATGACTGGTACACTAGTGAGTGTCACCCGGCACGAAGTGCACCCCCCAGTAACCCCACTGAGACTTTTCTTTTCCATTTGCTCTCCCACAATTCAATTGTCTATCACGAAAAACATTTTAAAATTTACTTTAAAAAAAACAAAGCTTAACATATTAGTGTAATTATATCATTTAGTAGGTCTACGGATCGACTTAGACATCATAAATCTGCAATAAGAAGTTTATGTTTAGCTTTCTAAATGCGCTATGCCCCTATCACTTGTCTGGACCAGTTGGAAAGAAGGGGATATCTTGGTGAATGTTTACATGTTCGCTATTTATTTTAATGCATAAAAAAATGTTCAATCAGGGCGCAAGAATCCTTAAGGGGACTAATTTAACTTATACCGCTACAATTGTCTAGAACGATTTCTTTTCCTTGTTCAACATACTTAGCAAAATAATTAATTTCCAAAAGATAATGAACTTAAATTAACTGGGTTTTTTTTGTTGTTTTATTGATTCTTGTGTTGTCAGGTTAAAGAAATAATTTGCAAAATTTCAGCTTAATTCGAGATTGGTTGTGGGAGAAATAACTTTTTTACCAGACAGACAGAAGATGTAAGCTATGTAAAAAAGCAGTGGGTAAACAAGGCCAAGAACTCCGGGATCGAAAGCAGATAGCGCGTGTACCAATTGAAATAAAGAAAATGTTGGCCACATGACTGATCTATGAAAGTTTTGTTTACAATCAGTAAGGTATTAGTCTATATAATACGCATTTTAAGTTTTTGTTTTATTTTTTTTTTATAGGCTTATGTAAAGTGTTATCAAATTATTTTAACTTGAGAACGAATTTTAACAGGACCACGACGATGACCTTAATTCTTACAATACAAGGTGTTTTAATTTTGAGAATATAACTTTCGTTTACGATAATATTTTAAAAAATTAATGATTTGGATGAGATTTTATGAGTGTATTTATGTACGGCACAATGTTTGTAATAAGCGACCGCAGATCTCAACGAGCACTAATTTCTAGTCGGTTTCTTTTATTTTGTAATGAGGTTCATTATTGTGCCCAAAATGCTGGATATAAAATTGGAGTTGTTTGTTTTTAAACGAGAATTTTTGGAATCCATGTTCAGACTTTGGTTTCAGTTCCTCGTTTGTGTTATTTCAATAAGCTGCTCCTGTATTAGTATGGATTCACTTGTGATTGGAATCTGAGTTTGTCCACACGCAAAAGGGTTCATTCCGGGTTATCTGAGTGATCTAGGTCGTCATAGAATAGTAAGTAATAAAGATATTAAACAGCAGTGCGTGGCGAGCTAATTAATGGAGGTACTTTGTTTTATTATCAATCCTTTGGGGGTATGGGGATTAAGCAATTTCCTAACAGACTTTAACTAAATAAGAATTATTCACGTCCTGTATTAGGCCTATCATTCACAAAGCCATTTAGAACGAGGCAAGTTCTGCATATAATTATATGAAATCGAAAAACAAGCGAAATGTAAAATATATAGATAGGCCTATTATTAAAACGTATCTAAGATAAATAACTGCACATTTACAGCCACATTAACGCTATTTCATTAACTAACTGGTTACATTTCTTTGTTCACTTATTCGTGTTTTCTTGGGAACAATGACTGATGGAATGAAACGCAAGAGAAACAGCGTGTTCAGAATGGGCACCAGACAGACAGTGAGTAGATAAAAGCTACGTAAAAATAAATAAAAACATAGGCTCACATGTATAGCTTATGTAGGCTTATTTAGATTAGCTAACCCTAGCCCACAAGACCCTCATTCAAATTACCAAAATGGATACATCATTCTAGCTTCATATATCATTTTGCTGTATATCTTGATATAAAAAAAAAACTCTGAGGACTCTCTAAGAGCCTGTGCTGTTGGTCCCTTTGCGCACACTTAAATCCGGGCCTGGCCACTATTATCTGACGTCTAATACCTGGGCTCCTGGTTCGAATCTAGGTGAAGACTGGGATTTTCTAATTTCTGGATTTTTTAGGGCGTCCTTGAGTCTACACAACTCTAATGTGTAGCAGACTTAAGTTGGAGAAATTAATTCCACTTCTCTTATTCATGGCAAACCAGTAACACAGACTAAAAACGCAAAATACCTAGGTGTTATAATAAAGGAAAAACTGTCATGGAATCCACATATTAATGAAACTACAAAAAATCCAACAAAGCATTAGGGTTTATTAAAAGAAATTTCCATAAATCAAATAAGAACATAAAACTAAAATGTTATTTAACCTTGATTAGGCCAATAATAGAATATGCATCCACCGTTTGGGACCCCTCAACTCATGAAAACATTAAGAAACTGGAACAAACACAAAATAGAGCAGTGAGATTCATAACAAACGAATATTCACATTTGACTAGATTAACACCATTAGTAAAATCACTAAATTTAGAAAGCCTTCAGGACAGAAGACTCAAAAGTAAAGTAGCAATTATACATAAAACACTGAACCATAATCTTCAAATACAAAAACAAAACTTAATAAAATACTCTGAAAGACACAAAAATAAAGGCACATTCCTCGTCCCCTATGCTAGGACAAATTTGTACAAATACTCCTTTTTCTCGAGTGCTATTAGAGCATGGAATGGGTTGCCTGAGCTAGCCAGAAAAACCAGTGACTTGGCAG
Organism: Biomphalaria pfeifferi; assembly: GCA_030265305.1. NCBI lineage: Eukaryota > Metazoa > Mollusca > Gastropoda > Planorbidae > Biomphalaria > Biomphalaria pfeifferi. Next base: position 1,401,617 of record JASAOG010000180.1, on the reverse strand, counting down.
AATTTAAGTCATTGGTTAATATGCATGACTAAATGCATGACGCGTAGGACATAATCATCTTCTTTTTTGAAGTAACGTCTGTATTATATAAGATAAGATAAGTAAAAACGGTTGGTTATTGTGCTGGCCACGCCACGTGACACTCTGCTCGTCAACTGTTGGCCACAGAAACAGATGGCCTTAATATCATCTGCCCTATAGATTGCAAAGTCTGAAAGAGGAACTTTACTTTTTTTACACAAGCACTGGGCATGTTAAATGTAAATTAACTCACCTGGAGATCCGTATCCAAGACCACCATAGTTGTTGTAGTTATTGTAGGTGTTGTAGTTATTGTAGGCGTTGGCACTAGCACTAGCGCTGGCTGCGGCGGCGGCTTGTGCATAGGCGTTGTTGTTGCCCCAGCCTCCGTAGTTACCTCCCCATCCACCCAAGCCTCCGTAGTTGCCTCCCCATCCACCGTAGTTTCCACCCCACCCGCCATAGTTACCACCCCATCCTCCACCCAAACCTCCCCAACCGCCGTATCCACCTTTACTTCCCCAACCGCCGTAGCCGCCTTTACCACCCCAACCGCCCAAACCTCCCCACCCACCGTAACCGCCTTTGCCTCCCCATCCGCCGTAGCCCTTGCCGCCCCATCCGCCGTAGCCTCCCAATCCGCCCCATCCGCCGTAGCCCTTGCCTCCCCATCCGCCATAGCCTCCGTAGCCGCCAAGCGCGTAGCCCTTGCCGTAACCACCGTATGACGGATAGGTGTTGTAATTGTATCCGGAGACACTCAGGGTCAAGGCAACGATCAACACTAGCAGACACGAAAGATGATTCATGGTGAAATCTGCAATGAATAAATAGAACACAATAATCAAAAACAAGAATTATCACGTTTGAATTTAGTTTAAGATTAAGAAAAACGCAAAAAAGTACAAGTAGTCTAGTAGCCTATTTAACGACCCGATTTGGGGATTAATTTTTTTTTTACACTAAAAGCTAATCACCGTAATCTGCTCTTTTTTCTTTTTTAACACTTTGTTTGAATAATGTTTCGGATGTTCCTTCAGAGTTGAAGATAATTTACTTCTTAGTTCTAACCTCCCGCAGGACAACGAGGGAAAAGCAGCTGGCAGGATATGAACCCGTGACCATCGAGGCGACTGAACAACAGTCCAGCGCATATTTTAAAGATCACTTCTAATTTCTTTATACAATAATATACAGTAAGGGAGTAAAAAAACAAAACAACAAAGTGATTTGAAGAAAATTGGTGGCGATATAATGGAAAGAAGAAGATGGGGACGAGATTTAAATAACCAACGTTTAAGACGTCATATTGATAGATCATTGTTGCCAACTAGATAATCATTTTAAAAAAATTATTTGTGCTACAAGCGAAAAATCTTAGACATTTCATTCCGCAGTGCTAAAAAAAAGCACAAAAGTTATATATATGATATATTAAAATACTTCTCTCATCAATACTTCTTATTTTTAAACACCGGATACACCAAAAAAAAACAAAAAAAAAACTTGTCTTTTATTATATATAGCCTCCATGAAATCACCAATAGCTGTTAGCCCTCTCTTTTGAATTAATATCAGAAATTCACACAATCGTTTGAAGAACATGAAAATCCCGGTAACGCCGGGGGGAGGGGGGGAGGGTTGCATAGATCTAAAAAGGGCATTTTATGGAGAAACAAAAATTAATTTGAAGAAAAAGCTATACTGTGTAGACCACCCTCATTTAACATTTCGATTTAGTGGGTGTACAATTTAAAGCAATAAAATAAATTAATATAGAAAAAGAAGAGAGGGCGATGTGGGCAAATGTAAAGGCATTTTAAGGGAAACGTAAAGAAAAGCGTTTTAAAAAATAGATATATTGAAAGAGATTAATAGCAGAATTAAACAATGACAAGGGGTGACTTTGGTTTAAAATCAATTAGACCTATTAAATCTGCATAGGTCTGTTCCTATCTTGTGTTTCATTCATTTACCTTCCCTTAGTTTAGTCCCTACTGACCTAATATATCCTGCCAAACGTTCAATGTAGCTAACTAAATAATTGCAAGTGATGATAAATTAAATGCAAAACAGTGCCAGACGATTCTCGTAAACGTTTCCAAATACAACGATTATCCAAACTTCCTGTATTCTGTACACCGGATACACCAAATGTTATTTAAAGTTATCCTCCGTAGATTAAAATCTCCATTAGAGGACAAATACAAGCTAACTCTTAAAAAAAAAAAAAAAAAAAGCATTATGGCTAGGCAGACATGTATGGGCCTAAACATGTGGAACACCACGTTGAAAAAGTCATGGAAAAATAACTCTTTCATTTCTGCAAGCCAGACTAGAGTTATCCCACGTATATATTTCTCTCTCTATATATATATATATTACTTATAAACACTGTATACAGGATTAGATTTTTTTAACGTTTATGTCTTTCAATTAATATCAAAATTTCATCCGTTTTTTTTTTCTCTCATAATAAGCCTTTTGCAAATACCACTAATTTGTTATCATTCAGTAGCATGAAATCGTACTGAAAACAAATGAATGCCCGCTATTGTGATAGTCAGAACAAGCGCAGACATTATTCTTTAAAACTGAAAGTCTTATTAAATATTATTCAGTCGTTAGTTAGTTGTGTAAGCATTAACTTCTGTGCTCAGTTATCTCAGCAAGATATTGTATTAAAATTGGTGTTTTCCTTTGTTTATTTTACTGACGATCCTATGCTTCGTACCTAAACCTTGTAAAAACATAAAATATCGTATATCAAACTGACATTTTTATTCAAGGTTTGTTTGTTTTTTACTTTATTAACGCAACTTTGTTTTAAAAAAAACAACAGATAAAAGGAATAAATACGACCTAAATTGAAAAGATAACCTTAAAATTATTAACTTACTGTTTTAAGCACGGCTCCTATCTCTTGGAAAAAAGCGGCACTTTCAACTCAATAATTATTTTTAAGTTCTCGACTTTTATACTTTTCTTCTCATGAAAATGCCGGGCTAATCACTAGTCTACTGTCCTTCATTTCACCCTACAACCCATCGCATGCCCCTGGGGGGAATTGGCGGCCAAGCGAGCATAGTTTTATAATTTTACTGTCGTATTAGAATGTCACAGAAATATTTGATGAATGAAATTTCTACATACGGATGAGAAAAGGCAAAAAGATGATGGGGTCATTTGCGGTTTTCGATGAGTTTATCGGCAGGATTAAACACTGATCTTATCCCTTGTCAAATTAGTTCGATGGTTTACCCATCACTCCACTCATGTCATCGTCTAGTTAAAGTGTGATATGCCAATGTTTAAGCAACTTGGCAGTGACTGCGGGCCTAATCTCAAGATGGCACGTGCTGGTAAAGAAGAACAGTAATAATAGATGGGAAATGGCGTGTACTAAAAATGTGAATATCAGGGACGGACTGTGTGTCAAAATCAGCCCAGGCATTTCTATACCATTTGGACCCATAATTTATATATCTTATGATTTGCTTACAATTCTACCTCTCTTCAAAATCATAATGTTAAGTTTGATAAATTATCCATTTCAGACCTTGCGATCTATGGGCAGAAATTGTACAGATCATCTGTTTCTGTAGATGTTATTTGCTTTTGTGGCTCACGGTTTACAAGGGTGTCTTGTGGCAAGCACAACAACCAACCACCTTCACGTTTCACCAACTAATGTCAGGGTACCCATTAGAGCTGGGTGGATCTTCTCCAGGGACCCCTCGGTTCGTAAGCCAAGCTTTTTCACTCAGCCACCGCGCCTCTTGATTACGGATATAGGCTATTACATTAATTCGGAAAATGTGTTTGATTAAATACGTATTACACTGTACAGACTGTAAAAGATTTTATTTTAAACATGGCGCTGAGATGGTCACTGTTTTAAGAGAATACTATAAAACCTTTAACAATTCAATACGTGTCATAATGACATCCATGCGGCCATTTCGGTGGCCTTCCCGGCCCATTTGGGTACCGGCCCACCGGGCATTTGCCTGAATGCCCATATAGCCAGTCCGCCTCTGGTGAATATATGTATGTTTTCAGTGACATTAAGGAAGCTCTGTATTTTGTGAAATGGACATATTTTTGGGTCTGGGCTTTTTTAAAGTCTGTAGTTAACGTGTGGTTTGTTCTGTCAGACGGATTCCTTCCGCTTCGGACTGTCGCCACTAGGGTTGTGAATACTAACCCTGACGTCTCTTACAACTGACGTCCCACAGGAGTATTGGACCGGGACGTAGATTCTCTTATCTGAACGAAAGTCGGAAACTTGTAGAGCGAACAAACAAATGTTTGGAAACTGGAAAAAAAGAGAAGCGTAAATGTCGATGTCAAGAAGAGAGAGAAAAAATGTGATCTTTATTGTTGTAGAAAAGAGGTTCTCAAACTTTTTTGAAGGCATGCAGTTATTTTAATTTTGAGAATATAACTTTTGTTTAAAATAATATTTTAAAAAATTAATGATTTGGATGAGATTTTATGAGTGTATTTATGTACGCACAATGTTTGTAATAAGCGACCGCAGATCTCAACGACCACTAATTTCTAATCGGTTTCTTTTATTTGTAATGAGGTTCATTACTGTGCCCAAAATGCTGGTAATATAAAATTGGAATCTGTTGTTTGTTTTTAAACGAGAATTTTTGGAATCCATGTTCAGACTTTGGTTTCAGTTCCTCGTTTGTGTTATTTCAATAAGCTGCTCCTGTATAAGTATGGATTCACTTGTGATTGGAATCTGAGTTTGTCCACACGCAAAAGGGTTCATTCCGGGTTATCTGAGTGATCTAGGTCGTCATAGAATAGTAAGTAATAAAGATATTAAACAGCAGTGCGTGGCGAGCTAATTATTTTTAAAATTATCTAATCGGATAAACTTGCTTTTATCAGAAAAGTTAATTGTATAAAATTTTCACTTTTCTACGTACCCCTACGGTCGCCTCGAGAACCCTTCGAGGTCGCCGTATCTCTGTTGTAGAATATATAACCTAGGAAGTTAATAGTAGTTCAGCTAGGTAGAGAGATTTCTTTTTGTTGTCATGTGATACTGGTGGGGGACTTTGAGCGAGACCAATCGTTATGGAAGGCCTACGATGTCGCCACCTGTGGGCAACTAGACCAATAGCTCGTTGCCACGTCAAAGGTCAGTGTTGAGGGCTTCTATAACGAATAAGTTTTGTGAAGAATGTGTGTTTTGTAGCAGCCCCTTTAGTTAATTAAACAGATGAAAACGCAAAATGTACTTGTAGACTAAACATGTATATAAAGCCTTGATATTGTTATATTTAAAGGAAAGTTCCCTATTCAGACCTTACAGATGATGTAAAGGTGAACTGTTTGAACTGTTTCTGTGGCCCATGGTTAATTAAGGTGTCATGTGGCTGTTCAGAGAGATAGACGTGTCTTTGCTGTTGTTTGAAGAATAGACCTTAAAGTGATAAACCAACCAATAAAAGAACGTGCACCGTAAGAGATACTTAGTGGCTCAAAGACCTACTTCCAACTTTTGATTTTGAGGATAGTGATTGTGATAAAGACATGCGACTTTTCTATTAGAAGTGCACTGACAAGTGCCCCACAATACATGTCATTAAGTTTTATGTCATGCTCTCTTTCTCTCTCTTATTATTCAAAACAGTCATTCCTTTGCTGGTACTGCCTTTTATAACACAACGAAAGCAAAATACAGTTATAAAAGAATTTGATACCTTTTGTTTAGATTTTTAAAGTGCCCGTTTGGGCCACTATTGGTCATGGGCCCGGGTTCATTAAGCCCCTTCGCGCCATGAATGCTACGCAACTGTCTCTATCTTTTTCACTGAGTGATCTCAACCTATCGTCACTTTTGATCCAGACACTGCAGACACTATTTTTTTTTATTTATAAAGATCCACTCGAGACTTCATATAAATTTAGAGAACAAATAGGGGGGAAATAGGATAGCTCCCAGGCCATGTAATATACGCTTTAGAATGACGGTTACGATGGACCCAGAGTTAGATCCCTGACCCCCGTTATCTCACAGCAGTCCCACAGGAGGTTTGGGATAGTGTAACTTTTTCTTTGCTACAATGCAAAGTTTAATTTGGCCTTGAAAATATGAAGTCCGCGTCTTTGAGCTCAATGAGTAGGGCAACAGATGGGTGGATTCTTTTTGTTTAAAGATATGTCTGATACAACTGTTTTGAGAGAGGAGAGGTGGTGGGGGGATGTGTCAGATGTTAGTAATTGATCGTTCTTCCCGCTGGGCTTACTGTCAAACGATGGCGTTCCTACCAACTCAATTAACAACTGTGATTGGCAGGTACTCCATACCCGACATAACACTGACTGGTATTTCTCCAGGCGTAAACATGTTTTGGGGAGGTTGGGGGTGGGTGGGTGATAAATTATGATGACATTTTGTCACAGACCTCATTAAATGTCACCCACACATAGTAGTAAGCAGTAACATAACTTAGAGGGTCTCAAATTGTGGTTCGCGACCATCTAAGATTGAAACATTTAGTTCCTACGAATGGGTTTTCATTTCGAATCAGTGACCCACATTTTCAATGGGACATGTTTTTTAACAAAAGGAATATGAAGATATAGTAAAGTAAATTAAGGTTCCCTTTTTAGACCTGGCGATCTATAGGGCAGTCAACTGTTTCAGTGGCCTTCTGTTAACGAGGGTGTCGTGTGACCAGCACAACGACCAGCCGTCTTTTACCTCAACTAATGCCAGTTACCCTTTAGAGCTGGATGGACTCGGAGGCGCCCTAAGATCCCGAAATTAAAAATCCCAGTCTTTACCATGATTCGAACCCGGGACCCCTAGGTTCGGAAGCCAAGCGCTTTACCGCTCAGCCACCGCGCCTCTGGCCCTAATCACTCTATGAATAATTCCGCAAAGAGGTAACCTTTTGAAGCATCTTGCCGGTCCAAAGCCTATGTGAAGGAGGAAGGTTTGACGTGAGGCTAACAACCTCTACCTTTACAAAAATGCATTGCCACAGAAACCACAACAGCACAAAGCCAAAAAGACCTTGGTCACGGGGATTCCTTTCAAGGCGCACACCAGTGAAATCCCAATGGGAAGCTGGTGGGCCAACAAATCTACTGCTGACCAAAGCAAAAACCAGATTAGGGACCTGGAATATTTGAACCCTACTCGAGTTGGAAAGTTCATCAAGTCGCAAGGAATATGAGGAGATATAGATTAATATTAAGGTGCCCGGACTAGCGGAAATACGATGCAAAAGTAGTGGACATAATAGACTGGCACCATCCTCTATTCTTGTCAGGAAGACCTCTAACATAATCATATACAAGGAGTTGCCCTTATGTTGGCAGCAGGGGCAACTAGAGCACTGCAGGAATGGGAACCAGCCACACACCTAATGTCAGCCAGATTTTTATAGAAAATGCAGGTAAAATACTATAATTCAACGCTGCAACAAAAGAAAAGAAAGACTACTTATACACTTCATTGCAAGCATTACTAGAGCGTGCTTCTAGATTCTAGAAGATAACTTTAAAAAGTAATGGGCGACTTAAACGCCGAAGTAGGACAAGTTATGTTTTTATGGGAGAAGAAGAAGTAGACAACTGCGATGAAAATGGAGTTCTCTTTGTGGGCTTTAGGTGCCTTTAATGACCTTGTTATTGGTATTTTCATACAAAACAATCGACAAAACAACTTGGACTTCGCTAGATTGACTGACAAATAACCAAATGGACCCACATCACAGTCTTGCAAGAAAGTGGAAAAGAAGTTTAAAGAAGGTGCAGATATTGCCTGGTATCACCAGCTGCTATTAGCAATCTTTCAGATTTAACGGCATCAAATGACCACAGCAAGAGCAGATCCCACTTCAAGTTCCAACACCCAATATCTAACAGATTCAGCGCCCTATCTGGACTTCTAGGAGAAAGAGTGGGCGAACAAAGGGCTGCAATCCAAGTCTGGAAACTCTCATGCAAAAAGTTTCAAAAAAAAAAAAAAAAAAAAGAATTACTCCGTAATCCTGGGCAAAAATATAGTCCAGAAGTGACATAAAACAGAACATAAACCATTGTCAAAACCAATCCGAACAAGCAAAATATAAAAAACAACAACTCCATTTTGAAAATAAACAAAGCTCATCTGAAGGGGAAGAACTCCGCCCTTAAAACTATATCAATAATGTACAAGTTATTTCTCTTATTCGATATCAAACAAAATAATTTATGACCAATAGTAATTGACTACTTGTTTTTTTTTTTTAATTGATTCATGTTTTGTTAGGTAAATTAAATAATTGTTTAAAGTATCATCTTGATCGGAGAAAAAGTGGGGAAGAAATAGCGTTAACAATTATTTAAGGGGACTTAACCCATCAAATTTAGCTATATATGTAAATACTAAAGGATTAGTTTCCATTGTTGGTATCAAATAATATAATAAATTACCACTAATTGTCACTTTTTACATTTTATTGATTCATGTTTTTCTATGCCAATGAATAATTGTGCGAAGTCTCAACTTGATTCTAGAATGGGTGTGGGAGAAATAACGTGTACAAACGTTTTACCAGACAGACAGAGTTGATATAAGTTTTCTAAATAAGAAGGTCTCAGAACATAATACCGGGAAGTTAACCAAGCGTTGAACAAGAGTACTAGATAAGACAAGCGGCGCTTTATCCATGAAATTGACAAAAGAAGATGAGGTAGAAGCTAGACAATGGAAATATGAAAAGACTCTTTGAGGGGACTAAACTACTATCCAATTGGAAAAGCAGTAACAACAGATCTGTAAACACCAAACAAGGTAAAACACTGACCAGTCAAAAAGAACAAAGAGAATGGTGGACGGGACACTTTATAGAATCCTAAATGCTGCTGGTAAAATCATTGACAAAAAAACAAACCCCATTTGGGCAGTTGTTTGAGACAAACATCTATAAAAAAAGCTAACAAGATCCTCGAAATAAAGAATCACCCTCTGTGTCAGGATTTTGTGATTTTACCATCACAAAAAGAGATGCAAAAGACACCGATAGCAAAAACAAACAGACACAAACACTCTTTTGTTCCCCTGGCAATCAAATCATTAAATAGGAGCAATCAGGTATAAACTTTGTCACATGTAAATTATGAGTGAGTCTGGTGTGAATGTACACTTTGGTTTCTTATAGTTAAAATGTTTTTGTTTGGTGTAATGCACATATTGTAAGACAAATTTCCATACGGACAATAAAGATTATTATTATTATTATTATTATTATTAAGCAAGTCCGAAGTCGACATCCAGCACCGAATATTCCAAACATTCCTTCAGCAGTTGACTTACACAATGCAGTATTTCCCGTGGCTGAACAGTCCCAACTGTGACCTACATATTTCGCCACCCCCAGAGCAAGCATAAACATTGTCCGCAGGTGGTCGATTTAGATTTTCTTTTCGCCGTCTGCGTCTGTCCTCGGCAGAGGATTTTCTTTTGGTCTCAAATGTGTATCCCGCGGCCTTTGTGAGTGACATTCAGCTGCCTCGTTCTGAGGCAGCATGCAACCAGGTGCTCTCTTCTATTGACTTCTATGTCAGCTAAGGCAAGTTGGCGTCTAAAACGTTTCCGTGGGGCGCCTCTGTTTCCTACCACCTTTTTAGCTCACCAAAAAAAAGACTGCCTTTTCGCATACGTTCGTCCCCCATACGGGATACGTGCCCTGCCCAGCGTTACTGTCGGACGATAAGAAGTCCCTATATACTGCCCATACCGGCGTTCGCAAGGACATCGCAGTTTGTAGTGCGGTCTTGCCACCGTATGTTCATGATGGAGCGCAAGCACCTTTGGTGAAAGCGCTCAAGTGGTCTTAGTTGTTTTCAGTATAGTGTCCATGTCTCAGATCCATATAAAAGGATGGAGAGAACCACCGTCTGGTAGACATTGATTTTTGTAGGCAGGCGGAGACAAAGACAGATTACTTTATTTGAACCAAGTAGACAACATAGGAGATATGTGTGTGTGTGTATATAAATTATATAAATGCATATATCTGTGGCACTTTTCGTCTCGAGAGATGATCTTTTCCCTATGCAATTTCTTGTGTGACTAAAGAGGCCAATCCTTGATACACAGTTACTGTTGTGTATGGCTGCATGGCATCTGCAATCCGGGAGCCTTTCATTATGCTCGCTTTCCGTGTGAATCTATCCAGTGCCACTTTTTCCCAGCTGACTGTGTCGATTTTAAAGAGCTACATGTCGCGTTTGCATACTTGCGTATACTTTTACTTTTCATGCATGTACTATATAAAAGATATATGATTATGTATATAGGTCTGTGATCTACGAAATCGATTCTCGATTTCTGAGTGGCTGCCATGTAACTAGCCTATAAACATTTTAGGAAATATTAACTTGATAAACGTTACTTCAAAATAGAAGATTGTTACTTTTTTTTTTCCTGTTCTAGACTATATATTCGAAATTCAAATACTGAAATAGCACTGGTGTGTTGGACAACTTCACTTGCTCTTGACTCTAAATAGATCTAGTTCTAGATTACTTAGATCTATGTTATATCTACAGATTATCAGATAGAATAATAGATCTAGATGTAATCTATATTATAAAAAGTATATTGTATGTAACATTGTATTGTGTAGATCTCATCCTTATCATACTTAGATACTACTATCTAATCTATATCAAATGATCTGATTATGATTATGCTGCGGGATTATGCAGTATTATATGTCCATTTAATTTAAGTCTATATAAAGTATATTCTATAATTAGTATAATAATAATACTAGTCACTAGTGTCTAGATCTATAAAACTTTTGTAGTGTGGCTCAGAATACTCAGATATTCAATCATATTGAGTCCGGCGGAACTGTTCTTACTAGTTACTAACAGGAGAAGGGGCAAAGGCGAGTAACTGGTGCCTTAACCAGAAATCTTCAGGCAGGAGGGGCTCATTAGCCATGGCTGGCTACCCACCTAGGAGAAGAAAAACTCTGAATTTGAATACAAACCTCTGTTGCCTTGCAGCTATACCCAATCATGGGAAAGGCTTCGGGAGTCGACCCTGAGGAAAAATCAGGAGCTGGCAACCCTAAGGCAGTTTGCAGCACCCAGTGCTACACTCTGGCAGAACCTGTGACGCCGCTGAACCCAAACTGTATCGGCACTGCCGTTCCTTTGGATACATCAGCTGCGTGGAGAGGGGGGAACTGATGTGTGGGCAACATGGTTCCAACCACAGCTAATGCCCAGGCATTCAATGAGATGATCCATAGTCGCTTCGCGACTGAAGGAGGCCATATATAAAAGTTTTAATAAAAGAATAATTAAAATAGTACCGGTATATAAAATAGTATTTATAATTATAATAGTATTAAATAAATAGACTAAATAGTCTAATACTAATAATAGTAATAATAGATCAATTAGATCTAGCAAATCTAGATCTAATTCTCATCATCTACTAGAATTTACTTGATCATCTTTTATCTTAACTATGATCTGAATCTGATTATTCTGATCATATAGTATCTAGTTATCTACTATTAGATTAATTAGAAGTACTATCATTTGAGTATCATCAGTGCTTTTTTTATAAAAAAAATAGGTGTCAGTGATTAGGTGCCGGTACTCAGTGACGATTGCCTAGCTTTTAACTACTAATATATTAATATTAAACGTTGAAATAGAAGAAAAAAAATAATTTTTTTACCCACATTGAAAAAGGTGCCGGTATGCCCGTACCGGTGCGCACGGTTACAAAAAAAGCCCTGACTATCATCATTCTAATTCTAGTCAATCTAGATTAGTAATAGTAATTATTAAATATATATATAATATAAATAGTATATTAATAGTTAATAGTGAAACACTACTCAGTCTACTGTCAGTACTGTGACTATATCTAGAATGTAGTAGATCTTGTAATCTAGTAACTAGTATTAGAAACTAAGACTAGATCTAGATCTAGTTATTCTAGTATGAGTAGTAGTAGTTGAATAGGGCTAGTATAAGAATTTAGAAGAAGAGAGTAGAGTCTTAAGCACTCTTAAGTCTTAACTGAGTATAGACATAGGACATAGATCTAACAAACCTCTAGACACTCTACTCACAGCTTACACTAAGTACTAGAAGTCTAGAATGTTACCAGAATAGATCTATCATATATATACTATATATATGGTAACAAGACTAGGTCACTAGGTTAGCTAGTCTAGATTTATATTCTAGATCTATATAACACAAGAGTAGTATGTAGACCTAGATCTATAGCTCTAGACATTTTTACTATATGAATAGGTCTTTTTAAAAAATTCCCATGCACCCCCCCTTCTGCCCCCCCCCCCCCCGCCCCCCAAAATAAAGTTTCATTAAAGATACTGACTATTTTGGAATAAATATTTACAAAGGCATAGTCCTTCCTGAAACAACAATAGTAAGATGTCCCCCCACCCCTTCCAAAAATTATAGCTATATACCCGAACAACCTTATAAAAAGTTTAATGATATAGATATATTTGTTAGGGAAAAAAATTTGGGTAGGGATGATTTAGCCCCCAATTTGGGCTTTGGAAGTGACACTGTTAGATGACCCCACTGAGAATCATCCCAACAATGCCTCTGTTGGTTAAATATTTGAATTATATTGCTCTAATATTAGCACCTTTTTTTTTTATGCCTCATTTTTTTTTTTCTCTTTAGCTTATGTTAATTAACTGTGGCAATATGGAGAATCCCACTTTGATGTGTTCAGTGTCTATAGAAGAACTCTCCCCTACTGGAAACATTTTGAGGAAAGTGCACCACAGAAGTTTGACCATGACACTAGGTAGAGATGAGTTCAGGGAGCTTCAAATTAAGGTTGGTTCTTATTTAGTCAAACTTAGTTTTAAATTACTTTGATTGTAAATATGTGATAATTAGTGAAGGGCTGCAGTTGCCCCCCAGCTTCATTTCTCCACCATAAACAATTTTGAGAACTTTCATTAATTTGACCATAACAGTATTTTCTTGTGCATACGTGCCTAACCCGCACATGCGAATACACTGCACAGATCAGAAATAAGTAAAAACAAAATCGTATAACCCGCAACCTTATACACCTCACAAGTGCAAAGTGTGACTAGCCCTACGATTGGCCTAATTTTGCATCTGTTGGTACTTGGCCTTGTTGTGTACGGTATTCATTCCCAGGGCAATCAGCATAACAGATATTCTTGTAGTTCCAACTTCGTAGTGTATAATGTGCAACATGGGCAATTAAAGTGTATTAATTATAATCAGTACTCAGTGGAGTTTTTTTAAGCCAAAAAAGGCCAAAGCATAATTCAATTACAGCCCATTTTAAGTTTTCCAATGTACATTTCACAACCACACAGCGAACTATAGGAGGTTTAAAGACCCACTAGTATTTTCATAATTTCTGTTATACAATGTTTATGAGTAAAATAAATTTGTAAACCCTGCACATTTGTATACCTTTCACAGCTGCCGTTGGTTTGTAAAAACTTGTATAACAGGCTGGTCATATTAGGAAAATACAGTATTATGATAGTGGTTTTTTGTTTTGTCTGCTTCAAATTTGACACTTTTCTCTTTTTCTGTTAACTCCATGTGTGGTAAAACTGTTTCCTTTCTCTACAACTTGCGGCTTCTCCATTCCAATTTGTTACTACTTAAGTGTTTGCCAATGAGATAATCATTCTTTTACATAGATGTTTGCTTATGTAAGCTGCTTATATCATATTGCTGGCTGCTTCCATTAGCATTCATTTATCAGGCTTCTGTCGCTTGATAGTGTTTAGCCGTCTATCCCTCTCAGGTATTTAGTGTAGGCTGGGTGTTTCCTCAGGCTTTTTAAAAATATATAAATATATAGTCCCCGCATTTTAAGGGAGTTTTCGGTCTTGGCAATTTTCTCCAATACTGACATAAAAGGAAACATCTAGGTCTGAAGACTGTAACCGGAATATCCATGGGACAAGGTGGGGTTGGCCAATGGTCCATTCTCCGCCATCCATAGAGCTCTCCAAATGGAACTTTTCTGCAGTAGAAAGCTTAAAGTGGACTGTGCCCTGGGTATGCCCTGTGGAATCGTCACATCCTGGATCCAGGCCCCTTCACGATATCACATTCACCAGATCCAGAAAAAAAACACTTCATGATGGATTTATATCTAGTATTAGAATGTAGTGAGACAAGGACCTCCGTCTGGTGTAGTGCAATCCAGACCTCCGTCAAAAAGCACCTAGAGGGGGGGAAGGTCCACTATTATTCACTTAGTGAAATGCAAGTGGAAAGGCAGTGGGGTTATTTATTTCTCTTGGTCATTTCCAAGCCCCGATACCCACACGGGGGAGTATCGCCACAGAGTGGAGGTTTGGAGTCAGAGTTTTCCTTCTCCTAGATGGGTTGCATTATTTAAACAAATTATATGAAGGAGTGCAACCACCATCAGATATTGTTGTCTTTACAGACTCCCAATCTACTCTGCAAACACTTAACAGCAGCACCTCAAACAGCCCAAGAGAGTTGACAACACTCATTGTGATAATCCACCAGGTGATATCAAAATTAAATATCAATATCACACTACAATGGATCCCTGGACACATTGGCATCATGGGAAATGAAAAGGCAGATAAGCTATCAAAGGCAGGTTCATCTATGGAACAACCAGATAGACCTGTTAACTACCTCACCCTAAGGTCAATGTTAGTCAACAATCACAAAGAGGAGTGGCTCAACCAAAGGGCATCAGGAAACACAGGAAGAGCCATGTACAGAGAAATGACTACGCCTAACAAACTGGACAGTATTAACTTCCTCCCCCGCAAAGAACAATCTACAATCTTCCAACTAAGAACAGGACACGCACCACTATTAAATTACCACCTGAACAAAATAAACTCCACACAACTACCCCTTTGCAGACATTGCGCCCACCCCTTTGAAACCGTAAACCATATCCTCTTTGAATGCCCCTCCCTAATCCACCATAGAAAGACCCTACTTCAACTACAGCCCAACATAACCAACACCCTGTACGGCAGTGCTGAACAACTGAAGAAAACAGCACACTTTTTTCCTTGGCACAGTCTGCAAAAGAGCTCACAGCTCAGCAGCAATAAAGCTGGCTAGAAGAAGAAGAAGAAGAATCCCTCTCAGGTCTTTGCTGAGTGAAATGTGTATGAAATATATATATTTTTTTTGTTGTATTTCAGGTGTCCTTTCCAAAAAAGGAGTGTAAATATGCTGTCAAGGAACTCATTATCCATAAAAAATTTGTTAAAGATGGTAAAGCCACTATTAAATTACCTGATCATAAAATCCAGTTTATGTTGTCCAACTGCCCACCAGACAAGCTTGTTCTGTTCTTACAAACATTGCAGGTAAATAAACAAAATTGTTTGGATGTAAATTACTTTGCATGTTTTTCTTTGTCATTGAAGTTGATCAAATAACTATCTCAGTGATGAGCTGTCGTTATGTCTTCGTTTGAGTTTTTCTTTATTTTCTTGCCTTGACTAATCCTGTTGATTTTGAGCTATTCCTACATGTGTTGCTTAGGGCAAATGTTATCACAAGTGTAATTAAATAAGCACATTAGCCCCCCCCCCCCCTAAAAAAATCATTGTTTAAAAATGACTTACATAATTTAAGTATACATTAATTTGTTTAAGTATTGTAAACTTATCTTCAGAATCACAAGGAAATGTTTAGATGTTTCTGCCTGAATGAAAATTATTAGATCCTACTCAAACTTCCTCTTACATGGCAGGAAAAGACTTCAGGCGGGTTTTATACCCAGAAACAAATTATATATCCCATGACCAGAAAACCATCCATACATTATTGATTTCTTAAAATGTTTTGCATCAAAAATGTCTTGATAATGATTTTGAAATTCATTTCACTTTTAAAACATTAATATAACCATAACCCTAAACATTTTTTTCAAAGACAAAACTTGATGTTCTCAAACAAAAGGGATTCGTGTCTCAGCGTAGCAAGCTTTTCTCCGGAAAACAACACGACTTTGATGAAATCTCTCCTCTCACGTTAAAAGATCTTCAAGTCGCTCATGCAGGAAAAGCTGCACAACCTCCGACACTTAACCTTGCCAACAAAAAAAGACCACTGGAGGCTGCTGGTCAAGTGACAAGCAGTAACCCCACAGAACAAGATGCAAAAAGGTTAAAGCTGGTCGCTACAAAAGCTGCGCTATTGAAAATGACAAAAATTAATGGGATTAGCCCTTCTAAGGTTTTAGCCAAACCAGTTCAACTTACTCCAGAACAAAATAATGTGTTAGAAGCTGTGTTACGAGGAAGAAATATATTCTTTACAGGGAGTGCAGGAACGGGGAAATCATACCTTTTGAAACGAATTATTGGTAAGTTCATTATTAGTTAACAAAAACTCTTTTTTTTTTTTTTTAACTTTACTAGGCCAAACAGCTGATGAAATACTTCTGTTACATCAAATTGCCTTTTATTAAAATAACACATCTAATTTAGTAATGTTTGACTGTATTTGAACATAGCATAGTTAAGTTAGTTAACCATAGGAACTTGCATTGGCTGATTTTTATGATAAAAACAAAATTGACAACAAAAAAATTACTTTATAAAATATTTATAGTTTGTTGATAATTTTATTTTGATAAGATTTAATATAAATATCTTTTAGGAGCCCTACCTCCCAATCATACATATGCGACTGCGAGTACTGGAGTTGCTGCTTGCCATATCGGTGGTACTACACTGCATTCTTTTGCAGGTTAGTCATTAATTTACTGTCACTTATAGTTTATTTATAGTAATTTATTAGTAAGTAAGTAGTAAGACCTTGCGATCTATGGGGCAGATAATGTAAAGATAATGTTTCTGTGGCCCACGATTGATAAGGGTATCGTGTGGCCAGCACAACAACCAACTGCCTTTATTTTCCCCAACTGTCAGGTACCCATTAGAGCTTGGTGGATTCAGAGGCGCCCTAAAAATTAAAAATACCAGGATTCAAACCTGGGACCCCTAGGCTCATAAGTTAAGCATTTACCACTCAGTCACCGTGCCTTCATAGTCATTTATTACTTGTATAATAAATTACAATTGTAAGTAAATGTAGTTTTTTAAAGCTGTGTTCCTCAATTGTAGGGATTGGCTCTGGGAAGGCACCTTTATCCCAATGTATTCAGATGGCTTCTCAACCCAGGATAGCACAGCAGTGGCGAAGCTGTAAACACCTGATCATTGATGAGATCTCTATGGTGGATGGAGACCTATTTGACAAGCTGGAAACTGTAGCTAGGTAACAGTTTAGTTATTTCTACTTCATAATTAGAATTCTTTTTTCAATGTTGAATTTCATGCATTTTTCTTGGCCCATCTTTAACGCAATGTTTGCTGGAAATTAAAAATTGGTTGTTTTCTTTAGAGGGCGTACCAGAGGCATAGCTAGGGGGGAAGGAAGAATTTGAAAATCTCCCCTGGCCCCCACTTGAGGGGGGGCCCCCAAATGAGTGGGTTTTTTTTACATTAAATATTATGCAAAAATGCAGGGGCCCAAAAAGAGGTCAAGCCCCCAAATGATGATGAATTCCTATCTACGCCACTGGGGCATACTGCACATTCTGAAGTTTGCAGAAGAGTAAGATTGTAAATATGATGCCAAACATAATGTAAAAAAATGATTGACCTTATGTTAAAAATGAGCAAGAAAAAGTTTTGTCAGATTTAGAAAATGATGACAGTAGTTGAAAATAATGAAAATAATTTGACTTTGAAAAGTACAATTCATAGTTTTGTTTCATTTTATTAATAACATCTTGCTTTTCAAGTGATCTACGTTCTATTATCAATTTTAATATCAGTATTAAAGTATTTTGTAAATAGTTCATTAAAATTTTTTGTAATTGTCTCGTAATATAAAGCAGTTTATTTTTACATTGAATACTGTCTAGCGCAAGGTCATGTTTGCATGTTGTTGACGAGTAATGACAAGTTTATTTAAAACAATTTTTTTTTTTTTCCATAAGCTCTAATATTAGTTTGGACGTTATTTAAAGGGGAAAAAGGTAGTATTGATAAGACGGATATTCTGTTGAAGGACAGCGATGACTAGAGCTAAAGAGTTTAATTTGAACTGTACTGTACATTTATGTAGTATGTTTATCATTAAAGTTCCAGATTTATTATTATTATAGCTTTTATATAGCGATACTTTCATGCTTTTATAGCATGCTCAGAGCGCTTTTGGTCCAATCTCATTTGTGGACCAGTGGGGGGGAGGGGGTATCTAGGAGTTGGTTTTTCGTGCTTCCTTTAGGCGCTCAGTAAAGACAACTCTGCCCGAGTCGGGTGTCGAACCTCGAGCCCCCTTCTAGGTAGCCAAGCCAAGTTCAAGCGCACTTGGCCTCTCTACCACGCTTTGTATTTATTTTTAAAATTTCAGTTTTGAGTTTATACTTTGAATTAGTATCTCTGGCATCACAATATTGTTTGAGAATTCAGAAATTGTCTAAAGGAGAGATCTATACGAAATATAACATCAGAAAAGGCATTGTCTGATCAACACAATCTCATTGTAACATCAAGACATCGTTGTCATCTGGCTCAAACGAATCGTATCACTAATGTTTATTTATTTATTTGTTTGGATTTATTCTAGAATGGTTCGTAAATCAGATCAACCATTTGGTGGTATCCAGTTAATCTTGTGTGGAGATTTCCTTCAACTGCCCCCTGTCACAAAACCAGGGGAAGTTAGGAAGTTTTGCTTTCAGGTATATGTCTTCTTATAAATATTTGTATACTGTATCCATTAACAACTGTAAAAATAAAACATTCAACTTAAAACTTATAGGTTTAAAACTAAATATATTTAATTGTCTTGCTTGATGATTGTTTTATGAGCTTTGACTGTTCCTTCAGAAATGAAGATTATTATGTCCTAGTCCACACTTCATGCAGGACAGCAGGAGATGAAAGCGAGCATAGTTTTGAACTTGAAACCATCCTGATAAGATTCCAAAGCACATACAACACAGCAAAACAGCCATAAACTTTGCATAAACTAATAATTTTGCAATTTAAAAATAAACAAACAACGTGTCAGAAAGTTTCATAATTTCAAATTGTTCAGTCTTGTTAGCACATAACACTGTATTCATATACATTTATATTATAGGTACCCCTTTCAGATCTTACAATCTGTACAGCAGGATAATGTAATGGTTATCTGTTTCTGCGGTTGACGATCAACAAGTGTGTCATGTGACAAGCACAGCGACCAACCGCCTTTACTTTCCCATAATGTCATAGAGTTGGGTGGACTTAGGGGCGCCCTGAAATCCCAAAGCTAATTTATCAAAGTTCACAGAGATTTGAAACATGGAACCCTTAGGTTTGGAATACAAATGCTTTTATCACTCAGCCACCAGATTATAATTTAGTTTTTTTTTAATATTCACTTAATTAATTAATAACTCTTTAATGAAGTTTTATGTCAATGTCAACCTTTCTTCACTTTATCTCCTGTTTTGCACTGGAGACGCACACTGGCATTTGTTAATTAGAGTCACAGTTGCATTTGTTTTACTAGAGACACTCAATGGCATTTTAAAAAATCTCACTAGAGACACACATTGGCATAGATTATTTTTGTTTCACAGGGAATATTTTAGTATTGATGTTCATAATTGTTTTTTATTTCTGTTTCAAGACTGAAGCCTGGCGTAAAAGCATAGAAACCACAATGGAACTGACAGACATTAAAAGACAAGTGGATAAAAGTTTTATTAACATCTTGCAGCTTATTAGAAAAGGACTGTAAGTCTATAGATCACCTTTAACCTAATCCCTCAACTCTTTCTCTCCTAATTTCTCTCCATTAATTTGTGCAGTTTAAAAAGAGCATGCATTCTCCTATAATTCGATACCTAATATAACATTTTCTGAGAACAAACAAAAAAGTTATTGAAGTTAAATCTGAACAGGATAGTGAAATACAAATGAGCAAAATGAATAATACTGTTGGAACGAGGAAAATAATTACAGAGAGAATGAGTTGTAATATTCACCAGCTTCATAGTGCGCAACTTTGAGGTTGTTTTGATCATTTATGTTTATTTGTAATTTACAAATGGATAGTTTCTTATTGAATCTATTTTCTTTTTCTTTAGCTTAGACATTTGAAACAATCAATACGAACATAGTCTTTATAATATTGAATCAAAAAAAACATTTAAAAAAAAAAAAATTTTTTTTAAATCTCAAATTAAGTGTAATGTGTATCAATTAGTTTGGATCAGTCATGTAGTAAAATTTGTAATAGATCTAGACTAACAAATAATAAATCTGTGCTATTTAAAATATTTTTTACCAATTGTTTCTATTTCGCGCAATTTCATGCTTTTAGCTATCCCAATGCTCTATGCTCCTATCACTCTGGACCATTTTGGGATTGGAAGTTGGGGGAGGTTATATAATTTTTGTTTAAAGATGATGTTAACAGTTTACATTTTTTGTCATTGTCAGTTGTCCTGAATCTGTGTGTCAAGCCTTGATAGAGACCAGCAACAAATGTATAGAAAGGAATGGTGTCCTGGCCACTAAACTCTGTACCCACAAAGTGGATGTAGATGATATCAATGTCAGTAGGCTGAAACAGTTGACAGGTACTTGGTGAATATCTAATGGCAGACCTTGTGTCAATCAATACAGTCTCAGTCCATTCTACTTTAGCCCATTCTACTTTAGTCCATTCTACTCGTGCTTTTTTATGTCCAATTGTAATGTTCCACATCATGGCCTTACTTAGCGGTAGAGTGTTGGGATACAGCTGTGGTTGTCCCCCAGTCTACTAGGTATTGAGGAGGTTCCTAAGACGGTCATGCTTTAATTACTGCAAACCTGGCTGTCAATTTTCTGTTATTCTGTCCATTAAACACCAATCAAACATTATAATTAGCTATCTTTAGAAACGCAAACACTTCTTCTTCACAAGACCCTTGAGGTCTTCAAGGAAAAAGTTACTAATTATAACTTTAAAAAAAAGTAAAGTTCCCCTTTCAGACCTTGTGAACTATAGGGCAAATGATAAAAAGGTTATCTGTTTCTGTGGCCCACAGTTAATGAGGGTGTCATCTGGCCAGCACAACGACCAACCAATATTTCCCATACTAATGTCAGGTACCCATTAGAGCTGGGTGGACTCGGAGATTCCCAAAGATCCCAAAATTCAAAATTCCAGGATTTGAACCTGGGACCCACAGTTCAGAAGCCAAATGCTTTAACGCTCAGCCACTGTACCTACCTTATTATAAATACTGTTAAAAGCAAAGTTCCCTTTTCAGACCTTGCGATCTATGGGGCAGATGATGTAAAGGTTATCTGTTTCTGTGACCCATGGATAACGAGGGTGTCATGTGGCCATCACGCCGACCAACTACCTTTACTTTTTCCCCAACTAATGTCAGGTAGACATTAGAGCTGGATGGACTCAAAGGCACGCTAGAGATCCCAAAATCCCTGTGTTCACCAGGACTCAAACTTGAGCTCCTAAGTTCGGAAGCCAAGCACTTTACCACTCCATTACCAAGCCTCCTATAACTTCTGGGTGACAAGAAATTTTTGTTCCACAATTTTGTACATTTCCTGGCTCTGAATTTCATGCCTGAGTTTATTTAAACTTAATAAGTAATTAATCTGAGCTGTGTTACTTTATAGGTGATGTACGCATGTTTGCGGCTGTAGATATCAATGAGGTGTACAAGCAACAACTTGACACACTTTGTCCTGCTCCTGCTTACCTGGAACTAAAACTAGGAGCACAGGTAAATCTTTTAGCATTAATTTAATTTTTGCTTAAATGAATCTATCTTTATGTATAGACTAAAACAAAAAGCTATATAGTCAGATCTCAAAACATCAAACATCCTTGTGACAGCAAGAAGTATGTGTAGGAGCTTTGTTTCTGTGTAGCTCTTCTGTTTGTCTCAAATATCACTAGGCTAACCTGACAGCCTAACATCTGAGTGCCATTTTCTCTGCACCACTAGCCCCATTATTGTCTGTTTTACCCTGAAATACTGAACTACATTAAAATAACTTCATACACTCACACACAGATTAAATTTCTACACACATCCCCTTGACAATCCTGTTTTTTTTATTTCACAAATCTTCTCTAAGCATTTTACAAATTATATACTAGAATATCAGTTTTATCACATAATTTTATTTTCTGTGAGATTTCATTAATTGTTGGGGTTTTTTTTTGCAAGATTTGATGAGTTATTCTGTGAGATTTGATTAGTTATTCTGTGGGATTTGATTAGTTCTGTTGTGAGATCTTATCTTATAAATCACATCAAAAGTGAAGATAATTACATCCATGTGTTAATTTAGTTGCGCATGTTACTAAGAGACTTAAACTCTGCGAAGTCATTGGTTTTCCTGATTGTTTCAGGGAAACTGCTCCATGCTCTAATGACACTTGGAAATAAAAATCACCTGTATATGATTAGTACTTCTCTCATTTTGCTTTGTTCTTCTGTGACATTTGATTGTTCTGAAAACTTAAATACAGACTTAAAATAATCATAGCATTATTATAATTAAAATGCTGAAAAAGCTCCATTTCTAATTTTTAGAATCAATTAGATTCATGTTCAAAATAGGACATAGCAGATGAGTATGATGAACCTAATCATATGCACTCATGTACAGACTTAAGTGCTTTAACTCTTTCTCTCCTAACTGACGATACCAACGTTGATTCCATCAGAATGTGGTAAATAATTACGGAGAGAAAGAGTTAAGTATGCTCCTTTTATTTAGTGATGTAGCAATGGTGGATGCACTCTACTTCTTTCACCATGTTAAAAATCAAGAGCTTCAGGAATGTAAAGTCTTTTTTATAATTTTTTTTTAGGTAATTCTGTGTAAGAATCTTGATATACAAAGAGGACTTGTGAACGGTTCTCGTGGTGTAGTGGAGGGCTATGATAACAGTGCTAATGGTAATATATAAAAAGTATTGGTCTCATTCTAACTTTTTTTTTACCTCTTAATGTATTAGTTATTGAAGTTCAGAAATGTGATTTAAAGGGTGAAACACACAGCAGTGAGAAATAAAGCTGTCTGCTATTGGTCTACTATGGCCATATCACAATTTCTTTTCCTGAAAAGCAGGTAAAAACTAATTTCTGACAGTGATTGAATTAGAATATTTTCAAAATACAATTTTTTTTTATCCCAATTACTGGCTGGTTAGAGAAGTCCTCCTGGCTGCTTACACAGCCAACTTCTTTGTGAATCATTCTGAATTCATCTGTGGGAGGTTCTGGCAACTACTTCTGTGGTGTTAACTGCTAATGCCTCATCCTTTCCTTTAGTTTGTCAAACATTTTTTTGAGTTTGCTATCCTATTAACATTACATTTCTACAAGTATTTGTAAAGGCATTGTAATTTCTATACAGAACATCTCTTTGGCTATTTTCAGGATATCCTGTCATCAAGTTTGTGAATGGTGTCACCGAGGTACTCAAACCCATTAAATGGATCTTCAAAATAGGAGGTGGGAACACCATCATCAGAAAGCAGATACCTCTGAAGTTAGCCTGGGCAATATCCATTCACAAAAGTCAAGTAAGATTCTTTATCTAAACTTGAGTTTAATTTATTATATGATTTTAGTCATTCCATTGTTTAGTTGTTTTACATGTTTCGGATGTTCCTCTAGAATTGAAGATCCTAGCCAAATCCTCTTGCAGAACAGGGTTCAAACCCAGGACAGTCAAGTCCAAAGTGCATACCACATGACCAGGCAGCCATAGATCATTGATTTGATAAATATTCTTAGATATAGTTCATTATATTTTCAAAAACATAAAGGCTGCCTTTCTATTGTGAAACGATGGTGGAAAATACTTTTCTTAGCACATTGTATTAGTCTAAAAATGATTATTTCTGTGAATGGTTATTGCTTTATGTTATATCACTAACAGTGCCCATGGGACACAACTCATGTGAAATCCACAAACCCCACTATTGGAGATATTCATATATGGGGGAAAAAACTATAAATAGCTAACTTTTGGGTGTATCCGGTGTACAAAAAGGAAGTGTTGATAAGCTATGCACATTATAATGTTTTAAACTTTTTTTTTAACACGGCAGAATCAAATTTTCTAAGCTCTTCAGTTTGTAACACAAAATAATTTCAATAAGGAGTTACCATTAGAATTTCTTTCTATGGCTTACAATATATTTTTAAAAAAGGGCCCCTAACTAGCTAGAATTTATACAAAACTTAACTGCCAATCATTTAGGAATTGTTAACGATAATAGCTCAATTCTTTTTATTTAAGTTGGCAACAGTGAAGTTCAATTTAGCGTCCTTGACATTGTTTAGTTGAACTTGAAAGTCTCCAATAGATTCATCTACAAATGTTAACTGTTGTAAAGTTTGTTAGAGATAGGTCTAAACTGGACCAGACATAAAATGTGACATATTTAAATAGGGCTAAGACAGAGCCTTAGAAGAAATGGTCAGCTACTACCTAGCCTTCACACTGATACTATCTAGTTATGGACAGAAGACAAAGACTTGAACTCTTAGGGTTAATGATTAAAGTTGCTGAGCTTCATGCTGCTCTCATGTCATCAGTTTTTGTGAAGTGCCTATAGTATTCTACATCTAACTCAGATAACAGCAGTAATTTGGTAGTAATATGCCTCTTTAGTCCTATGCAAACATACAGATATTTTACAATATTTCCATTTCGAGTAACCCAAGTTATTTCATCTGTTGCCTAATCCAATGGTATGGAATTTTTAAATATAAGAAGATCATCATAGTAATATGCTTAGAGCTGGTAACAATTAAGGAGATTTAATGTCCATGTTTTCTCTTCCCTATCTGTTCTTCCATCTATCTTGTTGAAGTATTGATCATTTGTTTATTACAATAAATTTTGTGGTTTGTCTTCTAAGCCTAGATCTAAAGGCCTATCAATGGAATATTATAAAGTGTAGTAGATCTATACATTCGTTTCATCAGGATTCTTTCTCGGGGGGAAGGGGATGGGGTAAAAATATTCCATTGTTTTTTAATGTAACATTCATTAGTTATTAAGAGAAAAATTAAAAGAAAAATAATCGCTCTATAAGTTGTATATAGGAGGCATTGTCTTTTTTCAAAAAAGTGTTTTAACGTTTTTCTTGTTATATATTAAGATTTGCACAATTATTTCTTTTACCTGACAACACAAGAATAAAAAGCATATTTAATTAGTAAAGTTCCCATTTCAGACCATGCGGTTTATAGGACAGGTGATGTTAAGGTCAGTTTCGTTTGGCCAATGGTTAATGAGCAGGGTGTCATGTGGCCAGCAGAGCAACCAATTGCCTTTACTTTTCCCAACTAAAGTCAGGTACCTATTAGAGTTGGTGGGACTCAGGGGCTTCCTAAAAATCTCAAAATTCAAAATCCCAGTCTTCTCTGAGATTCGAGCCCATGTCCCATGGTTCAGAAGCCTAGCGCTTAACCACTCAGCCACTGCGCCCTTCCCCATTAAGTATATTAGTTTCTCTATATTTTTATTTTTTGTTTTCTATTTTGTCAGGGAATGACTCTAGACTGTGTTGAAATCTCTTTGGGCAAAGTGTTTGAAACTGGACAAGCATATGTGGCACTCTCAAGAGCCAAGAGCCTGGAGGGCCTCAAAGTTGTTGACTTCAACAGGAACTGTGTCAGGGCTGATCCCACCGTCTTAAACTTTTACAGCAAACTGGAACTGCGACACAGGATGCTACACAACGGGGTAGAAGATGATAATGAAATTTTCCGTCCAAATCCCAGCCTGCTCTCTAGAAGGTGACCTCAATTTAAGTGAATGTCTTTCTTTTTTTAAACCTCAGGGAAAATTTTTTTGAGCACATATAAATGGCTCGGATATTTTGTTTTTCCATTTGTGTTCTACTGGTAGTAATACTGTGTGGTAGGGATTTGTTTTGCTTTAAAGTGTATGTTTAAAACTTAATTTACCTTGTGCAATAATTATTTTTGCAGTCCAATCAAATTTCTTTGGTACATGGAAACTGAATTTATTAATTCTTTTGTATTCACTTACTCTGTGTTCAGTTGAAACATCAGTTGTTGTTTTTTTTTTTTAGTGATATTAATAAATAAATTAATAAATAGGAGTGAATTTTTCTTGGAACATGTGTAGCTGAGTGGAATAATCCTCTCAGCTACTTAGCAAGGGGTCTTGAGTTCAAATCCTAATTTGAACTCAGTTATGTTTGAGTGCCTAAAGGCAGCATGTGAACCTTCTCCCAGATACCCTCTACCCCCACAGATCCTCAAAATATATTGGACCAGATTGCACTTAGCGTGCTTTAGTATGAAAGATGTACATTACAAGAGTATTAAAAAGAAAAATGTGGGATTTTTTTTTTCTTATGCATACATTATTAAGTCATTTTTTTTTATTTATCGATGTGGTGATAGAAAAAAAAATCATTTGTTTATTAAATAAAGTAGTCTCTTTTTTGTTTCTTTTAAATCTCAATTTTGACCAATCTGGACACATACAAAGTTAAGAAAACTTAGATGTAGTTGAAAAAAATCCAAGTGCTCAAGAATTAATAAATGAACAAAATTTAAGCTTTAATGTAATATCTCATATCCAGATCATCACACAGTCACAAAAAATGTTTCATTTTGAGTTGGTAACTGAATTAAATAAAATGTTTATTATGAATTAAGACCATGCTTATATGTATATATAATTAATTATTTATTGTCATAGAGGTAAGTCCTAGATACATGCTGTTTAATGATGAGTCCTAGATGCATTCTGTTTTGATGCTCAATAGTAGGTCTTAGGATGTTCTATTCACCTCTCAAAGATCACTTCATCTTCCCCTCCTGTACTCTCTGTTGGCAGATCCAAAGAGATCCCTGACAAATCCAAATCACTGCCGTCCAACTGCTTGGGTCTCTTGGGCCCTTTCCTCATTCGTACGATAGAGTTCACCCCCTTCCATTTGTCCTGGGCATTCAGCTTCTGTTGTTTGCACCAGCCGGAGCAGCAGAAACAAAGTGTGCTTAACTTCTTGCCCACCACTAACCTGACTTGCCTAGAAGATGTGCAGAAGTATATTGCATTGACCAGGCCTTGACTGTTGTCACCGATAGCCTGAGAAGTAAAGATATGTCTTTATTGTTCTTGCATTTTTTAAATTTAAAGCTGAACAGTAACTCTGAATGATACACAAGCTTTATTTTATAATTAAAATTGAAACAGGCCACTTTAAAATGCTTATTGTAGCAGCTGTTAGTTTTTTAAAATACTTTTATGTATTTTTCCTTGCTTAGGAAATAAATAAAAGAAATTTCTAAAATTAGATTTGTTTTTGGAATGTTAATTCTTAGACTAATTTTTGCATAAAAAAATGTTCTTTAACCAGTTTTATTATTTTATCAAAGTACTTTATGTTAGATCAAAGTTTCATTCTTTTGGGTTTTGGTTCAAAATTAGTAACTTTTGTCTAACAAGTATTATTAGCATTACTTAACAAAGTAATCTTTGAAGGAATTTAGTCTTTAGATTTGTTATGAAACAAAGCCTTTATAAAATATATATACACTGGTACCTCATTTCTCAGCCATATTTATTTCTAGATTTATGGTTTAAAGCCAATTAGTTCAAGTACTAAAATTATTTTTCCCATAAGAAATAAGGCATTTTGTTTATGGTCCGTATACAGTGTAAATGTGTCTGTTCTAAAACAAAACACATGCCATACTGAAAAACAAGGTCCAAACATGCACCTTCATATTTAGCTATTATTTCCTTTTTCAGTTCAGTAGTCGTTCTCGCTTTTTGTCTTTCTGTTGATTGATGAATTTCTTTGGAGTGGTATTAACAAATTAAAAAAAAAAGATTTGCATTATGCACAATCTCCAAGTCTTCCTTAAAGGTAGATTGAATCAAACCAGCTGATATCAACATGCACACACTCAACCAGTTTTTGCCATCTTGCCATGAGTGTTAAAAAAATCAGTTAATGTTCTGAGATATTTTTGACTGAACTATTTTGGTTAAACACTGCATTGTTAGTCAAAGTTGTTTAAACACTGAGGTACTACTACTATATACATATATATATATATATGATGAGTCATTACCTTGAAAATCATCAACCAGTCTGAAGCTCTGAGATGACTACTGTCTTGATATCTAGTAAAGAAAAAGTAAGCCGTCCCCCAAAGCCTGGTGGCCACATAGAGGGCTGGAATGAATCGAAGGTGTTCATTGGCTGTTTGAATGGCTAGTTCTTGGACAACATCATCTCCAGCAAGAACTCTTCCTCTGCCTTTCTGAAATAAAGTGGTCATCTCATTAAAGCCAGAACTTGGCCATTTTGTCTATGTAGACAATTTTAGTGATTAATGACTTTTGGCACATGCAAGCCTTCTATTCATTTCCTTTTGTGCTTATTTCTTGAAGAAATTAGTTTCAGTTTATTAAGATGTATAAGAAAAAAATGTGTACCTTTGAATATAATAAAGATGAACATTTTTAGTAGTAGTAGTAGTATTATATAAAAATAAATCTATATTCCTTTGTTCCCTTTTAGACCTTGTGGTCTATAGGGCAGATGATGTAAAGGTGATCTGATTCTGTGGCCTACAGTTAACGAGGGTGTCATGTGGCCAGCACAACGACCAACCGCCTTTAGTTTGCCCCAACTATTTTCAGGTACCCATTAGAGCTGGGTGAACTCAGAGGCACCTGATGATCCCGAACTTAAAAATACCAGTCTACACCAGGATTGGAACCCCAGACCTTGGTTCAGAAGCCAAGCAATTTACTGCTCAGCCACCGTGCCTCCTCTATTCCTTTGCCATCATCAAAAATAGTTGTTGTTTTTTTTAAAAGTTGTAATAATATATGTTTAACTGATTCTTTCCACCTGTATTGGGGATTTTCACAGTGAACTAAACAATGTCAAGGATGCTGTAATGAACTTCAAAATTGCCAGCTAAAAAAAAAAGCTACAAATGGAACATAATACATGCAAACTTTCAACTTGATCTGAGAATAGGAATTGGAGAACAAACCTGTTCATAAACATAAAAAGGGGAATAACTCCACACATACAACCACATCTCTCAATAAGTAGAAATTATTTTCCCCATTTCAACACCAAACTAATTAATTAACAAATTGTTTTTTTGTTTTTTTTTTAAATTTTTTGATTGATTGTTTTTTATTCATGTTTTGTTACGTACAACGAACAATTGTAAAAAGTTTCAAGTCACTCCGAGAATGGGTGTGGGAGAAATAACACGTACAAAAATTGTACCAGAAAGACAAGAGCTGATATAAGCTTTGTAAAAAATGTGGACTTAAGTCTTTTCCATGTAGTCATCAAAGTACCCTATCAACCAAGGATATGAGTGCAAATGCCCTGTTCACGTGACTATGTCTACCAGCTCATTCTTCTTCACTCAGGAATGGTACTAGTAAAAAGCACACATACATACATTGTGAAGATCTACCTGTTTCATGACAGACATCGTAATGAACAAGTACATGATGGAGACACTGGCAAATGCTGCCATGACCCAACCCTCTACTGTCAGTAGGTGCCATTGTGTGGGGTTAGCCACCCTGTCACTTATCCAGCAAGATGTGGGATGATGGTACTGGTAGAGGTCCTGCGTACTGTATCCGTACACTCCTGAGATCTCGGCTGAAGTAGCAACTAATACTGTCAAACGAAAACAAAAACTGGATATCATTATCGTATCGAGCATATTTATCTTATCTTATAAAAATATAACAAGAAGATGGATTGCACGATGATGATTCACGTCCCTAGGTCAATCTAGTCATGCATCTTAATCACTGACTTAAACTCTGGCTGATTCAGGCAACCCATTCCATTCTCTAATAGCACTAGGGAAGAAAGAGAATTTGTACACATTTGTCATAGCATATGGGACAAGAAATGTGCCGTTATCTTTGTGTCTTTCTGAGTATTTTTATTAGGTTTTGTTTTCGTATATGAAGATTTTGTATTTTATGTATAATTTACTTTGTAGTCTTCTATCCTGAAGGGTTTCTAAATTTAATGATTTTACTAAAAGAAAATCGGTATCTTGAATTTCACGCATACGCTTGACAAAAGAATATTTTCATTCAATGTATCTGAATTTAATTATAGGTGGATCTACGCAGCTAGCGCCCTTATATTTATTCATTTTGTTGATAGCTGACAATACCACTTAGAATGTATCGTATTAGTAGGCACATACTACACTTTTTGCGTTCTTCAAACGGAATATCCTTTTTCAAGCTTTGGTATTCAACTATCTCTTTGTTGAACCTTTGGTGCACCACACATGATCTGTCCACCGTCTTTCTCCATTCATCATTCTTTCGCCGTGGCATGCCTGTCCATTCTTTGATGTCTTCCTATCGCTTTCTCTACCTTTTCTTCGTTTCCCACGAAAGGCTTTGTTCTTTCACCTGAAACGATATCTCTGAGGTATTTAAAACTTCTGACAGTTGCACGCTTTTCGTATCAAATACTGATGCAATTTTAAAGCCTTGTTCGCTATTGGTCATTAAGCGGAAGTCTTGTCGCAAAGCACAAGTTAGTAGGCATATTGCTTGAAGATATTGAAAAAATGTTGATCAAAATAGGTAGGCTCACTCTATCTGTGGTTTTTAAACCATTCCCCAAAGTTAGTATTGAAGTACACAGCTCTAGTGGCTTCGTCATAAAGATTCTGGATTATTTTAATTATGTTTTTGTTTATATTGATTATATTCTTCCATTGAAGGAATGAATTAGGCATAGATCTATAACCTATGCCACTGTATCCCAAACTGTTTCGTGGAACACTTTAATATAATAGGTTTTGGCCAGGCCTGATTCCACGAACGATTGGAACAATTAACTACAATCCCTACATGTAAATTAATTACTAAGTAAATGCAGAAAAAATAAAAAGTGATCATATTTGCTCTTCTTGGTAACTGAAAAAGCAAATTATCCAGCCTAAAAAATAAGCAAATTGTCCCGCTAAATTCTCCAGACGTGAAAAGTGTTCAGTAAAAGAAAAAGTTTGGGATACATTGCTATATGTAAATTATTTATTGTTCTCGCAAGTTGAGACATTGTCTGGTCGCATCCAATGTTAATGGGAAACCAGCACCGCAGCCCTTTCATTTTAAAACAGCTAACCCAGATGAAGTTGGGTTCAATAAGAACTATCTATCTATTTATCAGTCTGTCTGTCTATCTAAATATCTATCTATCTATCTGTTTATCTATCTATCTATTTATCTATGTATGTATGTACGTATGTATGTATCTATCTGTCTGTCTGTGTCTATCTGTCTGTCTATCTTACTACCCCCCCCCTCTCTCTCTCTCTCTATATATATATATATATATATATATATATATATATATATATATATATATATATATATATATATATATATATATATATATATGTATATAGAGAGAGAGACATGAAGGCTACTTACTTGGCATTCCCCAACAGAAAATATGAAAGAGAAAAACGATTCTGTTGGCCACCGTGACATAGCAACACGTGACACAGAGAAAGAGATAGAAGGTCACGGCCACCGTCCAGAGTGCAGCGCAGATTTGAGAGAACACCAACAGACTTGCCGAGATCTGACATCTGTAGGACTTCTGCTGGGGAAGCTGGTGGGAAAATACGAGTTATAATAGTTAATCACAGTAGCAGAATGCTTCAACAGAGATATTAAGATGAAGGGTCATAGGTTTACTTGTTTCTGTGGCATGAGGCTGTGTGTAACGAAAAGGAATCTATCATTGAACAATATCGGATCAGTAGTATAACGCCTACTACATCATTTAGTAGTGAAACATTTAGGTCCATATTCGTTAACTCTTTTTCTCCGTAATTATTTACCACATTCTGGTGGAATCAACGCTGGTATCGTCAGTTAGGAGAGAAAGAGTTAATAAAATAAACTAGGTTCGATGAACGGACCCCATTCCCCAGTGTCTACCTTGTTGTATGAGATCGAGTTGATGCTTTTAGCTTTCTCGATACGCTATGATCCAATCACTTGTCTGGATCAGTTGGAAAGGGGTGGGAGAAAAAAGAGGGGTGACACCTAGGTGATCGCTTTTTAAATGCATTTATTTTTAAAAAAAAGGTGAACCAACTGAATTCGAGCATGACAACTAAAGCCTCCTCAAGCTAATACACTAACCACTATGCCAGGGAAACGCTTATGAAAATAAAAGGCTTTTAAGTTATCTATTGTTAGTTTTATACATTTCTTTCCACAAAGTATAAAGGGGACTAATTCAACAAGTTAGACAAGAATATGAAAACAAGAGATACGAATTTTTTTCTAATCTTTCATCACATCTACATAAGGATTCTGAAGAAATAGAACTTTTTTTTTTTTTTTTACAAAACTTATATCATTTCACTCTGTCAGTTTGGAACACTTTTTGTACACGTTATTTCTCCCATATCCATTCTCGGATCAAGCTACACAATAATGTGTTGTACCTAACGATACAAGAATCAATTTTTAAAAATTAACCAATTAGTTAAATAATTTTTATCTTATCTAACAGACGTGAAATAAAAAAAAAAGATGATTACGTCCTACGCTTGTTACTGTCAATCTAGTCATGCATGTTAATCAATGGTTCCTATTAGGTGTGGTTATTGATTTTCCTGGCTGTTTCAGGCAACCCATTCCATTCTCTAATAGCACTAGAAAAGAAGGAGCATTTGTGCAAAATGGTGTCCTAGTATATGAATATGCCTTTATCTATGAGTCAGTCTGAGTATTTACTTAGGTTTGGTTTTTGTATTTGAAGATTATTGGTAATGAAGTATTTTGTTTGGTATCGAAAATGATATCGAAAAATGCTAATTTGAGAGATGTTGCTGTATATGTGGAATTATTTCCCTTATTACGTTTAGCACACGTTCTATCTCCCACTTCCCATTCTCAAACCAAGTTGAAGTTTTGCATAATTATTCATAGTCGATCGCAATACATGAATCAATAAAAAATTAACCCATTAGTTAACCATTTGTGGTTATTAATTAATTTTGTTTTGTATTTAAAAAAAAAGAGTATTTTTCCTGCAGTAATGAGATATATGTCAGTGATTCTGTGATTCTTTCCCTTAGATAAGCTTTTTTTTTTAAAAAAAATAATTTTGCTTGTTTCATGTTTAGGATAATACAGTAAACATAAATAAATTATACGAAAAAAAAAATTAAAATGCCAGCCCAAAGTAAAAAAGAAAGGATGTTAATGTCACAATGTTGTAATCAGTTATATCAAACAAGAGAAGACAAACAATTAGCACGAAAATGGCGTTTAGAGTTCGAGGTTCTAAAAAAAATGGGTTTGGGGGGGGGGGGGGGCCGAAATGTTGAGCTTCTTTTTTGTTTTAAAAGCAAAAGCCTCTCAAATAGGGTCACTAACTTACACACATGCTTAAAAAAAAGTATTATTGATAAGTTAAGCTGATTTTTAAACTTAGGGAAAAAAACACAGATTTCTACATTAACTCAATGTATATGTATTGTTACAAATCTTGTATTAACTCAATCCATCTGTCTGTCTGTCTCATACAAATTTTGAACAACGTTATTTCTACCCCTTCCCATTCTCGGATCAAGTTGAAACTTTGCACAATTCTTCGCTGTTCCTAACAAAACGTGAATCAATCAAAATTTTAATCTACTAATTAAATAAATAAATGGCAATTAATTATTTTTATATAAAAGGGGAAATACATCTTGCATTATTGAGATATATGTCTGTAAATACGTAGCTATTTCCCGTGGATAAGCTTCTTTCTTTTAAAGTTTTGTTTATATTTTGCTTGTTATGATTCAAAAATATTTCTATACAACTCACAGCTATGCTCTCATAGTAAATTTCTGTCTGCATCACAGTTGAGATACACACGAAAATGTCTGCCACGCTAAGACAGACGAGAAGCAGACGGCTAGTAGTCCTGAGGTTTTTATACGCCACATACAAGATGATTATAACCATGCATCCTATGCAGCTCAAGACGCTCACGAAGTCACTGATCAGAACGTATGCCGTATCTACAGATTGAAATGTGATATTGATTGGCAGACGACCATCGACTGCCATATTTACAATGTACGGTATACAATAATTCCTTGAATTATACAGTAATCAAAGAAATCCACAGATCTGGGTTGTTGTTTTTTTTACTAATGATTTCTAACAAAAAAATATAAGAATATTATTACATTTTTTTTCAGCGCACATCCATTGCACAAATAAAGAAACAAGTTCCAAACACACACGTTCAAGCCAATTAGCTGCGTTTACATTTCAATGCGATATTTCAGTGTCGTAATTAAAAGGGATGTGTCATGGCGACACACCGTTATCTGTGCAGTGAACACGGGGTGGGACGTTGAACTCATTAAAGTCTTGATAATGATGACTATCACCAGATAATGCTTGATGCATTTTTATCTCAACAAGTGAAAGTTGTGTATTATAGGCTGAGGGCTTTCTAGGTCTACTTTTGTTCATCAAATACCATATCATCGTTGTGATATGAGTCGTTTCAAACCAGGTAGGGTGAGGTTAGGCTGTATCTTATTTCAAGTGTCTGGAAACACTCACGAAACTGAGTACAACGTCTTACTTGTGAATAGCTTTCAGCCTTATTGGGGGTACGAGGTGGAATGGTGGCAAATCTCTTGGCGTCAGAACCGTATGCCCGAGTTCAGAAATACGACGTTAGGCCTCCTCCAGTAAGCTGAGTGTGACTGGACCCAAATTGAGCCGTATTGTCCTTAATGGAGTAGATCTACACCTTAAAGAAAACAAGACATAAGGCAGACTACACACAAGGTGCACGTGTTCCTCTGCTTTCAAGCAGAATGCAAAATTGGTCTTTCTTTTAAAAGAGCGCTTGTATTTGCATTATAGTTATTTTATACTTTAGTGTGAATCAAGTAAAAACGACATTAGCACCAAATTTTAAGTAAATTATTAATTTTAAGGGACGTTATTATTTTAACATCTAAGTAAAATCTTTCTTAGCAACAAGATCGATTCAAAGGGTTCTTTTAGAGAAAACATTTTAATGCCTCTTCGCCAACGCGATTCTATAATCTTCCTCCTTTTTTAAAAGACAGAACGAAATTCTCCCGACTAACATAGCATACTATTGACGTCTTTTGAACACAGTAAGATGCCTTGTTAAACACGAGGTCCATCTTATAACATCAAGCCCATCTCCGGCAGCTTTTCTTAGGGAGGCACCTCAATAGGAGGAGGGCGTGCAACGTTCTCTCATGGAAGGCGCGGCGACCTGACCGTTGGCGAGGGGGATGAAGCTGTTCAAATTTAAAATGTGTATTTCATTGTAGTTATCAATCAACGTTTGAATATTAACCCAGTCCAATAACATTTTTATCAATGGTTACAATTTAAAATATTGTAAGTTGAAGACTTCCTATCATCTTCTTTTGAGTGTGACAAAAACTCAAAAGTTCGCGGCAAGGCTTATTACTTAACACGAAGTTTATCTTAAGACATACGTGCGCTCATGGGCGCCCGCGGGATTTTTTTTCATGGGATGCAAGCTGCCACCTATGGCTCAACTTTCTTGTTATAATATTAAAGAAAAGAACTTCTCCCTCCTCCCCCCCCCCCCCATTCGGGCCCTCACACCTAATCGATATTAAGTGCACTGTAAATATTTCTTTTTTATGAAATAACAACTAAGCACGTGAACAAAGTATTTACTGTACACATTGTTCACTTTATCCGTGAGGCCCGTTCTTCCCTACGTTCGATTAAACAAAAACTGCAAACGTTGACTGTGGTGGCAGAAACTGTTAATAACTTAACTAATGAAGTGCTTTTCGTGGCGACGGACAAGCTGGCGAGGTATGCTTATCGTGCAGTTCTGATATTCTTCTTTGCAGTGCAGCTTTTGCATCGTTTTAGGTTGAAGACAAATAAAATTGCACTGACCACTATCATTGCTCGAGAATCGAGACGTAATGAAGAAACTTAAGAATCAAGATATGTTAATGTAAAGCCGTGTTCAGTAATCAAAATCCAAACAAGTGTTGTTTTTTTCCTCAGTGTGGCTGTGGACTACGAATTCTCTGCAGCAGTATATCAATATCTGGTTCCTCAGGATGGTCAAGTTGGTTTTTGATTATGTCATTAATGTGGCTACTGATATGCTATTGAGCGACCACTATGTCAAGTTGGAAAGACTGCAACATCAGAGAAACTGGCTCAAGAGCTGATGAATAATTAACGGCAATGAAAAGATAAATCAGAAAAAAAAAAGAAGGAGAGGCATTTACAAAACATGTGCAGTTTGTCTAGTTTCACTTGCAGGCGTTATTTTAAGATCTGCCAAAATAGTCAAAGATCTCAAAGTTGAGACTTAAAGCTCGAATAAATAATTACAGCATTTAAGTTGAGCCCTTTTAAAAAAAAAACACTTTAGTATAGACATTTTTAAAATAGAAATAATAAGATTTAGAAGTACAATGTTGAGCTTGTCTTTGCAAAATATGTCTTAGTTTATCTAACTGTACATGAAATAAAACCTTGTAGGCCTATTATACTTAGGCCCATTCGAAAATAATGTTTATTTAAACACAGAACAAGATAAATAATATACGCTCCAAAATATCTACTAATGTTAACTAAGGCCTTAATTATTTATTTTTGTAAATAAATAAATAATATTTTGTGAGACCTGCAGTTTGCAACCCCCCTTGAATAGGCTAATCCATTTTTACAGAAAATGTGGCTAGAATTACACAGTAGTATGTAAACAAATAAGTCGGGTCCATTTGGCGGTCCAACTGGCCCATTCGGGTACCTGCCCACCGGGCATTGGCCTAAAGGCTCATATAGCCACTCCGCCCCTGCTCGAAATGGATTGACGGTGTACTTTTTTTTTCACCGTTCGGTAAAAGCTGGTGAATACAATGGTGAAAGTTTTCTACTACGTGTGTTACTTAGAAATAATATTTAGGTTATTTGTTGGGGAAAAGTTTGAATCAGAAATTGGATATTATGTGCATTGCATTGTTTGGGCTACTTACTAGGAACATTGAACATTAACCCGAATTGTATATTATCTTGATAGTTCTAAGTTTTTATTTACAGATGAACTAGTTTGTGGCGTTAATTTTTATCCCGTTCCTTACAAACTTGTTCTTCTTGGGGTATGGGCCTACAATAACTTTCAATGCCTAGTTTTCTTCGAGAGTTCGATGGAATTAGTTCTTCCGCCCTAGAGTATTTTGTATCATCATTTGCATTCTGTTTTTTACTTTCGGTATTTTTGGTTGCTATAAAAAAAATGTTTAATGATCCTTCAATTTTTCTTAATTTTTATACCAACCACATAGAAAAAGTCTAGGCTTTCTTTTTCTTTTTTCGTTCTGAATTTAATTTTAAACTGAGGGTAAAATTTAATAAAAATATATTTAAAATTTCGCAAAACCCTAAAAACTAATGTCAATTTATCACTTTATTTTAATAAATAATTCAAACTATCCACTATGTTCACATAAATGCAGTCTAAATATTCTGATATCTTCACCATTATTTATTGTTTACTAAAACACTAATATAATTAAATTCAATATTAAAAAACATTTAATATTTATTATCACCCATTAACTACATGCAATTGTATTGTCAATACAATTAATATCTATAATCACCGAAAATCACTGCGTCATGTGTTGTTACCTATTAAAATAAAAAAAATAATTTTTAAATTAAATATTTGATTACTGCTTACGGTGAGGGGCTATTTGGCCAAACATTAATATTTATTATTTTTCTATGTAGTAAATAGTACCTATGTGCTGACTGATCTGGTTCTGTAAGCGTCTTCCAAAACATATATATATATATAAATATTAAATCAATCCTGATTATTAGAACTTTGTCAAATATTAAAATATTTTTTAACTAAACATTTTCTTATAAAAACAACAACTTAACGTTGGAATAGTGATGATTGGACCACCCCCTAAATGTGTCTGCCTACATAAAATGCCCACATCGCACAATAGCCGTAAATAGGTATAGCATCGGCCCTGCCAAAGAATACGTTGTTTCTGTCGAGGCTTCTGTTTTGATTCAAAAAAGAGATCTTCTTCTCTTCGACAAAAAAAAAATGTAACATCATTTTTTAAACCAATATAGTCTAGAACGGTGATTCCCAAAGTGGTTTATATATGACCCCCAGGGATCTACGACGACTTCCAATGGGTCTAAAAAAGGGAAAAAAATATTGGGGGGGGGTTGAGATGTAAACAGGGGTCTACTAGAGAGGGATCTTATTTATAAATGTTGTGACTATGATTATGATCTTACATTAATGTAATTAACAACTATCTCATACAATCAAAAGATTTATATCTTATTTTAGGAAATCTTATATACATTTTAATCATTATTTATTAATCATTTATTTATTAATCATTATTATTTAATCATTAATTATTCAAATGAAAAAGTATTTTAAATGTTTATACCTTCTTTAAATACCTTATTTTTGTCTACATGTAACTAATATTTATTATTTAATAATATTTAACATAGGCAAAGCTAAAAATGAAATGTAGACAGTACTGTTGATTATTTGAAATTCGTCTTCTTTCCTTGTCGAACCTATAATGCCTATAATGGACTATGTGCCTTAGATGTAACAAAATTTCATGAAATGAAATTATGAAACCAACCAAGCTGAAGGATCACTTGAGATGATGCTGCCTTGACAAAAGATGAAGAATTGAAATACTTTTGAACAATCAATGATAAAGTTGAGAAACGACCTACGATGGAAAAAACCTTTTGATTTTACACAAATCTGCATCTTATATCATTAAATAATGAATCTAACCTACAAAACAATTTATGGGCGTCCTGACGTAACAATTTTTAGCATTGAAAGATTCTTAAGTAAGTAATTATGTTATTATTTCCAAACGACATTATTCTTTATCCAGCAAGCTGAGTCCATCTTGTCTTGTAAGGAAGCATTAATATTAATTCTATTATGGATTAAAATGTTTAAAAATATGTTTGGTAGATTACATGAACATCAACGCAGTTGACCAATATTGAAGCAACACGTTTAATACGCGATTGTCAAGAAAATAAGGATAACTTTTATCCAATGCTCCTTCACATTTGAAGCAAGATAGTTGTCGAAAGACTTAAATGTTTGACACTTTTTTTTCTTTATGACACTGTTTCTGACTTGTTGGATGCTAAAGATTTATTTTTTAAAAAATTAATACAAGCTAAATTCGGTATATTAGACATTGTAACAGATCTTTTCATAACTTCATTCAGGTTAACTTGCATATGTTGTTTTTTTTTTACTTTCATCCTGCTACTATAGGAAATCAGGAAAAATAAATAATACACACTAGAAGTTGATGAATCGCCAATATTAGTTGTTCCGGAAAATATTGCAAGGGGTCTACGAGACAAAAAGTTTGAGAACCACTGGTCTATAACCGCAACTGCATATAACATTTTTCTATTTGTAGCCATATAAAATGTGTTTGAGATGTAACTGTTCAGTAGATCAGCATTATCTCGTTTGCTTGAGGATATTTAGATACTGAGTTCGAATCTTAGTTTTGTTCCTTACTCTGGCTATCTTTGAAACGTACTGTAATTTAAGTGCATAATACACTTATTCACTTTCTCAGTTTTTTTATTCCTAAAAATTTCGTTGTCGGATTAAATATAACGACTTTCGGAGTACCGAATTTCGGATTATCGGGACTTCACTGTCTGTAGAAAATTTTAAGTAAATTAAGATACTTGAGTTGGCAGCAAGCTTTGTCTACTTGGTGAATCAATGTTTTGTAAACAAAAAAAAAATGGGGGGATCACAAAGTGTATTTACAGACGAAGAACTTGATGATTACCAGGTAAGATCTAAATTAGATCTATCTTATTTATAGATCAAGCTATTAAATTCTAGATATATATAAATAAAAACTAGAAGTCAATAATAAGATAGATCTATATCTTGTCTTGTCTGACAAAAGTCAGACTAAAGTCACAAAGTGCTTCTAAAAAAAAATATTCTAAAGACTAAGTCACTAAGTAACTTCACTCTAGTCTAAGTTAGACGACTTAGACTAGTCGTCACTAGTCAACTTATTTAGTGACTTAATTACTGACTAGTCTAAAGTTAAATAAAATGTAGACCAATTATAATAATTAATTAATTTAATTTAAAATATTTAAATTAATAAGATAATCAGAAATCATATTGATATTCATCATATTGATATGATAGATATCAATCTCATACATTAAATACATAATAATTGAATTAAAATTAAAGCAGAATTCCACATAATTTCATCATGTCAAATCATGATCATCTCATTTATAATTGTATTACATAGCCATAGGTAACCAATCATCTTTCCGCTAGGAGTCTAGGCATCTCCCATCTTCATGGTCTTGGTCACTGTACCTTTTATTTCTCTTTCCTTGAGGCTTCCAGGCTAGAGCTTGCCTCATCATTTAGTTGAACAAATTTATTATACAGAACTGAAAAATGCTAAGTTTAATTTCATTATAAAGCAAAACATGATAGTCTTAGACAAATGAAAAGTAGATCAGGTTGTCTGTGGGAGTAAATGGAAACCACTAAGCTATAAATTATATATAATCCTTAGTCTACATACTATTTACTATTCTTTGGAATTTTATATGCACTTGACTAACTTGAGACAAATCTAAATCACAATAGACCCTCTGCATCTTAAATATCTATCAGGTTCCTATGCCTATGCTATATCTATTCTAATTAATAATTAATATTTTGATGTCCCTAAATTTCTTTTCTGTAGTTCTAGCTTAAATTTGAGTCTAGATCCTAATAAGTCCTAGATCAGTGTTTCTGAGCCGTTTATTTAGCATATATTCAGTGCATTTGCTTGTTTTTAACATGAAATGTAAGTTAACTGATTTCATACAGAATTCTCCCTGTTCTCCATGCAAGGAGGTAAAAAAAAGAGGAAACTGATTTCTGTTGAAATGTCTGAAATGTATAAGGCTCATCTTCTTAGAACTTGAACTCACTCTTTAAAATCATTCATCATCATCATCAGACTCCATTTGAGTGAGGGCTTGAGAGGTTAAAATCCTCTCTTGCAAAAGCCCTGGACAGAAACCCTTCTGTTTTGCATAGTACATATATATCACTGTAAAGGCCGAAAATGTGTGGTTTCCAGACCTGTCAAAACAAAAATCAGCAAGTCTGGGACAGTTAAAAAGAATATGAGACATGCTTTCCTCTTTTTTCCTGCAGCAGGTTACTGTGAGTTTGGCCATAGCCATTTGAAATATGAGCCAACAGGGCAGTGGACTGTCCTGCACTGTGCAATAATAGCTTGCTCTTGCCTGGACACCCTGCGCCTCATGTGCTCCCAAGTTCTGCAGGCTTTTTGGGACTTGTCCCAGTACTCAAACCTCTTTTCCTTTTCCACTATTCCATTTCTATTTTTTGTATTCTTGCCAGGATATGATGAAAACTCACAGCCTGTTGTGTAGCTGGTGTTACACCTTCAAAATTATTAGTACCATTTTCAATGTGTAGGGAATCCTTACATTTTTTTGTTTGTTTGTTCTTTTTCAGACTTTAACTTATTTAACTAAAAAGGAAATTCTTCTGTAAGTATTGAATTTTATACATTTTCTTGTAGCGGCAAAAGTAGTGATTTTATTTTAAAAAAACTGTTACTTCTAACACTATTAAATATTTGAAATGAGGCTCAAAAACTACCATGGCATAAGAAAGTTATTTTAATTCTTAAAATAATATTTATTCATTTAAAACACTCACAAAACATTTTCATATTACGATTTCAAATATTACTTTATTATTTTAAACAACTTAGTCATTTAGAATATTTTCAGGATTCACAAAAAAACTTTCTGCAGGAAAGAATGGGATGGCAGGGCTCAAACTCAGGGTCATTGTTGTGACAGTCTAAAACACATACCACACGATAATAGCACTAGTTATATATGTTTTGCATTTGCCTTGTTGTTCGCATCCTTTTATTTATTTACTTAAAGTTATTAAGCTCCAGACAATTTAGTTCATCCCTAAGCCTGTTGAACCATTTAGGCAACCCAGTAATGGAGATTAAAACTGGGGTTGATAATAATGAAGAACCAGCTACTGTCCAGAAAGTCATGCTCCTTTTTAATGCTAACATTGTTCTTTATATTAAAGGAACTCTTGTGTACAGCTTTTCATTTTAGATATCAGAGTAACTACTGATTTCAAATTTGTTTTATAGTGTATATAAAAGATTCAAAGTCCTCGACCCGGAAGCTGTTGAAGCAAATAAAAATGCAAGACTTCCACTTGACAAGATTAGAGAGCTGCCAGAGCTTAAAGTTAGTTTGATTATGTATATCTTAAATACATTAAACTTATAAAATTTAACACAATTACATTTATAACAATAATATTAATGTCTTTGATTCTGAAGATTAAGGATGAGTGCAGTGTTTGACATGACTACATGTGGAGTTATTGTCATGAAAGATGAAAAAAGAGGATTAGACCATAATTGAGTAATTAATATAGCTTCCTAGAGGATAGTATAAAATTTAGTATATATTTTCTGATTAAACAGAGCATTTTAGCAACTATTATAAACTCTGTTGGACTCCAATCTTTCATATGCTTTAAAAATAATTATTATAAGTGGATTGTGTTAACCTTAATTACATGGCTTGGAACTGCCCTTCAAAACAAAAAAAAATTGCATTTTAGCCTAGTTTTCTGTTGG
This sequence comes from Biomphalaria pfeifferi, assembly GCA_030265305.1. Taxonomy (NCBI): domain Eukaryota; kingdom Metazoa; phylum Mollusca; class Gastropoda; family Planorbidae; genus Biomphalaria; species Biomphalaria pfeifferi. The sequence continues at coordinate 1,358,632 of JASAOG010000180.1, read as the reverse complement.
ATTTGACACTATCTGTCCAAAGATTACTTTTTTTTAAAGATAAAAAAAAGACTTTAGTTTAAAATATTTCATCTGCTCAGTGGCTGTTTGTTTTGTTAGGTAATAGTAAATAAAATGGAGTAAATATAGAAACTGTGCACTTTAGTTAGAGATGATAGAAATAGTGACGTGACGATACAGACTTTTGGATTTCAGAATAGCGCACATAAAATAAATGCCAGTGGATATTAAGCATTTGAAGGAAAAGTATAGTGAAATGGCTGCTAGTGTAGTGTAGATGGATTTAGTGACTAAGACAGTCATCTCTCATTGTAAATATAAATAAACAGTTGAATTTTTCTACAAACAATTATAATCTACTTGTTAGTCTTGGATATGTGTTGAACTCATATACCAAAATAATGTTATACCAATCAAGCAATCAAAGTCATAGTTTTTGTTTTTTTAACCAAACTAAATAAATAAATATAAAGGATAAATACATCCACAGATCAGTGTTTAGCCCATACTTCCTTTCAAAATTGTAAAAAAGTGATTGATTGATTGTAGTGATTTGTTTATAATAATTAAAATTGTTGCATCATGTGTTTATAGTTTTTATTGTTATCTATGATTTTACATTAAGAACCATCAGTCTATTGGAACTTCCTATCAAAAGCATGTTGGTTCCTCATTGATTAAATAACTTGTCCATAACCTCTTTGTCTATAACAAACTTGTACAATAAAATTCATTTTTATTTTTATACAGGTGAATCCCTTCAGAGATCAGATATGTAAAGTATTCTCATCGTCTGGTGAAGGCATGACATTTGAAGATTTTCTGGATATGATGTCAGTGTTCAGTGATGGAGCACCAAAAACTGTTAAAGTGGAATATGCTTTCAGAGTCTATGGTAAGCATCAGTTAGAAATAATAAAAACAAATGACTGTTGCAAGAAATTAAGTCAATACCTAACACTGAAGGTTAATGGTTGAATCAGAGCAACTGTCACTTAACATGCACCTTTTTCTTTTTTTTTTTCTTCTGATCTATATCCAACATTACCTTCCCAAAAAATGACCATCAATAGCTTAATTACTTAAAACCACTGAGTACTGTTATAGGGAATAAAAGTTAAGTACCCCTTTCACACCTTGTGATCTTTAGAACAGACAATGTAAAGGTCATCTGTTTTTATGGATGACGTTTAACTAGGGTGTCATGTGGCTAGCATAATGACCAGTCATTTTTTCTTTTTCTCCAACTAAAGTCAGGTGCCCATTGGAGGTGGTTGGACTAAGGGGCTAAATTGGGACTAAATCCCAGAATTCAAATTTGAAGTATCACCAAGATTCAAACCAGAGGATGCATGTATGTATTTTCTCGGTGCCTAAAGATTTACATTGGAGAGACTGATAGATAACTACACAGCTGCAAGAAGATCTCAGAGATATTAAAAATCATAAAAATAGGCTGTGCTTCATTCACTTTAATATTGCTATAAGTAATCTCATAAGGTAATATAAAAATGCCTGACTTCTAGCTAGAAAACAATAGTTTTTTGTCAGTTATCATTCTTTACTTAATCACATATGTATAATTTTTATTTTCCCACCTTTCAGACTTTGATGGTGATGACTTGATCTCAGATTCAGACATCAAACAAGTGATTGAATGTTTGATTGGTAGCAATGAACTCACTGAGGATGAAATGCACCAGCTCATCGATAATGTAACTGTATTGCATAGATTGTATAGCAATAACACAGTATAGTAGATTGTATATTGATACCACATTATATTACATTGTATACCATTACCACTGTATAGGAAGCTGTTGTTATTGTTTTTTATAGAGGTAGATGTTGTATGTAAAAATGTATGTAACTTGCGATCTATGGGGCAGATGATGCCAGGTTCCCATAAGAATAGGGTGATCCAAAATCTCTCTCTTTTTTACATAATCTCCTTGCCTAACACTATCATGTATAGTAGGATTCAAACAAAACATGTAAAACAAACGAAACAGACAACAGTAATGAAAGCTCATTAATGTGTAACAAGTCTTGTTATTAAGGTGAATGTGTTATCTGAATAATACTGTCTTTCCCAGAAGCCAATTCTATCAGTTAGAAATGTGATGAATACAATGAAACTCTCTCAATATATAGTAGCTTATCATACCCATAAATTTATGCATCAAATTTAAGCATGGCTTCTTTTATCAGTAAGCTATTTAGGGTAAATTTTTATTTAGGTGATTGTTTCTACTATATTATATATAAAATATTAATTAGACCAATAAGTACCCACTTAATTGCGAACCATTTAATTTAATTTTACAAGTAGCTCTTTCAGACTTTGTGATATGAAGGTCATCTCTCTCTATGGGCACAGAGTGTTATGTGGCCATCACATCCACCAACCAGGTTTTCTTTCCCCAACTAATGTCACATACCCATTAGAGCTGGGTGAGCTCAGGGGGATCATAAAAAATCCTGAAATTCAAAATCACAGACTTCACAGAGATTTAAACTTGAGACCCTCAGTTACCCCTCAGATATCTCGCCCCACAATTAACAACATACTGCATACTATCTGCTATTTAAACTTGAGACCCTCAGTTACCCCTCAGATATCTCGCCCCACAATTAACAACATACTGCATACTATCTGCTATTTAATAGTACATTCAATTACTACGAATATTGTTCGCTTATTGTTCTTTTGATTTGAAAGATTTTGGAAGAGGCTGATCTGGATGATGACAAGGCTCTCTCATTTGCTGAGTTTGAGCATGTTATTTCTAAGTCTCCTGATTTTGTTAAGTAAGTTGCATTGTGATTTTTGAACTTTTGAAACCTTCCAGTTTTTTAAATATAGGGTAACAGGTTAAAAGTGTAGGAGGTAATTTTCTCTTCTTCATTTAAGAAATTCTACATGTGATAATGCTATTTAAAGTACAATGTCTCTCATAAATTTAAAAGCTTGCTTTGAAAAATGTGAAATTTACTCTGCACATTTTTTTTATTTTTTTTTCAGTTAATCTTTTATTTTCAGAGTATAGAAATCAAATTATATTAACAAGATTTTTTTTATTGTTGTTTTTAGTTTTACTGAAATAGAAGTTGGAGAGAGATTGTGGTTTTGTAAGTTAAGCTAGTTAGGTACAGTTTTTTTGTTTTTTTTATCTTTACGGGCATGACATGGCCTAAATTGTGCAGATGTGCCAAAAACCCAAAATATTAAATATCATATTGTATCTTTACTGATTCCTTTTCAACTTTTATTTATTAAACAACTTGTGTATTATAGTCTGCTTATCGATGCAAAGTCATGGCCTCACTAAACAGCTACAAAACACTGTACTGATTAGCAACCCTCTAGAGAAATAAAGATATCAGTAATACTTTTTTATTAGAGTTTTATCATTGGTTTAAATAAAGCATAGCTTCCCTCTATATCAAATTTCATAAGGACTTCTAATTTTCTTGAAGAATTATCATTTTCCATCTGTTTAAATTTCTTTTATTCATTTAGTTTGAAATACAAAATATTTTTAAAGGAGCAAGTTTGTTTTAAGAACTTAAACAACAAATTAACTATATAATTGATTTAAAAAACAACCTTGCATTAAAATAATGATTCCTCTCATCCTATCTATTATTTCTTTTAGGGCTTTCTAAGGAGCATGTAGAATACTTTCAGCCATTTTTGTGATAACAAGGCTTAGAAGTATATTATTTGCATAATCCTAATAATATAATTATTCTTACTTTCCTTAAGAATTTTCAGATATCGATTAAATTTACAAATTTAGTATTTTAAATACTGAGTAAAAATGGTCAACATCGTTAAGCTTTGGAGCAAAGTTTTCTGTCATTTAGGTTATCTACCCTCATACTTTTATTGTTCATCAAGGAAATTAGTGACTAAAAACATATATATTTTTTTTTATTTCAGCTCTTTTCGTATCAGAATGTGATGAAAGGGGAGTTGGCAGCTTAAAGCTGACTGCAGAGTTTTTCTGGCCGTCCTATTTCTAATGGCTGTTATATATAATATACATTTAAGCCTCTACAACTATTTACTTTCCATGCTACTAAATAATTATTGGTCAAAATTTGTTTTAATGCCTGCTTTATGTTTATTCCGTACCAGTAGTATGGCCATCTACCATTCACATTTCATAGAATTTTTTAGGATTGCAGTTTTCAGAAAGCTGAAAATGTCTATATTTTTTAACTTGCTGCTCACTTAATAAGTTTCTTTAAATGATGCATAATGTAAACACTGCTAAAATCTAAAAAAAAAAGATTTTTAGGCTTCATTTATTGCATTTCTTTGCTTTAAATACCTACTAAATTAAGGGATCATAGTTCATTTGTAAGATTAAAAAAAACAAACAAAAACAAAAAAAAAACAACCCTATATTTCAAATTTATAGAATGTTTTTACAGTTTGAAAACTAAAATGAAAAGATTGAATATAAGTCAATAAAAATGTTATCACATTTACTTACAAAAATTTTAAAAGGTACCTTGCTTGTGTCCAATGTGTAGATATATCAATAATTATAAGAATTACAAAATCTTGTTCTGGTACTTGATGTATAAATCTCACTTTTTTCAATGGTAAGATATAAACTCAAAGATTATCTTCCTTCTAAATATACTCATTTTAATGTATATTACTCTGGTTAGATGCATGTATTTCACAATTATAAAAAGAACAACTGCATGTATTTTCGTTATTAATAAAAAAAAAAATCAGTTGTACTCAATAACTACTTACACTGCTTTATTATTAAATGGTAAATTTAAAAGCACACTCAAAGTAATTGTAAAAAAGACATAAATAATAATCTGTTATGATTAGGTAAAAAAAAAAATAGTTTCGACCTAAGATGTACACTTTATTTCATTTTGATTTAATTTTAATGTTTTAATTTAATTTTTTTTGTCTCATCCAATTTTCATCTCAAATGTTGACAGACTTGCCAAGTTCTAAAGCAGAACATTTTATCTGTGATATTTTGATTTACTAAGAAAGAAATGTTATGCCTTATATAAAATATTTGTTATTTACTGTTGTTATTAAATCCATCTAATCATAAACTCTGTTGTTTTTTAATCACAGAGAGCATTTTGTGAGACCCAAAAATTTTAAGTCAGTCAATCTCACTTCATTTTCTTGCCATTTTATTATTGAATTTTTTTATTTAAAAAAAAAAAACCTAACCCCTAACCCTATTTGTATATCATGGACTTAATAATAGTGTTTGATTATGCAAAAAAATATTATTCCTTCTATATAAATGACACAAATTTTTTATTATAATTATAGTAGACATTTTACTGAAATAAATATATATACACACAATTTTTGGTTTTGTTTATTTTTATCTGTAAAGTACCTTTTATTGTGGAATAATTTGTAATATTTAATTGATACAATAAACAATAGTTTTCTCAACTTAACAATATTTATTTACCATTTGTTTTTATTTTTCCTAAACCCTGAAACTTTGATAATATTGATGAAAATTTCAAGATTTTAAAATGTTAACATAATATAATGATAAAATGTTAAAAAGCCTAATATTAGTTAGAAAAAAAAAGGCCACATAGTTAACTTAAAAAAAAACTTCTAAATTCACCTTTCCATTAGCACTCTGATGTTTAGATGTTTCAAGAAAAGTTATCATATCAAACATTTAAAATGCAGTAAAAATGAGATCTGAGTTCCTCAAACCTTTTCATTTAAATTTCCTTTTTTTTTTTTTAAGTCCATACAAGCTAATAGAACTAAAAATAAAATTGTATCAATACCAAATAATTGTATGGCTATCAAAATAAAAAACAAAAAAACTTTCACTTAAAAGAGAAAATTACCTTTGACTTGAATAGTAAAAGGATGACATATATGTGAATTTGTTTTTAGCTGTTTATTTATTGACATTTAAAATACCATATATGATAGTTGAGCTACTACTTCAACTTCAAAATTGTAAAATATTTTAAATATAAACTTACAAAAAAAATATGCTCTGAAGCATAAACAAAAATGGGCACAAATTTTTTTTCACAGACAATAAAACTGATACCCAGGGCCTGAGTAGGTTGGGTTAATTCAGCTTAGTTTCTTTGCTCAAACGGCTTTTCCACTTTCGGGGGTGTTAAAAATGTGAATGTGCATAGCTAGTTTGGCAACACCAAAGACATAGAAATGTATATAGGTCTACTGCGATATCTAAAATGGGAGCTCTTTAGTAAAAGAAAATTAGTGAATGACAGCATAAACGAATCTTTAGTTCCAAAGATCACTTATATTTTCTAGATCTAACTACCTAACAAGATGATAAACAATGCCACGGTTTGAAAAAAAAATCGTCGAAAGCATTATAAATTTTGTATGTAATTTAGTGTCATAATCTGTATATTTGCCTTCTATATCGGTACATTTGTTTTTGTTACATTGAATCTAGATAATTAGATCTAGGCCTAAGTAACTTCGTTAGAAAAAAAGGCAACAAATGATGTCAAATGCGTGCTTGTACTTGCAAACTTCAATAACTTGCAAAAAGTTGCAGTGTGCAGGACTTGGTCACTTGCTAATTGCTTTATACTTTATTTTATTATTAACTAGATTTCTAAATGTTTAAATCTAGATCTAGTATTTAACTACACGTTTGACATAATATTAGTATAAGATCTAGATCTATAGTATATGATAATAACTTAAACTTGGGTTACTTGCTATAAAACTCTGTATATCAATGATTGTTCCATGATACTACTGATAGATTGGAATCTATTAGTCTAGTGAAACTAGAGTAGTGATACTATTTGTTCTATTATTAAAATAAGTAACAAGTGTTCTTCACAAAATAAATATATGCATAAAAAATAGTATTTCAGAATAAAAAGACACAAATTGCTAAATATCCAAATCCAGTTTATTATTGTCTTGTTTTAGGGAGGCGCTTTGGCTGAGTGGTAAAGCCATTGGCTTCCAAACTCTGGGTCCTGCGTTCAAATCTTGGTAAGATTGGGATTTTCAATTTCTGGATCTTTGGGTGCCTTTGAGAACATCCAGCTCTAAAATGGGTACCTGACATTAGTTGAGGAAAAGTAAAGGCACTGGTTGTTAAGCAGGTCACATGATACCTTTGTTAACAAAAGCAGATGCCCTATAGATCATATGGGGATCTTTACTTTCTCTACTTTATTGTCTTGTTTTAGAAATTTGCACATTCTTTATTTTCTAATAATCTATGATTTTAATATATAAATTTTTTTTTGTATTTTTCCTCAGATATTGATTGCTTTGGTTGTGCTTGTCTGGTGTTTTGTTATAGCAGCAGGAAGGGAAGCTTCTGCAAGGTATATGTTAACTCGCTAAAAGTGGACTGACCATGGAAGTCAAAAGTGAAAACTATGCCATGCTAAGCAACTTTGAAGTTCTTGGCTTACTGAGAGACATCCAAGCTGGTAGAGGCCAGAAAAAGCCAAATAAATATCAGTCCAATCTGGCCACCATCACCTACGAAACAATCAAGTGTTTAGAGAACTGGCCTTGCTCACACCATTCCGCAGAAGGCATTACCCAAGTCATGAAGGCTCTGTCCAAGTTCAAACTGACCCCTGCGGAAAAGCTACAGCTCATTAACCTCCGACCCAGCACAGCAGTTGAGATTCAGCTTGTGGTGGAGGAGAGTGAGGAAAGGCTCACAGAGTCGCAGATTGAAGAACTTTTAGATCTAATAGCCACCTACTTACCTGGCAATGAAGCAGAGAAAGAAGATGAAGGTGAAGTGATGGATGAAGAAAATGACATTGAAGAAGACCAAGGCTAATCAATACTTTTAGATTACAATGTCTATTGTATCTCTTTTTTCTGTATTTTATTTTTTTTCTAACTGATAGTGTACAAAATCTATTTATGTAATAAATATATTATTTTTAATCATCTAGCTTGTTTACTTTTCATTGAATATGTTATTATTTGAAAAAAAACATTTCTATACATGTCTTTAAATTTTGTATTTGAAATTTAGTAGCAGAAAATAGGCACAACTATAAATTTTGTTCATTTACATTTCAATTTTGGGTGTCTTTCCTGTTCTACATTCTCTGTATCTACCTTGCTTACGTCTTTCCACCATTTCCTTTAGGTCCTCTATGCCCATGAATCCCAATCTACAGCCTGCCAGCCGTATCTGGCCCATAAAGTAAAACTATTAGGCCCCTTGTAACTTCTGTGGGAAAAAAGTGGCTTGTTAAAGACAAAAAAGGGAGGTAAAGTATTGAATCAGACTAAGAACTCCATGTTAGGAAAGTTATGACCCTTTGAAAAAGGTTGGAAAGCACAAGAATGAGTAAGACAGATTGCCAAGAAAGCATCTTTTAAGAATAACTGTCATCTTAGTTTCTAATTTTTGTTTGATCATTAATTCACTATTGATTTATTTATCTAAAATATTGTAAAATTGTACTTTGTGTAGCAGGCATGGTGGTTGAGTGGTAAAGCACCTGGCTTCCAAACTGAGGGGTATCAGGTTCAAATCTCTGTGAAGACTGCAATTTTGTTTTTCAGAATTGTTAGGATCCACCCAACTCAAATGGGTACTGGACATTATGGGGAAAGGCGATAGAAACATGATATTTACATCGTCTACCCTATAGATCTGAAAGGGGTACTTTGAAAAATACAAACATCGTGTATACATGAATAAATAAATATAAAACCAATTGTATATATTACCGGTACTTGTGGTTTAAGTAATAACAATAAAAAAAATAAGATTTACTAATATTGTACTTGATGTCTGCTTTCACATCAGTTATAATCAAGGACAGAGTTAATGCTTTTTTTTTTTTATTTGACAAGGTCAATTAAAATAGACTTTGGCCACTCAGGATTGTAGGGTGTGGATTTGTGCAATTAGTTTAACATTTGAATAATGGTCAATTTAAGCAGATACAAGAAAGTTTTTTAAGCATTAACCCAGAAGTACCTATTGTATAGTGGAAAAAAATGTTTAACTAATGAGCAATAAATTTTATGAAAATTATAAACAACATTACAACCTAATTAGTGGACACAAAATGTGCCAAATATAAAAATTAAGAACTTGATTAGCATCAAATATTTTTATAAATATTTTACTGCCATAAATGCTATGGAGATTTTATCTGCCATGCAAATCTCTTTATATAAATTTAGAAAAAAATGAATAACAACAACAAATGCTACCGTTGACTTTTATTACAGTAACATTTATTAAAGACACTATTAAAATTGCATTGATTGATATTGTAAGTTTCCTTTAAATTATTATAAACACAGATCTATCACTGGTTTCTCTTATCTTTCTAACCCATTTTGGTCTGAACAAATTTGACTCAGCTATGCTTCTACAATTAATATTAGAAATCTGATGGCTCACAAAATAGTAAAAAATCATGTAATTCATTTCTACTTGTATCCTTAAGACAATGCATATTGAGTGACGGGATGGCACATTAAGCTGATTTCTTAGCTGTTTTGTGGACCATCATTACAATACATTTTTTTTTAAAGCTAATTAGAACATAGATGCTCAGCGCAATGGATGAATTAATCGAGATACATTGACATAGTATTGAAAAGGGGTGAAGGCAAGTATCATGCGCCTAAACTAGTAAGCTACCCACCAAAAGAGAAGGAAAACTGAATTCAAACCTCTGCTGCCTTGCAGCTATACCCAATCAGGGGAAAGGCTTTGGGAGTCAACTCTGAACAAAAATCAGGATCTAGCAACCCTTATGCAGTTAAATCAGTTTGCACCACACAGTGCTACAACTTGACAGAGCCTGCGACAACGGTGACCCCAAACTGTTTAGGCACTAGCCGTTCCTTTGGATACATCAGCTGCACGGAGAAGGGGAAACTGTGGTGTGGGCAACATTGTTCCGATACCCAGACATTCATCTCATTTCCAAGAGATAATCCATACTCGCCTCGCGACTGTAGGAAGCCATACTATATTGAAAAGTTAATCTCAAAACAAAGATTGAGCGCCTGATGCTGGGATACCATCTTAGTTTTGTTGTGTTGAGAGGGGGAAAAAAAGGTGGTTATTCTGCATACACAGAAGTTGTGTTTATAACTGAATCTTTCAAGTTAACCAACTCAAAGCCAATCTCAACAAAGAGAACTTAACAACAACACGAACATTAATATTTAATATCCAGTGGTTCAAGAGTGCAACTAAAATTTTAAAACAAAACATGATAAAATTGAATATGTTAATTAGAAATATAATGTCACAGAAAGTAATATTTTTTTAAAAAGTTGTAAAATAACAAAAAACTTACAAAAATGAAATACATTTTCCTTGCTACGCTGAATTTTTAATCACAAACAAATGATATCAATATTCTGTGTAAGAAATGTATTGATATAGGATACCACCACATAGTACAAAATAAGATTTTTTTTTATTCCCTCTCTGCTTTATAATAGTAACAAAAAAATAATAATTGGCCCCACAAAGAAATACATTTATGATTAAAAGTTTACAAATTTGGTAAGAAAAGCCAGACACAAACTTGTCAAAATGAAATAGTGTTGAAGAAAAAAAACAACAACAAAAAAAAAAACAAATTTTAAAATGTTATTAATGCCACACATTTTTTAGAATTTGGTTATTTTTTTCATTAAAGAAAACAATAATAAATATAGCATTCAGCTGTAAGATTTTAAATAGATTTAAAACTGAATACAAGAAAGTTATAGACATGGTAAAATAATGCACTCTTCCCTAATCTTCAATGTTTCATTGGCTTGAGAAATAATTTTTTTGCACTGATAAATATAAATGAAATCTCATGGCCTAATAGAATTACAAATAATAATTAAAATGCTGTAACTATAACCGTAATTTGTCCTGTTCTTAAATTATTAAACAAGAAAAAAATAATTCATAATTGAACTGTAAATAAGATGGCTGTAATAGCAATGAAATAATAAACCAGTTTTTGAAAGCAAGTCATCTACAAAAATAAAACAACTGAAAGAACATAGAATACCATATCTGAATATTGTAATAATAATGTTTATTGGCTTCTACTGAAGTTACTATATTCTCGTCATGTTCTAGACTCAATTTGATAACAACAATGAGCCACCAGCAAAGGGTCAACATTAAGATTCATTTGAACTGAACATATTTTATAAGTATTGTTTATATTGATAAATGAGCAAGCTACACACAGAGTGTGCTCAATATGTTTACTGTTGGAGTTTTCAATGGGCAACAAAAAAAAATATTGCTAAGTACAGAAACTGAATAGCAGAATTACTTGTATAAGCTTTTTGGTTTTTCTTTTATATATATGTATATACAATTAGTGTGTAAATGAAAGATTTATACTAAACTATCAGAGCCTTTCAGAACTTTCTTAATCATTGGAAGCATAAATCAAGTTGTACAGAAAAAAAAAAAGATGATTTTGGTACCTTAAAGTGTATGTATGCGCACAATGCTTATGAAGATACCAATTTAAGATAATTCTGTTTATTTCTATGTAGTTCTATAGTTCCAATTTGTAAGCACGAGCCTTAAGTTTTCCTTTTGTCTACTTTCTGCTTTCATGACTAGGACTCTTAGCTAAGATTTTTAAATGCAAAGCTCAGCTGAAGATTTGTGCTGACAGACCACCCATTTCACAACTAGCGCAGCATGCTGCCCCTTACACTGTATGGCTGTAACATCCACAAAAACTGAAGCAGATGGATACATATTAAAAATATGTTGAAGTCAATTCTAAAAAATCACAGAAAGAAAAAAAAAAAAAAACACAGTAAATTTAATCAATATGTTTATGACTGACGGGGTGATTTGTCTTTGTGAATATTGTTTTAAAAGTGTTGCTGATTAGCTTGGACCCTGATGAGTTCTTACCATCAAATTTTTCTTTCTCAAAAAACATACAACAAATTTTATACGCTCCAACACAGATTTTATAGAACCAGTAAATGTTGATGATGTCGAGGATGACGCATGGGATAATCAAGCACAGCTGAATGTATCCCAGGCGATTAAATGCAGGGGTGTTGTAGACACTGTAAACTCTGTGCCAATAGGACGGCATTACTGCAATGCGGACAATGAAGAAGGTCACTGCCATGGCCACACCATTGGATACAAAAACAAGGTTTGCTTTGTCATAACCGAGCTGTGACAGAAACCACCTATGAAGAGAATTTATGAGCAAAATTATTAGATTCTTACTATACAATCTAAGACTAAGTATTTAAATGATGAAAACATAACTTGTTTTTCAAAACTAAATAGTTTAAAACACATGTAACCAAACTTTGGTAGTGGTTGGGAGTTGCTAGTTGCAAGGTCTTAACTCTGTTTCTAATTATACAGTGTATTCTAGTTAATGTATCTATTGTAATAGGAATTGTCTTCAAGACCAAAGAATTTGAGCAAAGGTATATTCCATGCCCCTTCAAAGACCCAGCTCAGACCTACATATTTAAAAGTTTACTGCATGTGAAGCTAATAAGTAATGGTTTTGCAAGATCTTCACTTTGCTGATAAATGTATCTGAATGCAAGAAAAACGTCATAACCAGGCTGCAGATGTATCAATAGGACTGTTACATCCTTACACAAAAGTCCACAAAGATTGACAATCACACACATATTTGAGGTACTCAAATGCATCTAACATCTCTACTGTGCACAGAAATTAGGCTATTCACATATGTATTCATACTAAAAAATACAAGTTAACAGATGTTATGAATCCCAGTAACAAAGATTTGAACTGAATCAACAAAGATTTGAACTGAAACAACAATGAGTTGGACTGAATAAATGTTAGAAAAGTAAATGTAATACTTATCTATTTACCTTTGATTTACAAATGGTGTAGAAAATTCAGCAACTAATCTATAATTGGCAAAGTAAGGTAAAACTCCATAGGTCTGTAAACATAATAGTTGATAGCATCAATTATTTACTTGTTAACCAATAAGTTCAATTATATATTCTATTTAGTACAGGTACTAAAATTATATCAGTACTTAAATACATATTTAATATTTTTTCCCTAATTTTTCATACAGTGAAATGTAGCTTACCATGACATAATAATATGCATAAATTGATGCACCATGATGGAGCACATAGAAAACTTCCCCAATCTGCTTATAGTGGATGGTCATGATTATAACATCTATAAGTAAAAGTGAAAACAATTATGCACTCATCAGAAGGCTGTCACATTAATATTGTAGAAAATCCATTAGAAATTTTCATAAAATTGAGCATGATAACTAATCTGGTAATCATGGTGTGTAAGTGTGTGTGTGAAGATTATAGATGACCAAAATTTAAATGACTAAATGGCTGATCAAAACAATCAGATAGGTCTAAAAGGAAGGAAGTTGGGGAAGCAGGCGAAACCCTAACTGTAAAGCCCCAGGGAGGGACAGATAAAGGGGGGTAGCAATATTAACCCTCTTTTCCTAGTAAAGACATTTAAAAGAAGTTGTTTTTTTCCTTTTTAACCATGATATACAGGTAACACGCAGGTGTGGTCTGCCTAATGATCAAGAAATATTGCTTTTTTCAAATGAAAGTTTAAATTTATAAATATACTTATTCCCTTTAAGTACTAACAGCTATCAAACAACAGGCATGCAGAAGAGCCAATGTTAAATTACCCTATTCTCATTTCAAATATATATATATCCTCTCTGCTAGTTATTCACTTACATACAATATTGTCCCATGTAGACATTTATACCTTACTACCTGTTTCTGAAAATGTAGACTATACTAAAGTAGGAGGGGGGAGGACACATACTTCCAAGTTTCATTCTACTTCAATAGTTACTAGTATGAGTTAATTTCATACCTGATGTCATATAACCAGCTACAATAGCACAACTTGTTCTGACCAATGGGGAATCCCACCTGTTATTTAAAAACACCAAATCTATTATAATTTTTTAAATCACTTTTATTTTAACAAGTGCTACATGTTTTCATATAAATTCCATTCCATGCTTTCTATATTTTTTGTAACGTTTACAAAGAAAATATTACCAAATAGGATTTTCAGTAATTTCATCATCGTTAATCATTGTATATGCACACATGCAGCTCACGACAACAGAGTGCACAGTTGAGTTAATCCTGAAACAATATAAATTAAACATATCTTTAAAGATAATTTCTACATCAATACTGGAATTACTAAAAAGCATACACAGAACACCCTAACCAATGACATCACTGTAAATGATCTGCTAATGATGTAATTAACCATAAATCTAGAGCATTAAATCTATGGTTATATTATGTGCCTGAGAGTCTTTTTTTTTTTAATTAAAAAGTTAATAATTACCTATTGTTCCAATCTACTTGCTCAGTATCAGACAGAAGGCTATATTTGGTACATATCTTTGATGATAATTTTGGACTAACATACCTGCAGAAAAATACAGCACAATCAAACGAACTAGTTGGACTACTTGTATATATACATTTTAACCACTACGATCTACTTTCCTTGGACAAATTGAAACAAAGGAATTAAGTATATATGTCATGCTATTTCAACCAAGTTCATGCTCAATGCAGTTGTGTGACTTTCTAACCCTAACTTCAAACAACGTTTACTTTCACTGCACATTTTCAGGATTCATTAAGAGCTGGAAGGACCCAGGAACGTCATCGGAATAAATTGATTACTTCTTATGTGCACTAATTTTTCAAAAAAATATCTTATGTTTAATAGTCAAATACAGTACTATATGGCTACCACTTTCAAAATATTTGTCACACTAGCCTCATATGCAAATAAAAAAAAAGCAAAGTTGTGTTATGGTGAAGAACATTCTCAAATTCCAATGAATAATTCTGGTCCCCAACCAAACTATTATACTGGGCTTAACAGCCAAACACTGTATTATTTGTCTACAGTGTTAAAATAGCTGGAAAAATGCAAAAATATAATTATTTTTAGCATCATTATATTAGCTCCGAGTTAAAAGTACCCAAAGTCAACACTAATGTTTATAGATCAATTACCTATACAAGTACAAAAAGAAAGCACAACTGAATACTGCCACTGGATAATAGGTAGTGTCAAAATACAGGTTGTCTAGGCGACGACCCATTTTCAGTCTTTCACTTTCTGTCACCCAGTCCTAAAGGTACATGCTGAAAATGGAATAAAAATGTGTTAATTTCACACAAGTCAATATTTTGGTGAGTAATGAGTAATGATGCCATTTATATGTCCTCTGAGCCCAAAACAAAAAATATGAGTAAAACTTTCAGTTTAAGGCTTGCAAATAAAACAAAAGGAAAATAAATGAATGTGATTGAACTAATCTAATGATTTAAGAATACAATGAATCAAATGAAATAAATCATATGTTTAGCATGCACCATCTAATAAATATTTTCGTAACGGATTCAATGACATATGACATGATGTTCTGCTATTGTGTAGATTTCATACATTGTAAACAATAACTGCTACAAAAAGTTTTAAAATTTAGCAAATATAAACATATATGTTAATAATAATAAAAAAAAAAGGTGGGGTGAAAAATTAGGTAATAATTATTTTTGAACTCTCTTTAAACTTTAGAGATACAGATTACTGTTTAGGCTTAAGTGGAGGGTCTAATAGTTAGTACTAAATGAATAAATCCTATCTTAATAAAGAACAAGATTATCTTTAGATCTTGTTAGGTTGACAGTTAAAAGTTACTCAAAGTGGGTCCTAAATTAAATTCAATCTTCAAATAGCTATATATCTAGAAATACTAAATTAGTATTTAAAAAATATTTAAAATTTATCTCATCATTGGGGCTTATTACGTCTATGGGTTGCAAATCAGACTGAGATTCTTTATTCACACTAGTTGTTCTATGGTAAAAAAAAAAGTAAAGGTCCCTTTTCAGACCTTGCGATCTATAGGGCATGGTCAACAAGGGTGTCATGTGGCCAGCACAATGACCAACCGCCTTTACTGTTCCCAAATAATGCCAGGTACCCATTAGAGCTGGGTTAACTCAAGAGGTGCCCAAAGATCCTGAAATAAAAAATCCCAGTCTTCACCAGGATTCGAACCTGGAGCCCTGGTTTGGAAGCCAAGCGCTTTACCGCTCAGCCACCACGCCTCCTAGTTGTTCTATATTTCTATAACATTAAGTCTGTTATTTATCTTATTTCATTTTTAAAACAAGTGATTCACAACAACAATTGTAAACTAAAAGAAAGTCTTATTTTTCACTGCTATATTGTTAATCACTGACTAGATCCAGATTTACCAATCCTTTGATTTATTATCAATGCAGCAACTGTTCATTAAGATATAACTTCAACTTCAAGTAAAAAAAAGGATTTGATTCATACAGTATCATTCAGTATGAACTAGATCTAGACATTCTTTAAATTCTATATCTAGTATAATCTAGAATTAGAATAATCTAGAATGTGGATGTATGATACATCATACATACAGTGCTGAGTGTACAAATACTGCAGTTTAATCATTTTCACTGACAATCATAAGACTAAGACTAGATCTAGAGTCTAGCAAGACGTCTACAACTATCGCTAGATCTAGATTCTACCTGAAACAACTCAAGACAAACAACTGTCTGGTATGGTGTCTAGTGTCTTTGTTGGTCTTGATAACAAATAACATCATGAATGTCATGAAGATTCATAATGATACTTCACTTGCCTGACTTGGTAAATTAGGTTACTATTTTAGTATTTATTTTACGCCAAAGCAAGCCGAATTTAAAATGATTATCAACGTGCAAATGTCTACTTAATAATATGTTATTCAAATTTAATCATAATGCAGCTGTACAAACGACAAATAATAAAATACAGCCTACTTATTTTATTAAGAATAATAAAATTAAGTCCATTGCTTATGTTGACGCCGATGGCTTGCCAGGATAAACAAAACTGCGTACTATTAGTTTTACATACGTTAACGAAACTAAGATTGTGTAATAATTAATGGTACTTACTCAGATGCAAATATAAATAATAATCGTACACATATTTTTTCAAGTTATTCTATTTGTTTCATGCCAACAATTAATATTTAGATCTACATAGATTTAAACATTAATCCTTTTTATTTAGTATTATATATCAAAACTGGCAAACTACATCTTTAGTTAAAGAAGATTAGAAGTTTGGATTGTTCTCAGTCAAATAGAGTAAAGCCCCTTGTTTTAGTTTTTGTTTACATTTTCTAGACATTGTGCAGTTTATGATGTCGACTTCTTGCATAATAGTAATCGTATGCTTCATTGCAATTTTGGTTTTTATAGCTATTTTTAAAAGATCTTATTCAAAAAGATCACAAAAGAAAAGAGATAAAAATAAACCTGAAGATTGGGCATCGGTTCTTATCGTCATTGGTTCAGGTTTGACTCAGTTTCAGTTTGACTTAGGACTAGGTCTAAACTTTACTTCATTCATTCATTGCAACTGAACTTGTAACGACTTGTTATGTTTACTGTGATTTAAACTAATATGGCTAAATCGATATCTAGATTAGATCTAAATTAACAAATTTATGTCACTGATCAACATGCATAAAACACTAAACCATAACTTACAAAAAGAAAAACAAAACCTAATCATGAAATACTCAGAAATACACAAGGATAGAGCACATTTTATTTATTATTCCATACGCTAGAAAAATTTGTACAAGTGCTTCTTCTTCCCAAGCACCATTAGAGAATGGTATGGGTTGCTGAATCAGCCAGGAAAACCAATGACTTGGCAGAGTTTAAGTCATTGATTAACATGCATGACTAGATTGACACATGAAAAGTAATGTCTGTAATATATAAGATGAGAAGATAACTAGATTGACATATGAACATGCGTATAACATAATTATCTTCTTTTTTGAAGTAACATCTGTATTTCATAAGATAAGATAAAGTTAAGCCCTTTAACTTCACCTTGTCCCCTTTGATTGAATTTTAGTTTCGGATGTTCTTCTTCTTCTTCGTTCTCATTAAATTACTGAACTCCAACATAGATGAGGTTGCGTGTCAATGTGATATGCGCCAGGAGGCCCATTGACTCCGACTTCAGCCTGCTTTTCTTTCTGGGTGTGCTCCCATAGCCTTTGATCATCCAAGATCATCTGCAAGGCAGCAGGTGTTTATTTTCGGCGTTTTCTCTCCTAGATGAACTGCTATCCCTAGCTAACGAGTTTCATCTACCCGGGTTTAGAGTTAGAGCGCCCTATGCTTGCATTTTGCAATCATTTCCCTGGATTTCTGAGATGTTTTAAGTAAATATTCTAACCACTGGAATACTTCACCTCATCCTCCATGACTGCAAACCAGTTAGTCCGCGGCTGTTTATTTGCTATTCACCCTTATATCTAAGGGTCTTTCCCCTATCCACCACCTGGGGACGCGCTTGGTAGAAGGTGGTAGCTCCCCCAAGTTGGATGTTCATTCACAAACGAAAATTATTAAGTCATTTAACTTTTAAGTCCTGGTTCAAATCTCGTACACTGCCTTCAGTGGCTACACTCAACACTGCAAGGGATAGAAGCAGACAGGGTTAGAACTTGGGATCATCGTGATGATAGTCAGTCCAAAGTGCATTCCATACAACCAAGCATCCATCCCTTAGTCTTAGTTAGTTTAGTTTAATTCTTGCTTTTACACAAGCTCCAGATTTTGGCAAGTCTTATAGTTTATCTCTATAATATAAAGCACCAAGTAAGGAGTATGCATGTATGTCCCAAATAAAAATCAAAAACTGTTTGACCAATTTTGATAAAAGTTAGCATAAATGTTCCTTAGATCTTAGATCCGGAGACAGTAGTTTATGTTTAGTGTGATCAGCATAATGACCAACTGCCTTTTACTTTCTCCAACGTAAGTCAGGTACCCATTACAGTTGGATGGACTCATGGGCATTCTAAAAATCCTGAAGTACAAAATCCCAGTCCTCATGGAGATTCAAATGCACAACTTCTCAGCTCTAAAGCCAAGTGCTTAAATACTTAGCTGCCACACCCCATCTGGTTCCAGATAATATGAATAAAATATCAAAAATTGTGTATGCTCTGTACACCTTATTCATCCATTGATACAAGCCAGAAGTTTTGTGGTGTTCACCAATCTTTCAATTGATTTTTAGCATCACATTATTTCTGCGCTTGGCTTATTTAGTATGTTAAACCGTGTATTGGGGTTAATAGCCTATTCTGGATAGGTGTGTCTAGTGACAGCCTGACTATTAATTCATTGACTGGCCAACTGGCACCTCTCTCATTTCTCCTTGCTCTCAGAGTCTTGTGTCACGCTCCATACATTATGCACTGTGTTGTAGTAATAATCACTTACTACTGTATACCGTGGGAAGCGTGGACAAGAGGCTAAGTGCGCTTGAACTTAGCTTGGCTACATATGAAGGGGGCTCGAGGTTCGACACCCGACTCGGGCAGAGTTGTGTTTACTGAGCGCCTGAAGGCAGCACGGAACAACCTTCTCCTAGATCCCACACCCCCCCCCCCCTCCCTCTGGTCCACAACTGAGATTGGACCAAAGCGCTCTGAGCATGCTATAAGCATGAAAGTAGCGCTGTATAAAAGCCATAATTTATTTTATATCTATATTTTCTAAGTTTTAGCTAGAATGGCCTTGTTAATTTCTTAAATTCAAAATCCTTTGAGGAGAAAATACAAATCTCTTGCAATTGAAATGAAAATGGCATAGAAAAAAAAACAAGAACATTACCCAAGAAAGTAATTTGCAGAGAAATGTTGCATTTCAGCAAACATTCTCAAAAAAAAAAAAAGTAAAAAAATAATAATTTTACATTAAATGCAAAATATCCTCACATTTGATGAATTCATCAATAAGGGATGTAAATTTGTAGAACATCAATCTTATTCAGTCAAACCTGTGACCCTCCTAATAGAAATGTAGCTGTTTTACTTAACTGGCTGCAGAAAAATTATATTACTACAAGTTAATTTGGTCTTCTAATACTCTTTTTTTAATTTTAGACAAGAAAATTAGAACATAGAATAACATTTATATACTATCCATCCATCTCAGTGGCACTACTGCTCATGGAGAGCCCTGGCCTGCTCAAGCATTCTGATCTATCCTGAGCTTTACATCTCCAAATATTTATATACTAGCTTTTTCAATATGTTTTTTAAAAAATGTCTACATATTTGTTATTTCCAGTTGATCAAAAAGCTCTTATTTTGTCTGTTTGAAAAACAAAACAACTACAACACAATTTCAATTAGACTAGTTCACTGTTTGCTCAATCTTTCTATCTGATAATTACAATATTCTAATTCATTGATTTATATTTGTAATCATTCTAAGAAGCTTTCACGATATAGTTTTAAATTTCTTGATTTCAGGAGGTCATACAAGTGAAATTTTAAGCTTAGTAAAAACAATGGGAAGTAACTATAGCCCTCGGTACTACGTTCTAGCAGAAACTGACACAACAAGTGAAAATAAAGTAAAGGAATGTGAGAAACTAAAGGAAAAATTAGGTCATTCATCACATGTAAGTTTTGATTTTTTGGTGTTTTTGCATCTCATTTCTGTCAAAGGTTCCCGCATTATAACATGCATTAGAAGGCAAAACTATAAATAATGATGTTGTGGTGAACAATATATATAGGTAATACTTAACTAGCCCAGTTTTAACAAGATATCTGAACATTGTCATATAACTGACCGTAAATTAAATTTCATCTCAAAATCATTATTTGTACTTCTTCGGCCTTCTCATGATCAAGTTGGCGGGCTTAGATATGAGATAGCTCAGAGTTTTCCAGATCAGGCATTTCTCTATACAGTTTAACTAGTACAAGGGTGTTTGGGCCTCTTGATAAAGTATACAGCTTTTAAGGGCATTCTTAGGAGATAGAAGATATGTGTCCCTTACAGAGGTAATAGATTTTTGGTTGATTGTGTCAGGATATCAACAAAGAATGCATCATCATTTGTACAGCTTTTAAAACTTCAATGGAATTCTTTGGACATTTAAAAAAAAAGATTACTTGTATGTACATTATCAAAACAGTTATTAAGGTGATAATCACCAAGATAAAATAGCCAATGAGGAAGTACTACAAAGAGCAGGGTGCCAGGACATCCGCTCTGTTATCTGCAGCAGACGCCTTGGCTGACTTGGCCACGTTCGTAGAATGCCAGTAGGTCGACTTCCACAAGACATCCTGTATGGCGATCTAATAGAAGGCAGGAGAGCCGCTGGTCACCCACTTTTATGGTATACAGATGTATGCAAATGCGAAAGGAAGCTCTTCAAAATCGACACTAGCAGCTGGGGAAAAGTAGCGCTGGATAGATCCACATGGAGAGAGAGCATAAAGAAAGGGTCTCAGATTGCAGATGCCATACACAACAGAAGCAGAAAGAAGGGTGAAAGTACAACGGCGCTTGGTGATTACTTGTGCCTAACCTGCGACCGCAGCTGTGTATCAAGAATTGGCCTCTTTAGTCACACAAGAAGTTGCAAAGGGAGAATCCTACCCCATTGAGACGTAAAATGCCACAGAACAGATATAACTATTATTTATATTATTATTGGAAGATTGAGGCAATTTATGAATATTTTTTACAAAGCTTATATCAACTCTGTCTGCCCCAAACTCTGAACAACTTATTTGTTATTGGTAATTAATTAATTTAGTTCAACATTGATTAAGGGAAATAAATCTTATCCTATTTATAAATAGGGTTATTTGTGCATAGTTGTTTCCCCTTTATAATCTTTTGTTGTTTAAAAAAAAAAGGGGGGGGGTATTTGTTTGGGTTAGGTTTTCGTGATTTTTCCTGACCCAATGTGTTCTTGGTGAGACCAAGTTTTGGAGTAGTTGGGGGGGGGGGGGGGGGGAAGTAGTGAGGAATGTTGACTAAATAGCAATGTAAAATGTGTAACCTACAATTCACACGATGGGTTTCTCCACTAATGTGACCTATGGTATATGACTGCGCTGCGTGGGTAGCACTATGACCAATTAACGATCTAGTAAGATTGCCCAGGTACTACAAGCATAACAAATAATCTCTTTTTACTCGACCAGTAGCACATTGAGCATGCTTATAGCATGAAAGACCGGCAATACAAAATTATGAGTCTTTTCATGATGCTTCCTTATCATGTGTTCAACTTTACTCTTTCAGAAATATTAAATAGTTTCCAGGTCAAAAAGTGTTCTATTCAAATTAATTAAAATTGCGATTGTACTGTGGATTGTTTTGTACAAATTGAAACCTTCTTAAGGCCTCTAAGTAGTCGAAGTCTATGTACATGTAGAAATGAAATACGTTCCGTAAACTCACGTCTGCATACATGCGTTCACCTTTCGTTGCATCATTATGAAAGTAGGTCACAAAAGCCGCTGGTCGTCCACTTCTCTGAGGCATGCTGATGTATGCAAACGTGCGACATGAAGCTCTTCAAAATCGACACTAACAGCTGGGAAAATGTGGCACTGGATAGATACACACGAAGATCGAGCATAAAGGAAAGGTCCCGGATTGCAGATGCCATACACAACAGAAGTAGAAAGAAGGGTGAAAATGCAACGGCTCCTGATAATTACATATGCCCAACCTGTGACCGCAGCTGTGTATCAAGGATTGGCCTCTTTAGTCACACAAGAAGCTGCAAAGATCGTTTATCGAGACGTAAAATGCCACAGGCAGGTACCTAAAGAATGAAAAGGTGTACATCATATGGCAAGCAAGCTGTGGCCTCTTTAGTCACACAAGAAGCTGCAAAGATCGTCTATCGAACGTAAAATGCCACAGGCAGGTACCAAAAGAATGAAAAGGTGTACATCATTTGGCAAGCAAGCTGTGGTCTGGATTGTTTGGTAATGCCGGGGCCGATTTTGACACCCAGTCCGCCCCCTGATAGATACACATTATTGTTACAAATTGCTCAGAAATTTATTTATTTTTGGGGGGGGGGGGGGAAGTGCCCACAGAAAACACATTACACTTCTAACAGGTTTCCTCCACTATGCGTCTAAGAACACTTGTAGCTGATAGCATTGAAATAGTCTATTCATCCTCTGTTATACTCCCCTAATATTCTGTTTATCTTTCGTTCTCTAAACATTGTGTTTTGGCTACCATTCTCACGAGGCTGATGTCACTAACATGTCATTGTCATCCATACCCACCCTCCCTTCTATGTCCCTTTAAACTCAATGTAAACAACACATCTGTCACACTCAGGCAGCATCTGTCTTGTTTCAAGCCGTCCACATTTGAAAACTAATGTAAATTGTA
Source organism: Biomphalaria pfeifferi (assembly GCA_030265305.1). Taxonomy (NCBI): domain Eukaryota; kingdom Metazoa; phylum Mollusca; class Gastropoda; family Planorbidae; genus Biomphalaria; species Biomphalaria pfeifferi. The sequence goes on along the minus strand of JASAOG010000180.1, from coordinate 1,335,267 downwards.
CTATATCTACAAATATTTGCCGCTAATCTACTCTCTACTTCTAAGAAATTTTGTATGTTTATAATTCGCTTGAAACGTATTAGCTTAAAAATCAGTTTTTACAAATGTTTTTATCGACTCATGTTTTTTTCATATTCTCCAAGCAAGGGGGGGGGGGGGGAAATGCCGCTATTAGTTGTGTGTGGTCTGTCTGTATGTTTCGTTACGGATATAGGCCAATAATAGAATATGCATCCTCTGTTCGGGACCACTCAACTCAAGGAAGCAATGAGATTCATAACAAACGAATATTCACATTTGATTATACAGTAACACCTGTAGTAAAATCATTACATTTAGAGACCCTTCAGGATAGAAGACTTGTAAGTAAAGTAGCAATTAGGCTTATACATAAAACACTGAACCATAATCTTTAAATAAAAAGCAAAACAAACAAAAAACTAATTAAATAAAAGACACAAAGATAAAGGCACATTACTCCTTCCATATACAAGTACTCGATGTATTGCCTTAGTCAGCCAGGCAAACCATATACTTTGTTGAGTCTATGTCATTGATTTCACATGAATTAATACATTGACCTAGGGAAACGCGTAGGATGTAATCTTCTTCTTTTTTAAGTGACGTCTGCATTTTATTCAAGATAAGGTAATACAAAGTATTGAAGATGTACAAAACAGGAGATAGCTTGGGAGATTGGTAGATATTTCTACAGGTTGAGCTCGAGCAATGGTTGAAAGATGAAACAGATAGCTTGGGAGATTGGTAGATATTTCTACAGGTTGAGCTCGAGCAATGGTTGAAAGATGAAACAGATAGCTTGGGAGATTGGTAGATATTTCTACAGGTTGAGCTCGTGCAATGGTTGAAAGATGAAACAGATAGCTTGGGGGAAAGGTAGATATTTCAACAGGTTCAGCTCGAGCAATGGTTGAAAGATGAAACAGATAGCTTGGGAGAATGGTAGATATTTCTACAGGTTCAGCTCGAGCAATGGTTGAAAGATGAAATAGATAGCCTGGGAGAATGGTAGATATTTCTACAGGTTGAGCTCGAGGTTGAAAGATCAAATACGTAGGGTGGATTAGTTCATAACTAGGTTCTAGTTAAAAGAGCCACCAGCAGTTATGGTATTTTGCATTGGCGATTTTCACATATGGAGGCAAATCCACAAATAACAAAGCGTTTTTGGTGTATCCGGTGTACAAAATACGGAATCGATACGTGAAATATTTTAAAAAACCCTTTTTTGTTTCACTTTTCTGAAATGTAAAATCAAAATTATGATCTCGTTCGCTTGTAATTTTTCAATATGGCATTTTCAAAAGCTAAAGTAATTAATTCCCCTTTTAGACCTTGCGATCTATAGAGCAGACTATGTAGCAGTAGGGGGGGCTAAGCCCGATGATTTTCAGATAAATGGCTGTAATTAGCGGCTGTTTCCCTTAGTTAAGCTTTTTTTTAAAAAGTGTTTCGTTTAATTTCCGAATTCACGAAGTTTCCCGTTTGTAGGAATAGTTTGGGAATCCCCTTTTAGTCTGTTTGCTGAACTGAAATGAAGATGGGGGAAACACAATACGCTTAATGTCAATAGATCAGTCTTAATGTAAACTCTGGACACGGGAGACTTTCATTAACGTCTGCATCTGTTGCCTGGCAATCACCTCGTCATCCAATAAATAGTACAACCTTACTAATGTAATAACAAAAAAAAATATTTATAAGCATTGGCAGACTTAATTTCAATTTCACACTTATAATAGAACGATTTGTCTTGTAAGCCTTGTCCTGCCCCCTTCCCTCATACACCCAAGACGTCTGCTGTTTTATAGGCCTATTTATATTGTAAATGGTAGAGCGGTAAAGCGCTTAGCTTCTGAACCGGGGGTCCCGGGTTCGAATCCTGGTGAAGACTGAGATTTTTAATTTCGGGATCTTTGGGCGCCTCTGAGTCCACCCAGCTCTAATGGGTACCTGACATTAGTTGGGGAAAAGTAAAGGCGGTTGGTCGTTGTGTTGGCCACATGACACCCTCGCAAACCGCAGGTCACAGAATCAGATGACCTTTACATAATCTGCCCTATAGACCACAGGGTCTGAAGGGGGAACTTTACTTTATTGTAAATGCCCATTTGTAGCATATTTTATAAAGCTTATGTTAACTCACTCTGCCTGTCTGGTATAATTTTTGAACACGTTATTTCTCCCTCACCCATTCTCGGATCAAGTTGAAACTTTACACAATATTTTGGTGTACCGGTACCTAACAAAACAACATCAATAAGAAACAGTTAACCAATAATTTAATTAATTATTAGTAATTAAATTAATTTGTTTGGTAACCAGCAAGAGAAATAAATGCTCCTGGCTGAGAGAATTCACCCTATGCTAGGACAAATTTGTACAAAAGCTCCTTCTTCCCTAGTGCTATTAGAGCATGGAATGGGTTGCCTGAGCTAGCCAGGGAAAACCAGTGACTTGGCGGAGTTTAGGTCATTGGTTAATATGCATGACTAAATGCATGACGCGTAGGACGTAATCATCTTCTTTTTTTGAAGTGACGTCTGTATCAGATAAGATAAGATGACGCTGTATAAATAAGTTATTCCCCTTTCATCATTTTTGTTATTTCTCCTACTTCCCATTCTCGGATCAACTTGAAATTTCGCATATTTATTCAGAGTCGATGATAATAAACGAATCAATATTTTAAAAAACCTAACAAATTAGTTAATGAATTAGATCTAGTTGAATTACTAAATTATTTTTCTTTTATTTAGAAAAACAAAAAAACGAGCTTATTCAATATTGAGATATATGCCAGTGCTTTTGCGGGTCTTCCCCTTAGATAAGCTTTGATTTTTAGAAGAAAAAAAAAGATTTTTTTTTTAATTTTGCTTATTAGGATGACACGTTAGTCACGTGTTGGGATCAAAACATTTAGTGGGCTGAAAAGTGAGGGGGAAGGAAACAAAACTTTGTGATGCTTTCTTTCAAATATCGACCTGGCACTAAATGGTTAGCTTCGACGACTTGAATAAGGAGGGCCCGTGTTCAAATCGCTTGAGAGGATTTTTTTTTAAAATTCGAATAAGAACTAATCTACTGTAGTTCCTACTTATTTTCACGACCTAATCTCTCGCAACTTAAATTCAACTGGTTCAAGAAATAAACGAACAAAAAACCATACAGATTTTTTTGTTTTCAGTAAAGTTTTCATATCAGACTAATTACATACTTTGCACTTCGTCTTGAGGACCTCCCCCCACTCCCCTGGTAGACTGATAATGGCTGCCTGGTCTGCGCTTCGGTCCAGGAATGGATTTATATTTGATAAGACCCTAAGTTTTTTGAGTTGCGAGGCCCCTTGTAATCGACATAAGGCCCTAAGTTATTTGACTTGCGAGGCCCCCTTGTAATCGACATAAGGCCCTAAGTTATTTGACTTGCGAGGCCCCCTTGTAATTGACATAAGGCCCTAAGTTATTTGACTTGCGAGGCCCCCTTGTAATCGACATAAGGCCCTAAGTTATTTGACTTGCGAGGCCCCCTTGTAATTGACATAAGGCCCTACGTTATTTGACTTGCGAGGCCTCCTTGTAATCGACATAAGGCCCTAAGTTATTTGACTTGCGAGGCCCCCTTGTAATTGACATAAGGCAATTTATTCCTTTCCTTTATCTTCAAAACAATACTGAGGGAGGGGGGGAGCCCAAGGCAAGTGGGGGTCCCTAGCTCTACAGGTAGCTTATTTTACCGGTATGTAAATGCAGCACTGTTACGGACTGTCGTCACGGTGGTCGCGGGATCATTGTCTGACGTCATCCCCCAGTCGTCCTGCGGGAAGTTTCTGCTAGGAATGAATAGGGATGGCTGCCTGGTCGCGCGGTTTTGCGCGATGGACTGTCGTTCTGACTTATCGATGGTCCCGGGCTCATACCCATAATTTGTTTGGTAACCAGCAAGAGAAATAAATGCTCCTGGCTGAGAGATGTCACCCTATGCTAGGACAAATTTGTACAAAAGCTCCTTCTTCCCTAGTGCTATTAGAGCATGGAATGGGTTGCCTGAGCTAGCCAGGGAAAACCAGTGACTTGGCGGAGTTTAGGTCATTGGTTAATATGCATGACTAAATGCATGACGCGTAGGACGTAATCATCTTCTTTTTTTGAAGTGACGTCTGTATCAGATAAGATAAGATGACGCTGTATAAATAAGTTATTCCCCTTTCATCATTTTTGTTATTTCTCCTACTTCCCATTCTCGGATCAACTTGAAATTTCGCATATTTATTCAGAGTCGATGATAATAAACGAATCAATATTTTAAAAAACCTAACAAATTAGTTAATGAATTAGATCTAGTTGAATTACTAAATTATTTTTCTTTTATTTAGAAAAACAAAAAAACGAGCTTATTCAATATTGAGATATATGCCAGTGCTTTTGCGGGTCTTCCCCTTAGATAAGCTTTGATTTTTAGAAGAAAAAAAAAGATTTTTTTTTAAATTTTGCTTATTAGGATGACACGTTAGTCACGTGTTGGGATCAAAACATTTAGTGGGCTGAAAAGTGAGGGGGAAGGAAACAAAACTTTGTGATGCTTTCTTTCAAATATCGACCTGGCACTAAATGGTTAGCTTCGACGACTTGAATAAGGAGGGCCCGTGTTCAAATCGCTTGAGAGGATTTTTTTTTAAAATTCGAATAAGAACTAATCTACTGTAGTTCCTACTTATTTTCACGACCTAATCTCTCGCAACTTAAATTCAACTGGTTCAAGAAATAAACGAACAAAAAACCATACAGATTTTTTTGTTTTCAGTAAAGTTTTCATATCAGACTAATTACATACTTTGCACTTCGTCTTGAGGACCTCCCCCCACTCCCCTGGTAGACTGATAATGGCTGCCTGGTCTGCGCTTCGGTCCAGGAATGGATTTATATTTGATAAGACCCTAAGTTTTTTGAGTTGCGAGGCCCCTTGTAATCGACATAAGGCCCTAAGTTATTTGACTTGCGAGGCCCCCTTGTAATCGACATAAGGCCCTAAGTTATTTGACTTGCGAGGCCCCCTTGTAATTGACATAAGGCCCTAAGTTATTTGACTTGCGAGGCCCCCTTGTAATCGACATAAGGCCCTAAGTTATTTGACTTGCGAGGCCCCCTTGTAATTGACATAAGGCCCTACGTTATTTGACTTGCGAGGCCTCCTTGTAATCGACATAAGGCCCTAAGTTATTTGACTTGCGAGGCCCCCTTGTAATTGACATAAGGCAATTTATTCCTTTCCTTTATCTTCAAAACAATACTGAGGGAGGGGGGGAGCCCAAGGCAAGTGGGGGTCCCTAGCTCTACAGGTAGCTTATTTTACCGGTATGTAAATGCAGCACTGTTACGGACTGTCGTCACGGTGGTCGCGGGATCATTGTCTGACGTCATCCCCCAGTCGTCCTGCGGGAAGTTTCTGCTAGGAATGAATAGGGATGGCTGCCTGGTCGCGCGGTTTTGCGCGATGGACTGTCGTTCTGACTTATCGATGGTCCCGGGCTCATACCCATAATTTGTTTGGTAACCAGCAAGAGAAATAAATGCTCCTGGCTGAGAGATGTCACCCTATGCTAGGACAAATTTGTACAAAAGCTCCTTCTTCCCTAGTGCTATTAGAGCATGGAATGGGTTGCCTGAGCTAGCCAGGGAAAACCAGTGACTTGGCGGAGTTTAGGTCATTGGTTAATATGCATGACTAAATGCATGACGCGTAGGACGTAATCATCTTCTTTTTTTGAAGTGACGTCTGTATCAGATAAGATAAGATGACGCTGTATAAATAAGTTATTCCCCTTTCATCATTTTTGTTATTTCTCCTACTTCCCATTCTCGGATCAACTTGAAATTTCGCATATTTATTCAGAGTCGATGATAATAAACGAATCAATATTTTAAAAAACCTAACAAATTAGTTAATGAATTAGATCTAGTTGAATTACTAAATTATTTTTCTTTTATTTAGAAAAACAAAAAAACGAGCTTATTCAATATTGAGATATATGCCAGTGCTTTTGCGGGTCTTCCCCTTAGATAAGCTTTGATTTTTAGAAGAAAAAAAAAGATTTTTTTTTAAATTTTGCTTATTAGGATGACACGTTAGTCACGTGTTGGGATCAAAACATTTAGTGGGCTGAAAAGTGAGGGGGAAGGAAACAAAACTTTGTGATGCTTTCTTTCAAATATCGACCTGGCACTAAATGGTTAGCTTCGACGACTTGAATAAGGAGGGCCCGTGTTCAAATCGCTTGAGAGGATTTTTTTTTAAAATTCGAATAAGAACTAATCTACTGTAGTTCCTACTTATTTTCACGACCTAATCTCTCGCAACTTAAATTCAACTGGTTCAAGAAATAAACGAACAAAAAACCATACAGATTTTTTTGTTTTCAGTAAAGTTTTCATATCAGACTAATTACATACTTTGCACTTCGTCTTGAGGACCTCCCCCCACTCCCCTGGTAGACTGATAATGGCTGCCTGGTCTGCGCTTCGGTCCAGGAATGGATTTATATTTGATAAGACCCTAAGTTTTTTGAGTTGCGAGGCCCCTTGTAATCGACATAAGGCCCTAAGTTATTTGACTTGCGAGGCCCCCTTGTAATCGACATAAGGCCCTAAGTTATTTGACTTGCGAGGCCCCCTTGTAATTGACATAAGGCCCTAAGTTATTTGACTTGCGAGGCCCCCTTGTAATCGACATAAGGCCCTAAGTTATTTGACTTGCGAGGCCCCCTTGTAATTGACATAAGGCCCTACGTTATTTGACTTGCGAGGCCTCCTTGTAATCGACATAAGGCCCTAAGTTATTTGACTTGCGAGGCCCCCTTGTAATTGACATAAGGCAATTTATTCCTTTCCTTTATCTTCAAAACAATACTGAGGGAGGGGGGGAGCCCAAGGCAAGTGGGGGTCCCTAGCTCTACAGGTAGCTTATTTTACCGGTATGTAAATGCAGCACTGTTACGGACTGTCGTCACGGTGGTCGCGGGATCATTGTCTGACGTCATCCCCCAGTCGTCCTGCGGGAAGTTTCTGCTAGGAATGAATAGGGATGGCTGCCTGGTCGCGCGGTTTTGCGCGATGGACTGTCGTTCTGACTTATCGATGGTCCCGGGCTCATACCCATAATTTGTTTGGTAACCAGCAAGAGAAATAAATGCTCCTGGCTGAGAGATGTCACCCTATGCTAGGACAAATTTGTACAAAAGCTCCTTCTTCCCTAGTGCTATTAGAGCATGGAATGGGTTGCCTGAGCTAGCCAGGGAAAACCAGTGACTTGGCGGAGTTTAGGTCATTGGTTAATATGCATGACTAAATGCATGACGCGTAGGACGTAATCATCTTCTTTTTTTGAAGTGACGTCTGTATCAGATAAGATAAGATGACGCTGTATAAATAAGTTATTCCCCTTTCATCATTTTTGTTATTTCTCCTACTTCCCATTCTCGGATCAACTTGAAATTTCGCATATTTATTCAGAGTCGATGATAATAAACGAATCAATATTTTAAAAAACCTAACAAATTAGTTAATGAATTAGATCTAGTTGAATTACTAAATTATTTTTCTTTTATTTAGAAAAACAAAAAAACGAGCTTATTCAATATTGAGATATATGCCAGTGCTTTTGCGGGTCTTCCCCTTAGATAAGCTTTGATTTTTAGAAGAAAAAAAAAGATTTTTTTTTAAATTTTGCTTATTAGGATGACACGTTAGTCACGTGTTGGGATCAAAACATTTAGTGGGCTGAAAAGTGAGGGGGAAGGAAACAAAACTTTGTGATGCTTTCTTTCAAATATCGACCTGGCACTAAATGGTTAGCTTCGACGACTTGAATAAGGAGGGCCCGTGTTCAAATCGCTTGAGAGGATTTTTTTTTAAAATTCGAATAAGAACTAATCTACTGTAGTTCCTACTTATTTTCACGACCTAATCTCTCGCAACTTAAATTCAACTGGTTCAAGAAATAAACGAACAAAAAACCATACAGATTTTTTTGTTTTCAGTAAAGTTTTCATATCAGACTAATTACATACTTTGCACTTCGTCTTGAGGACCTCCCCCCACTCCCCTGGTAGACTGATAATGGCTGCCTGGTCTGCGCTTCGGTCCAGGAATGGATTTATATTTGATAAGACCCTAAGTTTTTTGAGTTGCGAGGCCCCTTGTAATCGACATAAGGCCCTAAAGTTTTTGAGTTGTGAGGCCCCTTGTAATCGACATAAGGCCCTAAGTTATTTGACTTGCGAGGCCCCCTTGTAATCGACATAAGGCCCTAAGTTATTTGACTTGCGAGGCCCCCTTGTAATTGACATAAGGCCCTAAGTTATTTGACTTGCGAGGCCCCCTTGTAATCGACATAAGGCCCTAAGTTATTTGACTTGCGAGGCCCCCTTGTAATTGACATAAGGCCCTACGTTATTTGACTTGCGAGGCCTCCTTGTAATCGACATAAGGCCCTAAGTTATTTGACTTGCGAGGCCCCCTTGTAATTGACATAAGGCAATTTATTCCTTTCCTTTATCTTCAAAACAATACTGAGGGAGGGGGGGGAGCCCAAGGCAAGTGGGGGTCCCTAGCTCTACAGGTAGCTTATTTTACCGGTATGTAAATGCAGCACTGTTACGGACTGTCGTCACGGTGGTCGCGGGATCATTGTCTGACGTCATCCCCCAGTCGTCCTGCGGGAAGTTTCTGCTAGGAATGAATAGGGATGGCTGCCTGGTCGCGCGGTTTTGCGCGATGGACTGTCGTTCTGACTTATCGATGGTCCCGGGCTCATACCCTGCCCCCCCCCCCCCCCCCCGTCGCCCTTCGGAAGGTTTGGACTATGAAGTAAATTATCTTCAACTGTCAAACATTTAAAAACAATAATCTACATTTCAGAAGGAACATCTGATACGTTACAATAAAGAATTAGCCAACTTCCCCAGTGACTCCCCACACACAACCTCACCCACTTCCCTTTTTTTTTCAGTCAAGAGTTTTGGTAAATATTGGCTAAAAGTAATTACCGGTATATCATAAAAATTCACACTTACCCGGCAGTGTTATGCCACTCAGCAATACTTACAATCGGTAATGAAGTTTATCTGATCTCAGAGTGTATCTATTTGATTCGTGCTGTGTATGAGCCATATGGGCTGCGTGCTTGTTAATTTTTTATTATTTTTTTTTTTGGTTGCAATTGCACACACTTTATTCTAACGAAATGTAAAACAAAACTTGTGATGTAATGGAAATGGTTCTCGAAATATGCGAGCGTGTATGCTACTTGGCGCTGGTGGGGGGTAAAATGTACGTAGGTGCCCACTTTAGACGGAGGACTTTCCCCATCCAATTAAAGTTAGGCCCCTATTCGCCAAGCTTTTAATTTCTTTGGTTTTTAGATTTTATTTAGAAACAAACGTCTCGAGCTCATTCTGGTAATAGGACTGCTTAAGAAGCAGAAGCGTAGATAATAAAGTGCGGGCCGCAAGGGGTATCATATACTCTAGATATGCCACTGACTGCGAGACACATTGATTATGTTTAAGAGAACTGATAATTTAGAAAATTGTGTTCTCGACACGGAAGTCCTCTATTTGTGATTTTCTTCTTTTGGCTAGATCTCTGATCCTTTAATCATTTTGTACAAAGCTTATATCAGCTCACTCTTGTCTGTGTGTCTGATAAAAAGTCTGAACACGTTATTTCTCTCACACCCCACATCGGATCAAGCTGAAATTTTGCACAATTTTTTTTCTACCTGGCAACACAAGAAGCAATACAAAAAAAAGTAAACAAATTAGTTAATTAGCTATTGGTAATTAATTATTTTGTTTGGTATCTCGAACAAGGGAAAGAAAGTGTACTTGACGGTGGTATAAGCTGAATTAGTGCCCTTTATAGGTCGCCGCTTTAAATTGAAACACGTAGTACATAACTGTACAATCTTCTCTAGTCATAAGTACCTCACTAGCAGAGTGGTTAGTATGTCGGCTTGAGGAGGCATCAGCCATGAGTTTCAGGTCGCTTCCATTTTTTAAAATGCTTTTAAAAACCATTTTCCCAACTATTCCAGATAAGTGATAGGATCATAGCGTATTGAAAATGGTAAAACTTCACCATTTACAACTATAGCTCTTAATAATGTAGAATTTGTTTCCCCTTTTTGATATCAAACAAAAAAAAATGATTTTACAAATAAATAATATTTTTTTTTAAATTTTATACATGTTTTGTTAGGTACATCAAATTATTGTCTTAAAGTTTCAACTTGATCCAAAAAATGGGTAGGAGAAATAACTAATGGGACTAAACTCCAAATATTTTGCAATATCTCTGTAAACTGAAGAATTAATTTTCCTTGTTGGTATAGACAAAATAATTACCAGAAATTAATTGACTAATTTCTTTTCATAGATTCATGTGTTATATTCGGTCAGCAATTTTGCAAAGTTTCAAATTGATCCGAGAATGGGTGTGGTGGAAATAACGTGTTCAAACGTTTTACCAAACAGACAGACTGGGTGAGTTGATATAAGCTCTGTTCTCCCGCGTTCATATTATCATGTTGGACATATTTTGTCCTATTTCTGGAATGAACTGCGCGGTGGTTTCCAGGTCAGACATCTCTCCATACAGTTTTTCTTCTATATTTTTGTTTCGGGAACAGCATCGATTCCTGGCTCAAACTCTTTAGCTTTAGCTACTTTTTACTTTGCCCGAGGACCATTCCCTATGCATCTCCACGCGCCGATTGGTCGTGCCCAATGAATTCGAAATGTTGAGAACCATTTATCTAGGAATGGACAGCGTGTGTTGTTACATCAGGTCGCCGTCCTCAGCACGGCTAATTTAGCTCTTGATCCGATGGCTGTGTTCTGTAATGATGTCATCCGCTGATTGATAAAACAAGTTTGTTTTACGTGCGTAGCGCAAACTACTGTTCAATAACGTGAGGGGTTAAATCTTTGAACAAATTTTGTTAACAAAGCAAGTTATTTACTGCACAGTTCCTTTGTTTTTCTTTCTCTTGCACTAGATCTGTTTTAAATGTTGGTTGTCTAAAATTGTTTTTTTTATTTTCGAAATTTATCTTTTTTTTTATGTTAATCATAGCCATAGCCTGTGCAGTGAGGTTGACATTTCGCATTATTGTTTGAAATTAAATAAATAATTTAAAAAAAAAAATCAAAGCTATATTTTATACCTAAACTGACCTATCCTTTCCTTGCAATCAAATACGCCACACTTACACTTTTATTCAACACTCTTATCTTAGCCACACAACGGCGAGCTTTGTTTATCTATGCTAATCTGATAATGTGACATACTTTTTATGTCATGATGGTTAGTACACGTGGACTATGACCTTCAATCACAGCGCCCCCTAACGCTTTATGTTTGAGAACGGATTGGGTTAGGCTAATACTTAAGATAGGTTGACCAATCTTTGGCAATATTGTGCACAAGTAGAATTCTTTAAAATCGTCAAGGGTCAAGAAATGAGCAGTGAAAATCTGCCAAAGGTCTGACTCATTCTGAGGGGGGAAATCAAGTTGCCATTTTTTCCCTATGTGAACATTTTGTAGTAACAAGAAAATCTCTTGTATAAAATGTTTTTAATAATGGAATGATTTAACACTCACTCACAAAAAAAAAAAAACCTGCATTGTTGCAAATATCAAATAATAAAGTTGTATATAAGTGTAATATCGGAAAAATTGCAGCTCATAGAGCATTTGAAGCCATTTTTTTTCCCTTTAGTCAGTTGTGTGAGATTTAGATGGGGAAGGCATGAGATACAAAGGATTCAAAACAATATGGCAACATTAAAAAAAACAACAAAAAAAACACAGTGGTACGAGTAGCTAAGTTTGAGCAAGTCTTGGCTACAAGTTTTAGTTTTTATGCCATTAGCTTTTTCTTTTAGTGAGTAGGCATATTATTTAATTAAGCCCCAATGTTTATAAATGTTATTTTTATTTATAGAGTACATTTTTTTTTTTCAGTATGAAATCTTTTACATCCCTCGCAGTCGTGAAGTGAAGCAGTCCTATTTGACGAGCGTGCTGACGACACTGAGAGCAATTCTTTATTGTTTGCCTTTAACCTTCAAACTGAGGCCGGAAGTGGTGAGTTTCACCCTAACAGTTGAACTCTTTACAAGGTTTGCTCTTTCAAGTGACCTAGCACAACGACCAACCACCTTTCCCCAACTTAAGTCTGATACCCGTTAGATTCTGGTGGACTCATGGGCAACCTAAAAATCCAAGTCTTAACTTAGATTCAAACCTGTAACCTCTCAGTTCAGAAGCCAAGAGCTTTACCACTTAGCCACCCTTACTCTTTCAAGATAGCCTAAAATTTATCAGTAAGAGAGTGTGAAAAAATTGGCAGAATTGAAATCCAATACTTTGATTCTTAGCTCATTAAATTGAATACCCTAAATATTTATCTTTAAATGTTTACAACATAACCTATTGCCAAATAGTTTTAATGCACTATTGTCTCTGTTTTTTATTTAGATTTTATGCAATGGTCCAGGTACATGTATACCCATTTGTATTGCAGGAATGTTTTTAAAGGTGAGATGTGTTAAGTTTTGTTTTTTAGTATTCTTACTCGGTAAGAATACATTAAAAAATTGAATAGTGACATCTCAAAACAAAACATTAGTTAAAGAAGTGTCTTATCAAATAAATAGTTTACTTAAAGTAGCTCAGTATTTGCTTAGGGCAATTATCTAAAGGTTGCCAGGTAACAATAGCAGGAACAACAACACCAAAAGTTTTTTTGTTTCTTTTATCAAAGCAAAAATTCTGATCCAAATTTATTGCTGAATTTGTCTCTAATAAAAAAATTACTGCATTATTCAGGTAAATGTTTTGCAGCTTTATTTAGCACATTTCATTGCAGCTATTTTTCAGAAAGGAAAAAAATATTTTTTTTTATTAATTGTCTGCTTAAAAAAAACTTATCAAGTAATTTGTAGTCAATACTTTAAAATTTTAAGGAATTCTTTTTATTATTAATTAGTTTCGAACCATTTCCTAAATCATCACCACCAAAAGTTAATACAGTTTTTTTTTTCTTTATTCCATACTATCACCCCCTCCCCCCAGTGTAGTAGCAACTTGTGAACAAGTTTTCTTTTTCTAATATTGCAGCTGTGGCAGACAACATCAATAGTTTACGTTGAAAGTTTCTGCAGAGTACAGAGCCTTTCGCTATCTGGGCAACTACTGTATCCCTTTATAGACAGTTTTTTTGTTCAGTGGCCAGAGCTACTATCCAAATATCCAAATGCAAAATATGTAGGACGTTTAGTATAACCCTGTTATTATTATGAAAAAGTATTATTAAGAAATATAGTGTAATTTATTAATAAATTTTCAATTTTAATGAACTTGTGGTGTTTTTTTTAATATTTCAAAATTTAGAGAACTGGTATATTTGTTGGTTCGGTTTCCAACCATTGGCCATGATTTCCTCCCAGATTGGGAAAAAAAATGTTTTGGAATTATTTCAGAATACTATTATCCATGCATACACTTATGTCACAACTTGTTTTGGAAAGTAGTATTGCCTCCCAAAGACCATGGCAAATGCAAGGTCGAAGGCACCTCTACTTAAACACACATAGAAACACTGCATAGAATACATTTTCCATGAGTTTTATGCTCCAGGGATAAAGAAACATGAAATATATAAAAAACTTGTCCATATAGAATATAATGTCGCTGAATAAAAAAAGCACAGTAAAGATAATGCCAATGGATATATATCAATCATAGAATAATGACCCTGATTAAGTTTTATTTCCCTTTTATAGTGTCCTATTACATCATCATCAAACTCCATTTGAATGAGGGCTTGAGAGGTTCAAATCCTCTCTTGCAAAAGCCCTAGACAGAAACCCTGTAATTTTGCATAGTGCATGTTTGTCACTCATTTGTGGTTATCAGACCTGTTGAGACGGAGATCAGCAAGTCTGGGGCAGTCAAAAAGATTATAAGACAGTTTCCTCTTCTCCCCCGCAGCAGAGGCACAGTGACACGAAGTTTCATTTTATTTTATTTATATTTTTGGAGTTTGGGCCACACCTGCACAATTTTAGGCCATGTTGTGCCCTTATGACAAAGTTTGGCCTGAGCCTTGCAAAATATGAACCAATGGGACAGTGGCCTGTCCTGCATTGTGCTATCAGCCTCCACCAGGGCACTCAGGGACTTCGCAGGCTTTTTGGGAGTTAAAAGACTTTAATGACTTGTTTATATCATTGTTAATCTTTTCTTCAAGCTTCTTAACCTTCTATTTTTCTCGAAATATTCCTCAATTACGTTTTTTTGCATCAATGTCTTTCCAAGGTCTGCAAGCCTTATCAGTCTAACAATAAACAAGTTTTTGTATGACACATACACAATGTGTCCTAATAATCAAGTCAGTTCTTCTATGTCTGGCCAGCTGATATGTGTACTGTCAAGTGTGACACTACAGATTTTAAATCTATGTATATGCAATGAGCATAATATGTGACTCTATTAACATGTATTAAAAAGAAATAGAAAATAGAAAGCCATGCTTTTATTTCACAAAACCTTTGTATGGAATGGTTTATATTCATAAACTTTATTGGTACCATATGCAGTTTTGTGACTTCATGAATTTTTTTTTTTTTTTTAAATAAGGATAATTGTAAAAATGCTGAGACTTCAATGTAGATATTAACTTTTTATGTACATTTTATGAAAACACATTGAAATGTAACAAAGTTTACAAAATAATGAGTTGTCTGAGAAAGAAACAAAAATATTTAAGGCAAAGTATAAAATTAAAGTAAATTAACCAGAGCACATGCAATTAAATTAAAAAAAAAGAAAGAAAAAGATCAGAAAAAAAAATTCAATAAATTTCAATTAAATGCATTCTCAAATGCACACACATCAAAATCATGTCATCAATACCAATGTTATTAGAAATACAATATTAATTTCAAAAAAATTACAAGAAAATGTAAAAGATAAATAATTGAATAAAAAATGGTGAAAGACAATTTTGTACATTATAAAAACTCAAAATGTTTAGTTTAAACAGATGCCAGTCCTTTGATTCATTGCACCACATTGTGTGTTATGTTAAACGTTTATCTCAACATACTTTCAATATACAATACATTACATTATAAAATTTTATGCTAGAATTCACAGTATCTGGAATGTATGTGGTTAGATTAATGTGGCAAGAGGTGGGGGGGGGGGGGGGGGGCGAATTGTGAAAAAAGACCTTTCTTTATAAATACTTAACTTTATTAGCCATAATCAATACCTTAGATCCAATCATAGCAAGGTTCTTTCTTGGCATTAATTTTTAAAATGTGGACAATTTTTCAAAAAATTAAATTTGAAAAGCAGGTTCTAACATCATGTCCCTTATTATTTGTTCTTCACATCACTTTTCACATATCTCCTCTGTGTGCACCAGAGAAATATACAAAGTGCTACAGTTGAAGCAGTAATGCCTATAGCAAATGGCACTGTTGGAAATTTACCCTGAAAATAAGAGATTGACAAAAAAAAAAAAGAATATATTAATGTGCAGCGACTCAAGAGTCATAAAATGTGAACTCATAACTATTATTGCTCCGTCACAAGAAACCACAGAGCAGGTGAAGTTTAGTCCACTGATTTATCTGGCATTGAAATCCCATGACAGTATACAATTAAGACAAAATGTCCTCCTTACTTGTAGTGTCTGAAATGTCTTTATCATAAAAGCTTCTTCTTTTAACAAAAACAATTACCCAACATATAACTCCATGAAGCTAAATGAAATGCCCCCCCTCCACTTTTTTCAAATTTCTTTAATTATAAATATGTCCAAATATAACACCCATCCCCAAAATACTTTTAACCCCCCCCCCCCTCCCTTTTATTACCTTCTTCTAAAAAAAACAACCGTAAAGGTACAGATCTTAAATTTTTTTTTTTAAGAATTATTTACATGTATCTTTCATCTCAATACCACGTAGTCAATTAAAAAAATTATTAAAACTTGATGTTCTATATGGAAGGATTTCAGTATCCTTTCTTTTTAAAATATTTAGATCTAATAATTAAAAAAAACAAAAACATTCCAAATAAACAGATCTGCCCACACACAAAAAATGTATTTTAATTTTTCAGATGTAAAAATCTCGTACCACATTTTACACCCAATATCTTGCTACTATTGTTTTTTTTTAAATATTTACTCAAAATGAGAAAGCCAACAAGAAAATAATCAAGCTTCTAAATAAAATGTTTTACCTTATTCATACACTTGTACCCATGATAATCCTCATCACATAAACACTCAGACATATCTATACCAGAGTGAACACAGTGGGAGTGTGGTGGGCAGGCCACTAGACAAAAAAATAAAATGCAATCATTAAACATCAGCACATCTTTGATACATTACTATTAGACAACACTAAGATACATTACTGTTAAGTTAACACTCACACTTTTCACTAATGCATGGATTTTTCTCTCCGACACATGTTGTTTCTGATGTTTCGGTTTCTATGCTTTCCCAGGACTTGATACCACCAGGACAACTCAAATTGACTGGTATTGAACTGAGATTAAAAAAAAAAAAAATGTTACTCAGAAATGTAACAAAAGCAACATTAATGTTTTAACCTGTCAGCTTCAGCTGAAAAAGGTTGTGGCTTTTAAAGCACCCTAATGCAATACAAAAGGCATTAAAACTTTTCCCGTTGAAGAGCTCCTCCGGCCTCAATCAGAACATTACAAAAAAAAAAAAAAAGCCTTGGTGAGGGGAAAACTAAACATTTTATCTTTTTTTCCCCCCTCAGCTTGAACAAACTTGGACCGAATAAAAAAGTTTCTATAGCTCAGTGTATAAAGCAGTATTTTTTTTTTTTAATTTAAATATATAAGCATTTATTGAATTAAAATAGTGGCTACCTTTAGGTTAGCAATTAGGGCTTAATAGAGTTCACTAAGTAGCCTGGTAAGCAAGCTTTACTCAAAGCAACTTAACTTTGTTTTCAAGTGTAATGGAATAAACAAACAAGAAAAACATATAAAAATACTTTTAAAAAAAATATATATATTATGCGTACTTGTATCAATTGGTTTGGATCAGTCGTAATTAAATTTGTAATAGATTTAGACTAACAATAAAAAAGCATTTATAAAAGTAAATGTAAAAAAAAAGGAAAGACCTGAATTCGAACTTACGGGCTAAAGCCTTCTCAGGCTTTTCAAGTGACGCGATAACCACTCTGCTAGCGATAGCGAAGAGTCTATATACATGGAAGATTGTATATTTATCTATTGTTTCTATTTTTTTCAAGTTTGTGTTCACTAAACTTGGGACGGCAGTCTGATATAAAGGGCACTAATTCAGCTTATACAACCATTTTAGTCAAGTACTATTTCTTTCCCTTGTTTAAGATACCAAACAAAATAATTCAATACCAATAGTTAATTAGCTAATTGGTTAATTTTTTGTATTGATTCTTCTGTTGTAAGGTAAAAGAAATAATTGTACAAAATTTCAGCTTGATCAGAGATAGGGGTGTCAGAGAAATAAAGTATACAAACTTTTGACCAGACAGACAGACAAAGTGAGTTGATAAAAGCTTTGAAATAAATAGCTCCTACATACAGATTTAGTATTCCAGTGTTCCTGTGAAAGTCTGTGTTATTCAATGCATCAATGTCATTACCTTGTAAATAACTACAAAACAAAGATGTAAAACGAAAGTATTATCTATACTTGTATTAATAGGAACAAAAATGACATAAATAATGAAAAAAAAATTATAATGCATTTAAATAGAATAAATGAACTCAACAAGTATATATTTGTACAATTAAAATTAGCAACTATGTTCAATAAAAAAAAAGTGGTTAAAATAGTGTTAAAGTATTTAAAAATATCAGAATTTCTAAATAATAATAAGGCTTGTTTTCCAGTCCAAAGATTAATGAGAAATGCTGTATTTCTAAATAATATACATATAAAACTTAAAGTATGAAAGTGTGAAAGAAAAGAATTAAGCAAAACTATCCCAATGATGTTATAATGTTTGATCAAAAACACCATTTCTTGCCAGGGCTGCAAAAGATTGTGCCACACATATGTTGAACTATACAACGTCTAGAATCACAGTAAGCATACTAGATTCACTTGATTAATCAATTAAATTTTACTAAGAGCAAGGACTCCCAGGTCTCAAGACCTAAAGAATATATTACAATGAACTTACATGAATTGTAAAGTGTTGATCCCATCAATTCCTTGGGAAAATTTCTTTTGTGTCATGCCGCACTGCTGCAGGTCAATCCTAAATAGCAGACAATGACACAAAATAGAATGTAATAATAGTACTAGTATTTTATCACAGACATATTTTGATCTGTCAGAAAATCACCAAATCACACAAAAAAAATATATATATAAATTAATGTAGCTTTACAAAGGTTGTGCTCTGAGGATACAACAAATAATGTATAACTAATAAATGAACTGGAAACAAAAATTATTTAACCACTTAAACCCTATGACCAGATCACATGGTCCTCAGGGGTAGCAAAGACCTTCCTTCAGGGAACAGAACCAGGAAAAAGAAGAAGAGGCAGATAGAGAAAGCAACGGGAAGACAACATAAAAGAATGGACAGGCCTGCCATTGTATAAATGAAATTCCGTCCAAGGAAAAGACAAAGAAGAATGGAGAAAGATGGTCAACAGATCTTGCGTGGTGCCCCAATGGCTCAAAAGAATAAGGAAAAGGTAAAATGAAAGTATAAATATATGAATATTTGTATAATTTGATATGTTTAAACAAGCAAACTTGAGATTTCCAGCATTTGTTCATTCTAATAAGCAGAAATAAAAGGTTTTTTAACAATCACACCATAGCAGTCAAGTTTTACTTATATTTCATAAAAGTTCATAACATTGATATTAGGTACACTAACTTCAAGCAATTTCTCCCACCCGTCAAACAAAATTGTATCTATGAAGTGTAATTATTTTCAGCAAATATTTACAATAAATCAGACATAAAAAGAACAACCCACCACTACCAATCCAAGTTTTCAAGATTGTTTATTTGATGCATGAATTTTGGGACATTCCCAAGTCTATCCTGTTCTATTAGATATCTGACATCTGTTATAGGAAGTGAAAAAGCTGGCAGTTGTGTTGCTCTATAAAACCCTCATCAAAAAATAGTGGTTATAGAAACGGGTGAGTGTTACATTGCATAGATTGACAGATTGAGAGACTTTACTTTTGTTTTAATATCATATATAGGTGTGTGGTGGCAAGTTAAGCACTTGACCTCCTAACCAAGTGGCCTTGATTTTTTATTAATTATGATTCTTGGGACTCCTCTGAATCCACCTAACTCAAATTGGTACTAGACATGTTCAGTAAAGGTGGTTAGTTATTATACAGGCCACTTAGTAACTATAATATCATATACACATTGTAACTCTTCCTTTTGGGACAATGAAATTACTTTCATTATCTTATCTTATATAATACAGACGTTACTTCAAAAAAGAAGATGATTACGTCCTACGCGTCATGCATATTAACCAATGA
Source organism: Biomphalaria pfeifferi (assembly GCA_030265305.1). NCBI lineage: Eukaryota > Metazoa > Mollusca > Gastropoda > Planorbidae > Biomphalaria > Biomphalaria pfeifferi. The sequence goes on along the minus strand of JASAOG010000180.1, from coordinate 1,315,604 downwards.
CTTAAATTCTGCCAAGTCACTGGTTTTTCTGGCTAGCTCAGGCAACCCATTCCATGCTCTAATAGCACTAGGGAAGAAGGAGTATTTGTACAAATTTGTCCTAGCATAGGGGACAAGGAATGTGCCATTAATAAATTGCACACAAAAAAAATAAAAAGCTTTTAAATTAGAAAGAGAGACTTACCCAATGATGTCAAACTGATCAGGGGATGTTGTGTTTACACAACATCTACCCTGCAACTTGAAAGCACTTGCTGAACAAAACTTGGCTAATACTGTTTCGTTTATATTAACTTGGCAGTCTAAGTTACAGATGGCTGGTTGACATGTTATACCCTATCAAAACAGAACACAAGTTGAAACAAACAAGTTTTTATCATTGTTCATACCTAATATTAAAATAAAAATTACCCAAAACAAAATGTCAAATTTTACTGAGTTTTTTTTTTTCATAAAAAAAAAAGAACAATTATTTTTTTTGGCGTTACATGTTGCATTGGAATCTTCTGCCTTTAAAAGAAAGTAATAATGGTCTATTGCTATGGTACTAAATACCACTCAGTATGAGGCTAATCAGACACAACTCTAGTTGGACCTAGGACCCACACATCCTATCATTTACCCTTTTGGGTTCAGCTTTCAACATGTTTTTACTGAGGCCTTATGTTTCATGAGGAACACAAAGGAAAGATGATGATGATGATTAAGTTCTTAAAGCAGAACAAAAAATTGACTTCTCTTCTCATCAAAAGAGGTCAGCACTTCTAAAGTGAGGTTTTAACTACTACAACTTTTGCCTATAATTAAGACCTTCAATATAGCAGATTCTTGTGTATCATCATGTCATTCATGACTGTCACCTGTGCAAACTAGCTTAACATGCTCATAGTAGTCATAGGATCTGGGAAGTCTTTCAATAAATAATTACATTGCAATAAAAACAAAGTAAAGTTGTCAAAGTTAAATCAAATAAATCTCCCTAATATTATGTTTTAAGGAAACTAAAAAGCAAGTTCTTAGAATGTAACCTTAAGTAACTAGTGACAATACTAATAATAATGAAACAGAAGAACATTTCCAAGCCGACCAAGCTGAATTACAGTAGTTTTACACTGATTGAATGATAATCTAATTATCATATAGAGTCTATTGTCCAATCTTTTTTGGGGATATTGAATCTTCATTTTCATACTTTTAGTTTTAACTTAATTTTAATTCTTAATTTAAGTTCTTACCAATACCATTAAATGAATCAACGCTGTAAATAATAAAAAATCACAAGTAATCCTGTGTAGACTCATTTTCTCTGTTTACAAAAGCAGGTTGAGGTTCTGGTAGATCTAGATTGGGTAGACTACCCTAGATCTAGACTAGACTATAGTCTAGGTCTATCTAGATTTCAGATTTGGAGATCACACATTCAGTTAGTGACATTCACTTTCTTGATATATCTATAAAATTATAATATAGATATGTAGGTCAGGCTTGTGATCTAGACTTTCATCACTGACCTAGATCTAGGTCTAGTTTTTAGATCTAGAAATCTACTGGCCATTAACCTAGTGTTAGAGAAAGAATCTAGATCAAGATCTATATTTAATAAAGATATACATCTAGGTCTATATGTAGACTCTATATTCAGATCTATAGATCTAGGTAACAGGATTATGAAGATATCTTACTGAACCGGTGCTATAAACTAAAAGAGATCACAGTAGTAAGTAGCTAACTCTGCTAGAGTAAGCTCAAAGCTGCAGTGATACTTCTTCTACTTGATACTCACTTATGATACTGTCTGATCATGACTGATGGACTCAAGTTCAACTCACAACTGGTCTGAGTCTGAGTGATGGGCATGATATCTGTCACAGTGTCACTGTCAGTCATAATTAAGTTTATTAAGTCATATCATAATCAATTCAATATCAAAATTTAAGCTTCCATTCATCTCTAGAGTCTAGACCAGTGGTCTTCAACCTTTTTTGGCCTACCGCCCCCTTTTCGAATTTTTTCTTTACAAAAATTCGCCAGCGCCCCCCTCTAAGAAAAACAGTTATAAAGAAGCGTGAGAAGGCAAATTTGAACAAAATATCATCTATCTATTAATTTTTATGCTGTCAATAACACTTATCCCGCTTGGGAGACGACCGCATGCCAAAGGTGATTGCTGTGAACTCCTTGGCCTATGACTGACGAGCTTTGAGGAGGACTGAGTTACAGAGGTGCCCCTCTCCCCCGTGAGCGCTATAAAGATTTATTCAGGCGCCATTTCGCTCTCACTGGCATAGAGGAAAGTACATGGCAGCATTCTCTGGCAGCAGATAGCCTCTGAGAGAAACAGTTCGAGAGCTCTTACAAAAACTGCGGGACAAACATTTGATACTCAAAGAAAAGCCAGCATACAACGGCTTTGTCTGCATAAAATTCGGGAAAATATGTAGGTCGCAGTTGGGTTTGCTTAGTTATGTGAAACACTGGACTCAGCCGTAATCTTTGGAATTAAAGGCAAAAACAGGCAATATTATCATTATGCAAAAATTATGTCAAATATAATTTGCAGTGATTACACACAAAAATTAATTGTAAAGACTTTCTTTCAAATCCTAAGAATAGTCTATGTTAAAATTTTTGAATATTAGGGCCTACTGTTTTTAGGTTTAATTGTAAATTTAGTTTTACTGTTTAATATAAATATTATTATTGCTGAATTCACTACAAAATGAAATTAAGCTATTGGTAACCTTGTGCCTCCTGCAGTCTGACAATATTAGAAATTTTAAGCTTTAAGTTAGCCAAAGCAAGGCGAAGGTCTCCTCTAGTGGGTACATCCAGTCTTTTTCTTTGCTTATTCATTAACTTTGTTACTCACTAAATCTAGGTTACCCATGTATGTTGAAAAGCTAAAACATAATTCCAATTTTGACCACAGTTTTGGAACTTCACTGAGACATTTAAATGCAGCCACATCTCTGTTGTGCCTCCAGGGGCGTAGCTAGGAATTTCCATCGTTTGGGGCCCAGGGGGGCTTGACATCTTTGGGGGGCCGCTGCATTTTGCGTAATATTTAATTAAATAAATTAAAAAAGCACTAATTTGGGGGCCCGGGGAATTTTCAATTTCCCCCCTCCCCCCCACCTTAGCTACGCCACTGTGTGCCTCCTATGTTTACATTCTTTTTACTGAAGACATAGTTTTGTAAATCTATTTTTTCATGCAACTCAATTTGAACGTCAGTAACAGATGTTTAATAATTGTCATTTGTTATCATCTGAAAATGCCATCAAAGTAGAACTTACTTTTTTTCTAGTGGCAATTCACTAAATCTCAAGGAAATATTACATGACATCCCAGTGAGTTTTCGTAAAAACATTTTATCAATGTTTTTTGTTTTTAAAAAGTTAAATTATTCTATTAAATGTTACCTTTAATGTTTTTTGCAATTAATATTTTAATATCAATATATTAACATATCTAGATATAATCTAAAAGTCGTATTACCAAGTTTGTTGATCAAATCTTAAACGTTTATATGCGCAAGATCCAAGGACAATAAATACTCTCCAATCACAGTAAAAGAAGTAAAAATTTTAAAATAGAAAATGTGATTCCCGAACTCATTTTCTAACGCTGTTTCTGTTCTTAATTAGAAGCAAGTTAACTATAATTTGTCTATATTTAGTTTCCCAGCTTTAATGTTGAAGAATTTTAAAATTTGTTATGTTTCAGAGCACCTTTAGTTTCTTCTTTCCTCCTTTATGCCCAGCGCCCCCTTACCGCCCCATTTTGTGCCCAGCGCCCCCCCCACTGCCCCCTTTGGCTCTCAGCGCCCCCCAAAATCTCAAAAACGCCCCCGTTGAAGACCACTGGTCTAGACACTAGACAGTCCATAGTCTAGATCTATAGAAAGACATTCCTAACTCATTTATACTATAATGTTTGAAAATGTTCAAAGTAATAAGACAATTATGCCTTTACTTTAGAAGTTTACTTTATATATCCACTTCTAGTTAGACCTAAAAAAAAAAAAAAAAGGGTGACAGGTAGAATCTAAATCTATCTAGATACATTTTTTTTTACAACATTTTTGATGAAAAATGATGAAAAAGGAAGATTAGTAAAAATTAGTTTTAGAAGCTGCAGTTTTAAATGATTTTTAAGTTATCTTTAATACTGTCTGTTTTTTTTTATATTCACAGGTAAATAAGTAGTAACCTCTTGTACAACAATAAATAGCTCTAACAATGACTCTGCAAGCTATACGCTATCAGCGCGGTAGCCTTGAGATCTTGGACCAATTGCTTTTGCCAGAGATTAGTAAATACATCTCTATAAATAATACAGATGAAGGATGGAGAGCCATTAAATCAATGCAAGTAAGTATATCTGGAGGTGTGGTGTCTGAGTGGTAAAGCACTTGGCTTTCAAACCAAAGCAAGGGTCCCGGAATTTGAATCCTGGTTAAGACTGGAGGTTTTAATTTCAGAATCTTTAGAGCGCCTCTGAGTCCACCCAGCTGAAATGGGTACCTGATGCTAGTTGGTAAAAGTAAACATATTGGCGGTTGGTCATTGTGCTGGTTAACCATGGGCCACAGAAACAGATGACTGTTACATCATCTGTCCTATAGATCGCAAGGTCTGGAAGGGGTATTTTTACTACTACTTAAATTAAGTAAGAAAATAAGAACATAGTTTTTAGCGATTTCACTTAATTATGCTTTACTTTAGACATTACAACCTGGCAGATCAAGAAGAGAAAAAAAATAAAAAATACAGCCCTGTTTAATAACTTCTCATACAAATACATTCTTTTGTTGTTGTTTTTTTACTGCGCTTCATGTGTGTCAGGTATTTTTTTGTTACATGAAAAGTTAAGGTCTATTTAACTAATCAGTACATGTTTAAGTTTTGTTTTTTTTTAAAGTTTATTACAAATTTACTTTTTAAATCATTGATCTAGAAGGACATTTTTTAAATCTGCATTATTGAATAAAATGGATTAAACTTTCTACAAGTATATGAGGAGAGACAATTATTAAATCTGTGAAAACCAGGATAAAACATGTAGGTGTCAATTCATACAAATTAGAAATAATGTGACGGCATTAGAAAACTTCACTGCATACACTTCCAAATAATTATGTGCATAGTGAAGCAAATCAAAATACAAACTGAGAAGTAAAAACACAATTAAAATGCATAATATGAATGGACCTCATTCACCAAAATGAACAGTCACGTGATGACCATAGATAAAACAATGAAAAATATGGTCACATGATATCCATTTTCGATTCAAATCGCGTAAGCTGCATAGAAAAGATATGGAAGCAGATGTCTCAATGATGTTTGTTTACAATTGGTGAATGAGGTCCATTGTGCTTAAAGAAGTCTATAAAACATTACCACAGGAAATTAGATTGAAATAATCAATCACATTATATCAGCATGAATATTGAGACACTAACCAGTGGAAGCCCCACTCAAAGAAAATATATTGAAAACTGAATGCAATGGAGACTACAGCAGTTCATCACAAATATTGAACTTTTTTTTCTAATCCCATTCTATATTTTAGGACCTTGAGAAAGAAAGATAAGGTTTTCTTGGATAAGGGGCAAGTTATACTAGTGATACATATAAAGAAAAAAAAAAGAAAAAATAAAGTTCTTATTTAATCACCAGCTTTTTTTTTTCAGGTGAGAGGGGCACCAGCAATAGCAATTGTTGGCTGTCTGAGCTTGGCCATTGAGCTCACAAATAAAGAGTTTCAAAGTACTCAAGAACTGAAAGATTTTGTTGTAGAAAAACTTGATTACCTTGTTTCGGCACGCCCCACAGCTGTAAATATAGCAGATGCTGCGGACAAAGGAAAATCAATGATTCAAAAGTTAATTGATGATGAAAAATTGGAACTCGATGAAATTAAGCTCAAGTAAGTGGAACAAGGTTAGAAAAAGGTAAACAAAGAAATATCTTAACCTTTATTGTTTGTTTTGTGTAGTGCTATAACTTTAAAATTTAAAATTTGTTATTGAATTTGAATTAAATGGCCTGTTTTGGCACCACCTACACTATTTTCAAAGAATGTTCAATGCTTTTTTCATCTTTCCTGTTAAATGACATTTGCTGAGGGTGAGGGGTATTTGTTAAACATTTCTTTAGCTACCTTTACTTGCTTTAGATGTACATCTTAGCTTGAATTAAAATACTGAATTTAAAATTCCTAACCTCAGTTACCCGATCTCTGTGAAGAGAGCTCATCGCCCTATGCGCAAAACAGCTTAGGAGGACGTAAGTTAAACCTCAGAATTTGAACTCAAGACTCTTAAGTGTTGCAGACAAGTGGCTATTCTGCAGCTTGACCCTCTAAACTTTTAAGTGAAAAAAAAAATCAGAGGGGCAGGGATCTTTTGTTCTGAACGATATGGCCTAAATCGTGCCGATGTGCCAAAAATCCAAATATATTTGTCCTGAAGCATTATATTGATTTTACACTCTTAGACAATCCTGATAGTATGGATCATAGAAGATCCTTGCAACCTATTCACAGGGGATACACTGAACTATTGTTGATTGGAAATTTAAAAAATTAATGCTCTTTCTTTTTTTTATTCTCATTCTTCATTGAAAAAAATAAAATAATTTTATTTAAAGACTTGTCCAAGAATTTGAAGCCATGCTTCAAGCAGACATTGATGTCAACAAAAGAATAGGCCAACATGGTGCCGACTATATCCTGGGTGAGAACAATGACCAGCCAGTGAAAGTGATTACTCACTGTAACACAGGATCTTTGGCAACTGCTGGCTATGGAACTGCTTTAGGTTCGTTGTTGTCATTGTTACAGACTTCAACCTCACATACATTTGTACACATTTCTATCACAACTCTTATTGTATCTTTACTTTCTATCTATTTAGTGACTAAAAGTATGTGTGTGGTAGCCTAAGTGACCTACTTTTTAAAAAAGTGTGTTTTACATTATAGAGACCTTTCAGTCTATGGGGGCAGATGATGTCTGTAAAGCCCATATGTTTCTATGGCTGACAGCTAATGAGGTTGTCATATAGCCAGCACAATGACCAACAGTCTTTACTTCCCCAGCATATGTCAGCTGGATGGACTCGGGGGGTGTCCCAAAAATCCTGAAATTCAAAATCCCTGTCTTCACCAGGATTTGAATTCAAGAGCACTCTGTTAGGAAGCCAAGCACTTTAGCATTCAGCCACTACGCCCCTCTTTAGATTATAGAAAATGACATGAGTGAGCCTTTACAAAACATATATTTTAGCATGGGCATAGTACATCGAATTACCAAAACGGCTCATGTCTATTATTGTGACATTTTACATCTCGAGACATATGCACCATTAAAAGTTGAGTATTTAAAATCACAAGAGCGGGGTGCTTTATTCACAGGTTGGATAGACTAAGGGTTTAGTAGTAATAGTAAACATTACATTGCCCCAGTGGTGCCCATTGCCCTAGCTATCCTGTTATTAATGTCCTTATCAAGTAGCATATCATTGGAGATAATGAAGCCAAGGTAGGAAAAATTACTGTGAGAAAAAAGGAATTTTTTTTCTTTTGTAAGAAGTATGGTTAGCTAGGCTGAGGTCATCAGTTTGTAAACTTAGAGATGTGGCGAAAATCTTCAACTCACATATCTCCTCCCTAGTGTGTAGATGGTCTAAACAGTAAAAAAAAAATTGAAATATTTTGCTATGTAAGTAAAATTTCCTATCACTCTGTTAGTGAGCAGGGATGTTGAGGTCTGATGAACTTATCAATCTGTTATTAATACAGTCTGATGGTCAAGCTGCTTATGTAACTCCGCTACTAGTATGTTATATATGAGATATTTTACAGTTCAATTCCTTCTTGGGCTGACCATTAATAAGGATATCATGTGACCACCACAATTACCATTCACCTTTACTTTCATACAACAAATATCATCAACCGATTGGAGCAAATCAAGCTAATATCCTGAATTTAAAATCTGTCTTTATTTGCAGACATCTGGTAGTCTAGTGCCTTTCCATTTTTCTACCCTATTTGTTTGTACTTGTTTACAGAGTTATATTGTACTTGTTTACAGAGTTATATTCTACTTGTTTACAGAGTTAATATTCTACTTGTTTACAGAGTTAATATTCTACTTGTTTACAGAGTTAATATTCTACTTGTTTACAGAGTTAATATTCTACTTGTTTACAGAGTTAATATTCTACTTGTTTACAGAGTTAATATTCTACTTGTTTACAGAGTTAATATTCTACTTGTTTACAGAGTTAATATTCTACTTGTTTACAGAGTTAATATTCTACTTGTTTACAGAGTTAATATTCTACTTGTTTACAGAGTTAATATTCTACTTGTTTACAGAGTTAATATTCTACTTGTTTACAGAGTTAATATTCTACTTGTTTACAGAGTTAATATTCTACTTGTTTACAGAGTTAATATTCTACTTGTTAAGCAGTTATAGCAATACTTAGCTGTATTTCATTGAGTCATTACTATCTTGCAGGAGTTATACGCTCACTTCATGAGCAGAATAAGTTGGAGCATGTGTACTGTACAGAGACAAGGCCTTACAACCAAGGTGCTAGACTAACTGCCTATGAACTGGTTCATGAGAAAATAGAGGCCTCCCTGATTTGTGATAACATGGCGGCAGCATGCATGTCTTCAAACAAAATCCATGCAGTAATTGTTGGTGCTGATAGAGTGGTGGCCAATGGAGACACTGCCAATAAAATCGGAACATATCAACTGGCCATTGTGGCCAAATACCATGGTGTCCCCTTTTATGTAGCATGTCCGAAGACGACATTTGACCCTCATATCAAATCCGGCAAGGATATCCATATAGAAATTCGACCTCAGGATGAAATGACCACACTTAAAGGGATACGAATAGCTGCCCCAAGTAAGTTGTATATTTCCTGCAAAGTGGATATTTCCTTGTCTCTGTATAAATAAAACATTTATTTTCATATTTCATAATAAACTTGAAGATTTTAATGTTATGCTAATATATGTTCATTTTATTTTACTCATTCATGGAATTTGACATTTTTATTGTGTTACTTAATATTTTTTAGCAAGTATAGAAAGTAATTTGTATATGTTTGTTCTAGCTAACAGAACAATCAGTGAAATAGTGTCTCTTTATATTCTTATTTTTGTATTGAATTTTTCTTTTTTTTTGAATGAAATTCAAGTAAATTCTAGGTTACATAAAACAATTAGTTGTAATTGTAATAATGTAGATTTAGAGTTGGTTGTAGACTTATATTTAGAGTTGCATTCTCAGTCATTCCTGTCATGACTTGTTATGGAGAGTATATTGTCTCCCAAATTGCATGGCATAAGCCACACTGAAAGAACACAGTTTAGAATATGTTTTCCTTGAGTTTAATACTTTCAAACTTAGTTCATTAAAACAAGCACAATGGAGATATTGATGATCAATAACTGTCCATCACAGAATAATGACACAATAATCTCCTGAACAATGACTTGAAACAATGACCCTGATAGCTAGCTTTGTTTTGCTTATATAGCTTTCTAAAAAGACTACACTGCATTGTTAATAAGTATTTTCTTCCATATTTCTATCTTAAACTTCTATCATTCTTTAAATATTACTAAATTACATTTGTTTACATATCTCTCCAATGTCTTTGGGACTTTTCAGTCTAACAATAAACAGGGTTTTTTTTTCTGACACATACACTATGTGACCTAATAACCTGGTCATTTCTCATATATGCCTGGCCAGCTGCTAAGTGTGCTGTCAAGGGTGACTATTCCTTTTCTGCACTGATTTTACAAAAACTAATAATTTATCACATAAATAAAATTGATGTTAAAAATTACAAGATTTGGGTAGCAAAGTATACTGTTAACCTTATTCTCTTTCAATTTTTTTATGCAGATATTAGATGCTGGAACCCTGCCTTTGATGTTACTCCAGCAGAGCTGATAACTGGGGGAATCATCACAGAGTTTGGTGTTTTCAAGCCTCAAGAGTTGCAGAAACAGATCTCCAAAATATTGGGCAGTGGATAATTTAAGCTCTAGATTTTTTTTCAGAATATTAGCCATAAATACAGATTTACTTTTTATGTCTACTGTAGACAGTTGTTTCTATTTGTTCGTTTATTGATCTGAAATCTAGTCATTTTCAGAATTTTTTATTTTTTTTTGTTATTATACCGAAATAACCAGCATTTTTTACTATTTTTCTTTTAAATTAATCAAATATACATTGTAAATGTATGATTGTGGGCTAAGTAAATTTATTTCATGATTTCATTTTTTTTTGTTTTTTTTTGCTAAATGCCTTTGTAAATAGGGAATGAAAACAATGTTGTAATTGAACTTCTGTATTTGGGTCCTAGGTAAATCAGACTGAATTCTACTATTTATTGCACTGCCCATTTTGAGGTCATAATTCATCCCTGCACTAAAAAAAAATTATTTTGCACAGTCAAGAAGATAAATAAGTCATCTACCAAGCTATGTAAATTATTCTGCATTTGCTGTCATATCTTCCATCTGGTCACCCTATGGCTTTTGTCCATCTTTTTACAATACCTCTATTCAACTCAACCTTCTTGGAACCTTGGTGGGGGGAAAAAACGTGCACATGGATCTCAAATTTCCTAGAAATTTGACAGTTGATGTATATCATTGGAAAAAAAAATTCTAGCTCATTGGACACACTGAGATAAATCTAGTTTGACCATTGTAATTTTTCAAAGTATAAAAAGAGATTAAATTTGGCTAGAGAACCATGGTTAGGGTTTGGAGTTAGGGTTATATGTCTTCGGTTTTTCCATGTGTAGTCATTATATTATTCATGAGTTTAAAAATTGCTCTATAAGTAATATAAAAGAGGTATTGTCTTTTTAAAAAAGTATTTTTTACAAGTATTTCTTGTTTAAAACTATGTAAAAAAATATTGCTTTGAGCACACATACCAACAAAGCTTGCTTTTCTATCTTTTATGGTAGAAACAATATCAAGGAACATAAAAGTAAAGTTAAGTACCCTTTTCAGACCTTGTGATGTATAGGGCAGATGATGTAAAGGTCATCTGTTTCTGTGGCCCACAGATAATAAGGGTGTCATTTCAACTGCCTTTATCTTCCCCAACTAATGTCAGTTACCCATAGAGTTGGGTGCACTCAGAAGCAATCTAAAAATCCTAGTCCTCACCAGGATTTGAACCTGGGACATCTCAGTTTGGAAGCCAAGCATTTTACCACTTGGCCCCCTTGCCTCCAAAAGAACATATAAAAGCAATAAGCATAATGTTAATAAATAAATAAATTTCATGAGCTATATACGCTATATACATTAACATAATGTAAGAATGTAGATCCAGCAGCTGCCTCAACACTTGATACATCAGATCAATATTCTTTTGTACTTTAAATGTACTAATGAAAGGTTTTTTATTTATGCTTATGCTTTTTGTCATGTGTTTACTTTGATGTAACAGATGGGGGTCTAGGTACAGGAGCTGATTGAACATACAAGTGTCCTCATGTATTATTGCTTTCAACTTTCTACAAACTTATATCAACTCACTCTGTCTGGTACGAATTTTGAACACCTTAGTTCTCCCACTTCCATTCTTTAATCATGCTGAAACATTGCACAATTATTCATTGTTCCTAACAAAACATGAATCAATCAAACGATTAACCAATTAGTTAACTAAATAAATTATGTTTGATATTGATAAGGTAATAAATCTTACAGTATTGATATATGGCTGTAAATATAGTTTTTCCCTTTCAATTATTATTTTTTTAATACATATTATTATTTTTTATTACTCTTCCTTTTCCCAGGAAGTTTTGTACTTTCTTAGAGCTATTCAATTGTCGGGCTTATCAAGTTATGTAATTGTCCATAACAAGTACATTTGTCTTGCAGGAATGGACAAAAAGTGTAGATCCAGAAAAATGAGAAAAAGTACGTGTATTCTTCCAATTTAAATTTGGTATGAATTAAATTTGAAGCACTGAAGCCTAGGCAATAAATTAGCAAAGTTTTGTCCCTAGTGTTTCTAAACATGTGTACAAGTGGAGTATTTCAAATACTTTGGTGATAGGTTTTGTGCTAAATGACTTATGTCATATTAAAGTATCATAGTTCAATCATTTCTTTTTGAAGGTGTGTGTTTAGTGAGGGATCACATTCTTGTGGCTGGAGAGGTTCTGTATAACATTTACTAAGTTTTGACTGTCATAATATGTATTACATTTTTACTGTTAGTCCCACTTTATGTATGAACAGACTAGATGTTTTTTTATATCCAAAGATAGTTTGTTTTTTATCCTGTTGTTGCTTATCTTGTCACTTTCCCTGTTTGACTATAAATAAATATATTTAGTTTGTCTATCATGGTTCCACTTGACTAAATCCTTTATTGACATAACTATTTCTAAATCATGAAATTTACTACAAGTGACAAGCATATGGCAACTGCCATGCTGGTTTGCACATTTACTACTATACCGTATTCAAACAGAATTGGTGGTTTACAATAAATGTTTTATCTAAACAACACATCTTCAGAGTTGTCATTTCATGTTATACACTACCAGTACTAGTGTTCATACTCCTTGTTGCTTGCTTTCCTTTCATAATTCACTAAATAGTTTATTGCCATGGCTTACCAAATAAAAACAAAAAAGATGATACTTAAGTAAAGACATGTTTGTTTATTAGATGAATTAAGTAAATGACTATGGAATACAAATCCAGACATTTTGTCAGTGACTAAAAACATTGATAAAGGAAGGACAGGACTAAAAAATATCAAATATTGCTGGTGAAGGCTGACAGTGAGCCCTTATCATCAGGGTCTCTACACCATTGTACAATCACATTTTTAAAAGTCTATTAGACGTGAGATTTTAAAATAAATTATAACCTGTTCTCCCTCCACTTTTACTTCCACATGGAGAGGTAGAGATGACTACAATGACACAAGTACATGTACAATCAGAGAATTTCATCTTCCAGAAACATGGTATAGGCCAAAGCCTCACCACAGGGTCAATAGTTTACCACATGCATTTCAATATATTTTTAAAATACCATTGTGTAAAGCACCTTATTTTGAAAAGGAAAAAAAAAGGTTACATAAAATATAGAAATATTATTAGACTATCATAATATGAGTATTAAAGAGTGTTAGGCCACTGAGTTAACAAAGAAATCAACTTGTGAGGATTTACATGTGTACTGGGTTTGACAATGTTTTGTGTTGAAATGATCAGTTCAGACTGCAAAGATCACATAAATACATGGATATTCAGCTTTCTCAGAATACACCCTCTGCATATATCCTTTCTTACCAAGTCAGTCAATTTACTAGGTGTATATACAGCTAACAAAGTCTGCTTGTAAAGTATAGTCATTTATAAAATAGACCAGTTTGTGGACAATAAGAAATAATATTAAAAAATCAGTAGGAGAAATATAAATGCTTTTTTGTTTGAGAAAATAGATGCAAATAAGAACATGCATAATTATACATTACATTACATGAACTACAAAAAAATAATTCTGAATATCCATGTATTGATGTAATCTATGGCTAAGATAGATTAGATTTTTTTTTAAAATGTGGGAACATCACAAATGAATGCATTCACTTATTTGCTCATCAGCCCCATAATATATATCAACTTGATAATTCTAAGTCCTGCACCACAATTTCAAAATATTGATACAAAAACTGACAGATTATTTGGGCTTCATATAAGCAACAAAAAAAAATAAAAAATGGAACTAAACTAAAAAAAAATAGAACAACAAATCATGAAATATGCTATTACACTAGCAGGACACACAAAAATGAAGACATTAAAATTCACTTAGTTTACCCTTCTATTTTTGTATCCCCCCAGTATGTAATTTAAAAGTTGACAAACATTTGTTATCATGCTTTTTTTTTTCTGGGTAATAATAACAACCAAAACCTACTGTTTGTTTCTTACTCATCAATCCTGAATTTATAGTAATAACAGTACAACTTCGCATTAGAACAAATACCACTCTTGTTAAGAATATAATGTAAAAATAAGGGTTGTTAAAAATGGAAGAAGCTACATAAACAAAATACAAAAACAGCAGCAAAAACTAATACATATTTAAAACCAATAGAGCTAAGGAATATGTGAGGTGATTTTGTTTTTATAGCTAACATTTGACTTTTCTTTGAAAAATAAAACAAAAACCCTAAACCTCAGAGAGATTCATATTGAAAGTTCCTCCATAGTTATGTTCTTCAATTTGTGCAACAATGAGACAACTGAATAGAAATATATGTACAGCATATTATTCAACTGGATGAACACATATCTAAATGCTTGAACTAGTAACATTAACACACTCAGGCAAGAACATGATTTACTTATAATGGCAAGATCATAGGATTACACCCTTGCTTTATACATACATACATTTTAAAAATGTTTTATTTTGAATGAGTATTTGAAATGACTAAATTCGAAATGAAAATATAAAAAAAAAATAAAGTACACTGGATTTCTCTCTCTCTATATATATATATATTTAAAAAAATGAAATTAAGTAGAACTTGAGAAGGAAATGAAAACTAAAAATGTAACAATAATTGAATGTATTTTTTTAAACTACTTTCTTTCAATTAAAATAATAATTGTAAAAAAAAAAATATTTGTAAAAAAAAATAATAATAATAATATAAAAAAAAAAAAATACAATTTTGAAAAATATTAAAACCATTACAAAATATTTTGGCAAGAATACTACTCTTTTAATTTCAGTAAAACAAATAGTGAAACATCACAAGTTTCGTAGTCTGACTAGTTTGGTAAAATGCACAGCTTCAGCAGTGAAACAAGGAGGAGACATTAAGAAAAAAAAAAAAATGAAGGCAATTGACATTGTAATACTGGTTCTTGAATTTTTCTACCATACAACAACAAAAAATTGTCTAGGACTGTTCTTGGCTTATTTTAACATTTTACTTAGATAAACCTTTTAATCTCATCAGCATTAATTTAAAAAGCCATTATAAATAAGTGAATAGTATTTTGTTTTCAATTGAGAATGACAATAATGATACTGTAATAACCTTTTTTTTAAGTCTACACGGCAGGGTTAGTATTTTGGTTTTAGTTTCTGCGACCAGCATGTAAAAGTGTGTTATGTGGCCAGCGCAACTATTAACTGCAAATTTGTCTTGAATTAGATAATGTCAGGTATAGTCCAGGCTAAAGATTCTAAATTTTAATTATTTTCTTTAATTCCGCTTGCACAACCAAAATGTAAATTCTCAACTCATTAAATATAGGTCTACTCCTCTGTACAAAAAGTCCTACTGCCAAGTTAAGAGCTGTGATTGTACAATAAATAAGAAATAAAGAAAAGTATAAATGTTATTTCTCTGTACATGCAAACAAAACCAGCATTGGCGAGTGAATGTAACCGAAAACAAACTATACATTGCAAAAAGGTATTCTTCTGAAAACTAAAAATAACATCATAGCCTGCCAATGGTGGCCATTGACTAGCATCAGTTATTCCTCAGAAAGTCAGTGGAACACAACCACATCATATACACCCTCTGGAGCTCAATATAGTCTGGTAGTTCTGATCAATGATCACTTCACTTGGCATTCAGATGAACCAATTGAAGCACACAGCAGGAATAAATATCAAACTGCACAGCATGGGCGTGGCCAATGTGTGCTTAAAGGAAAAACTCCTGAGGCTCAAAAATGTGTCGACACTTAGTATTATTGTTTCATTAGTGTTGCATGATAAATGCAAAGAAAAATTATTCCATTCCCTTTATTTAAAATATTGTCAATGCAATTCCAAAACTTTTTTTTCATCCCATTTAAATAGAAAAAAAAATAAAACTAGATGTCTAGTTATACTTGAAAAGCAGCCAGATTAAGAAAACAAAAAATGACTTCTTGTATTCACTCATTGTGCCAGAGATAAAACCAAACAATATTAAGACAAAGTCAAAAATAAAATGAATATTTACACTTTTGACTTGTCATGGTATTTGATTTTACTAATTAATACCAAAAAAAAGTTAAAAAAATAAAAAGATATTGTATAAGTAATAAATAAGTAAATAAACAATGCAAAACACACCATAATAATTTGTTTGCACATAAGTCATATGTACTGGGAAGATCTACAAAAGTGTTATCCACAATTGTAATTATTGGAAGATACATCGTCTGGTCTAAATACTGAAATATCTCAATAAATATCTGTTTGTTGTATAAATTAACAAAGGTGACTAGGAGAGACAAACTGGATAACAATCTCAATATTCAAATAAAATAGTTACAGTGAGAAATGAAATAATATCTTGCAAGTAAAATTTATTTATTTCAGATGTGTCAAGTTAAGGAGACACCACTGTTAGTGTTAACAGCATGATGGAAAATCCATTTAATGCACACAATTTCTTTTCACCTTTATTTTTACAATTATTTATAATAAAAAAAAAATTAAAAAAAGAAAAAAAAAACGTAGCCCAACATCCTTTCCATAATATGTGTAAACCCAAATGTAATTTTTGTTACCACCCTCATCCAAGAACATATCAAATTCATCCAATTCTTTAAAATTAAATTCTTCTTTCAAATAACCTATCAAAAGATACCAGAAAATCTATTTTAAAAAAATAATAATGTGTTGGTAAAGTGAAAAAAAGCAAATGGCTAGACAATAAAGAAATAATATTTTTTTTAATGTGCTTCAGAAAATGTTTTCATGATTAGGATAGACTGTAAGATGGAACAGCCTAAAAAATAGTAATTCAGGATGTGATTGTCTTTACAGACAAAGCAGAAATACAGATCTAAACTGACATCTGGATAGTATTCAAGCCATTTAAACTCAAAGTGTCTTCGAAATAGTGTATAAATAGATAGCCAATTCACTTTGTTAGGGTTAAAATTCATTACATAGAGATGTTATCAACATGCTCTTGATGTTACACAAGCGACTCACTCAGCAATAACTCATCAGCAAAATGTGTTACTTTACATATTTACAAGTTTCATCAAATGTTACAGCAGTGACAAGTCTCAGCGGGGTAACATTCTATGACAATACAGTTCAGAATGTTTCATGTAATCAACTCTTGTAGTTTATCCACACTGCCACTAACACTCATGGTAAAATATTGAAAATTCAGCAGAAAGAATGTCACATTTTTTTCACTTGCTTTGGCTGGGGGGTGCAGAGGTGACTTCAGTTGTTATGCCCCCCCATCTAATTTTATACTTTCTGGAACGCCAAGTGATGATGGGATCCCAGTGCGCTCGACATACCAAGATTGGATAGGAGATTTCATTCAGAATCCACCCAACAAGAAATTCAAACTTGGAAAACGGCAAAGGACCTTGCTGGAAAATTTGAAGAAAAAAAAATTTAAAAAAAAACAAAAAAAAAAAAAAAACAATTACAATAATAATTGTTTTTTTATACTTAGAAGCAACAAAAGAGAACAAGTGTATAATTTACATGAGATTTTTATCTGCGAAAATATTATTAAAAGTGTATAATTTACATCACATTTATATCTGCAAAAATAGCTGTCTAGTAGAAATAGGAAATTTTTGTGTTGAGCATACGAGCCTCTAGAACACTTAACAGGAAATGAGTGCTAATGTAATTTTTTAAGCATTAACATTCATGTAAGATGATGTTTTGTTCCTGGCAAAATGAAATTTACATTAAAAAAACTTTGTTTTGTATGAGATATAAATATTAATTAGATCTTTACAAGTATTCCTGACTCAGTTGAATGTAGCTCAGAAAAAACAAATCATCGGACTAGAATAATTAAAAAAATAAGTTAATAAAAATCAGGGAAGCTGAACACCAGGTAAGCGAATACACAAGTCAGAGTCGAACGAAGGAAGCTAAGAATGAGCTGTGACAATCAGACTTTGTAGACTTATTACTTTAAGAAAAGTCATTCAGGGGCATTATATAAAATCAGCCTTCTCCAAGAAAGAAGACTTCTAGAGTATTTCTGTGCCTCAAGAGACCATGACAGTGTTAACAGTGATCACAAATGTCTGACGATGTCAATGACCTTTTTTATTTAACACCACTTTCAATAGAGAATTGAAAACAAGTATTATCAGTTTCAGTTAAGCAAATCTGAACAGTAGAAGCAGTACAAAGAATAAAGTATCTTCAGTAAATTGT
The DNA here is from genome assembly GCA_030265305.1 of Biomphalaria pfeifferi. Taxonomy (NCBI): domain Eukaryota; kingdom Metazoa; phylum Mollusca; class Gastropoda; family Planorbidae; genus Biomphalaria; species Biomphalaria pfeifferi. The sequence continues at coordinate 1,297,335 of JASAOG010000180.1, read as the reverse complement.
ATTTATCCTTCACTTCCTGATTGAAATGTGTGATACCCTGTACATTAAAAAAAAAAGATGGACATCTACTAGGAATATTCAGTCACCTACCTGGATAATGGAAAGAAGGATGTAATCCAATAGGAACCATATGAGCACATGAACCATAAAGAAGACTAAAGGAGACCAGGAAAATAAGTATTCTGTGACGAACGCCATAATCAACCCTTGTACAATACACTGGTAGATGGGTTCAAAGAACATGGTTGTGACCACTGTAGCATTGCGGAGTTTGGTCCATCTAAAACATTGACATGAAATATTTTTAATTAGTGAACATAATGCTTAAAGTATCAGGTGGCGAATCTTACAATAAAACTAAACACATAACATATACTATTATTTGATTATTAGAAAACAAATGCTATAAATATATATGTTTGCACAACCATAAACAGAACCTCAACTTCTGAATTGATTAATCCCTTTAACTAGGTAAAAATGTCAGACATCCTTCCCTCTGCCAATACTCTTCCACTCTAAGACACAGAAGTTCAAAGAAATGAATCATGTGGACCTAAAATGAAATAACTTACCTAATAAGTCTGTCATGAAATGTTGTAAGTGAAGTATAGCCAGAGTTCTGTAATGCTGTCTGACTACACAATAACACCTTGTATCCTCTGGAGAAAGAAAAGTTTAAATAAAATTATACTTTTTGACCAAAATATTGAGGACTAACTCCTTATAAATTCTTCTAAAGGTAATAGTTTTGTTTATTTTTTGTTGTTTTTTTTACATACTTACCAACACCTTTCTGCTATTTCTAAATTTATGCATTTTTCTCAAACCTAATGTATTATCAGCTTTTTAATGTTATCAAAAAATGTCTTAATGCTTATTTCCATTTCAAAATGGTTCATATTTGTCACTTCCCCAGCCAACCTAAGCAGCCCCTAATTCAAATTCTCAATATCAAGCTCAATTTCTGAACAGAGGTAATTTCCAAGGAGCAATCATTCATACTTCAAAGCTACCACAAGGAGATATTTAGTACTTCAATAAAATTGTCTTACCTGTCTAATACTGCTTGGGCTAACATATAATCCTCTGCTAAATACTTTCCAAAGTGTGCCAAACCTCCAGCTTCCTCTATTATTTCTTTACGGAAGAGGGTGGACATCCCAGATGCACAGTTAATGCCAAGAAAATTGGCAACCAGATACATTTTACCATGATGTGTCCCAAAAAATATCTGTTGGATAAAATGTTTATTATAATTGTGCTTTATGATTTTATATAACATTATCCTTTCAAAACTTTTTTTAATAAACTAAAAGAATTTTTATACCACAATATTATCCCGTTACAATTAATATTAAAATCAATTTCTATTCTTCAAATGTCCGAAATACAATCTATGGACAACTTTTATCCCACTGGGAATGATAATCAAATGGGAGAAAACAAAAGATTCTGAGCCCTGTGGAGGATGTGATTACAAAGATTCTATTTTAGTGTTCATAAGTTCTCTGAGAAAGTAATATCTAGATGACATTCTTGCAAACAATGGGCAATAAAATATTAACATCGCATCATCTGCCATATGGATGTGTTGAAGGGAAAGTTTGGCCCAACAAAATAAGTAAAATGCTATGTTGTATTTTTTCTTCCTCTTTAAAAATAAAATATTTAATATACAGAAAACAAATGAGTAAAAAAAAATTAATGCAAACTAAAACTCTATGGCCATATCGCAAGGTCCTCAGGGCTCGCAAAGACCTTCCTTCAGGGAATAGTACCAGGAAAAAGAAGAAAAGACAGAGAAAGAGATTGGAAGACAACATAAAAGATTGGACAGGCCAGTGATTGAAAAAGATTCGAAGGTATAAGACAGGAATGAAGAAAAACGATCAATAGATCATGTATTCCCAAACAGTTCATAAGACTAAGGGATAGGTGAAGGTTAAAGACTAGTATAAAAATTTACCTTTTCTAGATGTGATACAAATCCTGGCCTATCACAAACAAATGGCATTTGTTGAACGAGTCCTATTTTTTCTGTCATGTGCAAAGCCATATCCATTAAAGTATCTTCTTTCACTGAAAAAAACAAAAACAAATTATCAATGAATTTAACATATATATTCAACTTTTTATGTATAACTGAAACATATTCAAAGGAGTTTATGGGCACTAAAGAGCTCAAAGCAGGGGTCATTTATCTCTGAGCACACAAAACAATTTAAGAGACAAAAAAAAATGAATAAAATCTAGTTAAATTTGACTGATTTACGCAGAAACATCTTACTAAAAAATATCTTTGTTCATTATAAAAATACTGGCTTTCAAAATAGCTAATGTTTGGTTTTCATATCACACTTCTCAATTTATTCCCCTCCCACAATTAAAAAAACAAACTCCCATTCACTCTTTAATGTATAGGTAACTCTACTTGAGTATGGGCTTGGTAGGCTTAGATTCTCTCTTCACATCAAAAGTTGACAGAATCTCGAGTGTTCTGCATGTTTCCATACAAGTTAAGAGCAAACCTCAAGGAAAAGCATCAAGAGCATGAAATACTAGCAGTTGTCTTTACTCTTCATTTCTGGCTTCAGTTTCTACCTTTTAAAAAGCCTACATTAAATTGTTGATAGCATAACTTTGTGTCCTATCTAATCATTCCCTCCTTTTCTTTGAAAACAAACTAATAGAGTGGGGGATGAATTGACAAACAAAATGTATAACCACTTAGAATGTTCCATAATGAGGTTGATATTTTTTGTAGATGAAATATAGTCATATTTTTCTCATAATAATAATAATAATAATAATAATAAAAAAAAAGAAATCCAATAACAAAGAATACATTAATGATACTTACTTTTAATACTACTGTCTGATATTAAAAATAGGTCGTATTTGGCGGCCTCATAACCTCGAATCATGTTATTTATTTTTGGATTAACTCCTACATTTTTCTTGCCTATAGAAATTAAAAAAAAATATTTTTTTTTTAAAAAGACAAAACATTTAGCAAAGGCATTTAATAAATATGGGAAGCATTTCAACAGATCATAATGGTGTTTATAAAACTAAATAGGATCTAAACATCTTATCCATTTAGTTATGTTCATAAGATATCTAATGAAAAGATCATTTGGTTTTGTAAGTAAGAATCAGCTTCTCTTTTGTTAACAATGGATTTATTTACACTACAGTTGAGAACTTATTTCCAATGGATTTATTTACACTACAGTACAGAACTTATTTCAAAGTTAATATGTAAGTGATATATATCTTTATTTTCTCATCCAAATCTGTAACAAATGTCAGTCAATAAATAAGTTATTAAAAAAATTTAAAGAAATTTTTTTCATTGGGAAAATTGTTAACATAATGGAAAAAAAAAATCTAATAATTAAAACTCAAACTCAAAGTAAACAAACTTTACAACAAAGCTGTACCTTTTAATTCAGTATCACCTGTGTGAATAAAATAAGTTGTGACGCTAACAAGTACCACTGACAAAACACTTTTGATATAACATTCCTTTTTTTTTCTTAGATAAACCAATAATGTTTTCCTTACTGATAAAATCTTTTAAAGTACAATGTCATTATCAAAACATACTTACCAATAAATATCTTTGCATCTACTTTAGGATACTTTAAAATAAGACTTTGAGCTATCATAATCACAGAATCTAATTCATCTTGAATACAAAAAAGTATTTCATACTGGGAAGAGAATAAAACTTTGGTTTTACATCATAAATTTAATTACAACAAGGACTTCAATTACTATTGGCAATATTGTCTATCAATCTTATCTAAGTAAGTGCATATGCCCAAACAAAAAAGATTACCTGTGGATATTTGAAATTGAAATATGCTTCTAGATTATCAAACAGATTGGGATCAACTCCCACTAAAGGTTTGATGATAGAGATGCCAGGAAGATCTTCTACCACTGGAGGGGATAATTTTCTGGACAATTTCCATTTTCTTGGAAAAGAAAACAGGTTTAAAAAAGGTTAGAAATATAGTGCATGCTAATTAAGTCACACTTTTAAAAATTTATAACTAATATATAAAGTAGAATGTAAGGAGTATGTATGTCACATAGAAATCAAAATTGTTTGACCACTTTTTTATATTTATGTAATCCCACTAATGGAGAAATAAAAGTCTTACTATAATAACACTGACATTCAAGGAAGAAAACTAATATGGTTAGGAAACCACACATTAGTAGACTTATATAATAAGTCTAGTCTATTACTACACACACGCTTACCAGTAAAGGTCTAGAATTTACCAGATTTAATTGTCAATTTTTAAACTATTTAATCATACTAAGGCTTAATCTAGGAGCTTAACAGACCTGAAATTATTTTGTTCAATGAAAATTGATTGACAATAAACAGCACCCCCCCACACACACATTTTCAATCATAATTCCTTTTTTTTGTTTCCTATGTTTTTAAAGTCTTTTATTTGTGTTAGGATTATTATCCCTTTCATCCTTTGTAAGTGAATTCCCCTTAAATTTCTTTTAACCTAATAATGAAGTAATGCTCACTGTTTATTAACTAGTCATCTAGAATCTACATATATAGAGATAAACTACCTAACAAGACCTGAGCTACAAGGAGTTTGATTATTTAAGTTAATCCGTTAAAAGGAGAAGATAACTTTAAAAAAAAAATTTAAATAATGAAACGAAAGCTAAAAAATAAACATAACAAATACTTTTGCATCAGCAATCTCAGACTATTGTGACAAAGTCAATTATGTTCCGCTTAATTTAAATCAGGTAGAAAACATAGGAGACATAGTCACATGAACAATAGGAACATAATACTTTTAAAAAAAAAAAAAAAAAAGCTTATATTATGCGTAATTGTATCAATTAAATTAAATTGATCATGTCAATATGTATGATTGACCTAAACATAATAAATCTGTGTGATTAAAAATATTTTTACCATTTGTTTTTGTTAAGCTTGTAGCACTATGATTCTATCACTTGTATGGACCGGTTGTGAAAGGGGGAGAGAAGAAGGGGGTATCTTGGTAAATGTTTATATGATTGTTTTTTTTAATGTATTAAAAAAATGTTAACTCAGGAGTCCCCAAGGCGACTAATTCAATTTATACCACCACATCTGTCAAGTATGATTTTGTTCCCTTATTCAAGATACCAAACAAAATTAATTAAGAATAGCTAATTAGCTAATTCTTTTTTTATTGATTCTTGTGTTGTCAGGTAGAAGAAATAATTGTGCAAAATTTAAGCTAATCCAAGATTGGGTGTGGGAAAAATAAATGTGTACAAACTCTTTACCATACAGAGAGTTAGCAATCTTGAATTTTTCTATAGTCTAGACTATTCTAGATAGTATTATATATGAGTGTTTCTCCAGTATTGATATCAAAAAGTGTCACATTAGGACACAAATGAAAGCTTTTAGTTTCATTTTAAGAGTATTCACTTCTTAACCCATTGTAATTTAAGAACTTATCAATAGAAAATGAATTGGAATATGTACATTTTGCATTTCAGGTGCATCACTGGGACACCATTGATGATTAAAGTACAACTAACAGTTAATTTGTTTGCTTTTTTAGCATAACTTTGAATGCTTCTATTGTATTAAGCAGCTAGATAGAGAAACTGAAGTTTTTGAGCACTTACGTTATGTTTGCGCTCAATTTAAAAACTGGAACACCGTAGCACCTGTGACACTACTGGTAAAAGTTTTTTAAATAAGATTTTTTTTATAAAAAAAAAAAGAATGTATGCTATACTTGCATTATAACTAAATATATAGGCTATTATTTGCTGCAATATCTCAACAATAATTCAAGCATTTATTATAACATGACTTATATCACAACATGTTGCGGGTGCTACAACAAGACACCAATTTATGAAATATATATATATATTTTTTTTTTTGTTAATACATGCTGAAATACAACTTTTTAAAGTCTGTAAATACATTATCAATGTTTTTTGTTTATGATTGGTGAATGAGGTCCATTCTTATTACAATTCAAAACTTTGATGAAAAAAATACCTATGGCTAGATCTCTTGAGAGTGGTATTACAGGTGCTACAGTGAAAAAATGTGTCTATCAATGTCTCTTGTTAATTACTATGTAACCTTTTCCCAAGAAAATGTCACTAATGGTGTATTAAGCAGTATTAAGCTAACAAGATCCTAGAAATAAAGAATCCCCCTTTGTGTCAGGATACAAGACATCGATAGCAAAGACAAACAGACACAAACACTCTTTTGTTCCCCTTGCAATCAAATCATTAAATAAGAACAATCTGACATAAACGTTGTCACATGTAAATTATGAGTGAGTCTGGTGTGAATTTACATTTTGGTTTCTTACAGTTATGCTTTTTGTTTGGTGTAATGCACAAATTGTAAGACAAAATTTCCATACGGACAATAAAGATTATTATTATTATTATCAGAGATACCATTAAGTAATTCCCATCACATTAATAACTTTGTTTAAAAAAATATTGTCCTTTTTGTCAAGCGCATTTGAGGTGCTTCACCTGGGACACCAAGACCCATTTTACTAATATTGTAAAAATGTTTACAGTTTTAGAGAAAAATTACACCGAGTAAATTAATCATTGATGCTTTAAGTAACAGAAACACACTAGGGAGCAGAATCCTTTTACTTTGTTTACAATTGATAAAGGTTTAAAATTCCAAGTTTAGTGGTACACCATGTGATGCACCTGTGACATCTAAGTAATAACAAAGTAAATATAAAAGAAAAAGATATTGATAATGCAATAACATTATAGTGTTAACCTATTTTGACAAAAATGCCTGTTCAATAATCCTTGCTCTTAGTAGAATATTACTTCAACCTGTACATGTATAAACAAAGACAGGATGTGATGTGTCCTTACGTGTTGTTCCAGAAGATACAAGCAGTGTTTGTACAACATTGGAGTTCTAAGCAATTAGGGACTCAATATAAACCAGAGAGGTAATGTGAAAAAGAGTCGTAGGTAGAGTTTAGAGTCGTTGGTACAGTCGTTGTTACATTTGTCTACTGTGCGAGACAGTATAAGAGAGATGTGTATGACTTGATACAAGTTAACTAGGGTAGAGTTAACTGGAGTGTATTACAATCGTTAAAGTCTATACAGCGAACTACAATGTAAGACGTGTACGGCTCTGATTCGGTAGACATGAGTATGACTCGGAACAGTTGAGTAGAGCGGAATACGGCTCGATGCAAGTTGAGAAGAGATGAATTGCAACAAAGTATAGCTAACTGTAAACTAGTGTAAACTGACAGATATTGTACAGTCTTCTACGCTACATGTCACAATGACAAATTGTTAGAGTTAATAGTCAATAAAGTTATAAAATATGAAGCTGAAAATTGAGTCAAGTTCTTTGCAGTGTTTTTATTTGTGTGCCTACTTGTACATTTAGCCAGGAGATTCAGAAATATGTAACAATAAGTCAATATTATTAATATAATAATATATCATTATAATGATTATATGACATATAATTCATATTTAAAAAATATAGATTCTAGTAATAGAGTATAGGTCAGTATAGAGTCTAATCATATCCATAGACTTCTATTAATTCTAGTCTAGTATTACTCCTAGCCTAGAGTCTTGCTAGATTCTATATACTAGACTAGTAGACACCTCTACAAAACACTTTGTAACACAGTGCTAGTGGCATTTTTAAATAGCCTCTAGTCTGAATTAAATAGCCTGGGCCCGGCCCTGCCCTCCCTCTACAAATTAACTAGGAGCCTAGGAGAGTCAAGAGTGAGTAGACTAGATTCTATAGTTAATAACAAAATGTACAGTAAATCATTAATCAAGTCAATTTTAAAACAAAGACTTACCCATAAACAATTGCTAAAATGTGGATTAATAAGTTCACAATGAATCCGACAAATAATACTATGCAAAGTCCGAAAATAACATACTCAGCCGGTTCCATCGTCTTAATACTTAGGATGCATTTCACTAACTGACCCGTCCCATGATTCAACACTACTGGTACTTTGTTGTCAACTACAAATGTTTTGTTTCTCCCGAAAGCAGGATTGTATTTGTCTTAGAGTTCTGAATGAAATTTCAAAAGAAAACTTTTAAAATTTTGACTTCCTGAGAGGAGACTGTTTATATTAAAAGTAGATGTAGGTTTAAAATTAAATTCGACATAAGCTTTAGAAATATGAGCATTCATGGGAGATACTTTTTATGGGTGGGATTAAGGGATCCGAGTTCAATATAATATAAATCAATATGTGTTCAAACAATTAAAGTTTTTGTACAAAAAATGCTAGTTTTTAATTTAAATTGTAGCTTATACCACTAAATGGACCTCTCTCAGACCTAATGATCTATAGGGTTCAATGATGTAAGCTCGTCTGTTTCTATGGCCGACGGTTAACTTAGGTGCCAAGTGGCCAGCACAACGACAAATCGCATTATTTCAGTGTCAATGGAAAAGGCTTGAAATGGGGATGGAGGTCCGAGAAACAGACGTGTGTCAAGTATTATTCTTGTTTCATAAGCCTCGATTCTTGAGCATTAGACCACACAGAAAGGTATATATAGAGACGCCTATGGCATAGGCCTACAGTACGTAACAGCCGTTGCTTGAGGTTTTGTATTAATAAATATATTACGCCAGCGTTGTCAACAAGAAGTTATATCGATTGATCTTTAATCCCATGCCTGATCTAGACACGTTTAGCATAATTAGGCTATTTCGTGCATAGAAGTACGTGTGTCGTCATCTTTTCTTATAAACCTGAATACCTTGTAGGCCTACTTTTAAGATCGATCGTTGCTTGTTATACACAAGTCTATATATAGGCCTACATTGACTCTACGTTTTTGGGGGAAGTGATCCAGTCATTGTGGATTAATTGTTTATAAGATGTAAAAAAATATAGACTTGCATGCATGTATTGCCATGTATACATTTCATTTGGCATTTGTCATCCTGATTTTTTTTTTATGATACCTCGCTTTTTCAGCTTTTTAGCTTTTGACTTCAGTTGTCGAGCTGTTTACATCCTAGGATGTCTTGGATGGCTGCCTAGTCGTGCGGTTTGCACGCTGGACTGTCGTTCAGATTTATCGATGGTCCCTGGTTCAAACCGTGCCCGCTCCCATCCCCCGTCCTCCCGTTTGGACTAGGAAGTAATTATCTTCAATTCTGAAGGAACATCCGAAACATGTAAAATATTTTACAAACATTTTAAAACATTTTACAAACTAGGAATCCTTGGGCTTTTACCTCTTTTCTTTGCCTCTTTTTTGGGTATTTCATTCACCTCTTTTCTGGGCTTTAGCCTCTTTTTTTGGGCCTGCTTTTTTTTTAAATAAAATTTTATTCAAAAGAAAAGACATAATATATTATTTTATATCAATAATAATACAAAGAATATTTAGTAAAAACAAAATTTTGTGAAGGAATAGTTTCAAAAGCACAATTCATGATTTCCATCATGGACATCGAGTAGACTGCAGCAAAGGTCTAGAAAGTAATGACAGCAAGAGCCTGAAATTGATGCTCAAGTCGATTTACACACATGTTGAAAGTTTTTACTAAAGTCAAATATTCTCGGCAAGACTACCTTTTTTTTTACTAATGAAAATATAGATGAATGTATCAAGAAAAAAAATGAATAACAAGTGATATGACACCGACATCTATTCCAATACTTTAGGTATGTTTGTGGATTACATCTGCAGCAAGCGTTCTTAGGAAAGAACAAGGTTAATGTCATAAAATTATAAACTCTCCCTTTCTTGACAATTTTTGATTGTCTCCCTTGAGACAGGAGACACCATTTCCTTATCGCCAAGGTGACAATCATGTCTGGTAGAGTCATCCTGATTTAAGACTGGTATGCCTATTTCGACCACAAGTATTTGTCATCAGGTTTAAATGAAAAAAAAAAAGCATATTAGTATACAATAATTATAATTTTGGATATCCCTTCCGCAATCTACATATCTTTATCTACTGAAATCTACTCCATTTTAATGTCTATCAACATTAATCCGCTTCTCAGAAGAAAGATAGCAAAACAGCAAAATATTTTGTAAAAATCCTTATTAAAAAAAAAACAAGTAAAAAGGAATCAAAATCCATTGATGATAAATTAAGTCCCTGGCTTGATGTTAGCAAAAATAAAGTCCCCCTTTCAGACCTTGTGATCTATATGGCAGATGGATGTAGAGGTCATCTGTTTCTGTGGCCCACGGTTAACAAGGGTATCATGTGGCCATCACAGTGACCTGGCTTGATATGTGAATAATATAATAATATATTTCTTCTTAAGACAGGGCAGAATCTGGTGTGACTAGTCAAGCCAATTCTGGTTTGCCATAGTTTGTGCACAAACTGTCTTCGTAACCTTGTTGTTTTTTTTAATTTATATTGTTTAGACTAGTAAATGTGGTGTTTTCTTGCGCATAATGCCCTCGGTATCTGGTCACAGAAACAGATAAACATTACATCTCCCGCTCCTTATTATTTTTTTTTTGAACTTGACTTTTTACAATGTACAAGTTATCAATGTCCGATAGTATGCCTGCAGACATACCAAAAATTATTATTGGTAAAATCGTTCTTTCTAAAAATAAGGATATAATTACGACATACGCTTATCCATAATGAAAGCTAATATAATATCCATAGAAAGCTAAAATAAGAGCATACGCAATTTATTTTGTAAAATGATTTATACTAAATATACATTAAGTTTCTAAAGCGAAAAAAGGTACAATGTGATAAAGAGAAAGAGTGAGGGAGAGAGTTTTAGCTAAAACTTAGCTAAATCGACGGCAGATTGTAACCACTTCCGTATAACAAAAATTACTTCCGACTTAGATATTTATTCCTATGTTCTAGAATGTGTACGCGTTTGTAACGTAGACTAGATTAAATGTTGTTTTCTGAAGTTTTATTAGACCTATATCACAATTGCATTTAGAATTTTAAAAAATCTAAATCAGTTTACTAGAGTTTGATCTACTAGATTAGATTACATATAGATCCAGATCTATAACATTTTTTTTTTGTCAATTAAATGAGGTTGTTTTTTTTTAAATGTCCCAGTGTTACCGCCCCCTTTAAAAGAATGTGACCCAAATTGCAACAGGGCTCTTCTTCTTACAGTCACAGTTGGGTGACTCATCACCACGAGTATATCCCTTAATGTTACAAACGCATAGTTTTAACAGGTGACAGTTCTGTCGCGTGATATTATGCGTCATTTTGGGTAGCACAAAAATAAATTTAAGCATGTACGATTTCAATGTGTAAATAGGCCTTAGATCTCTATTAGTCTATATTTATACATTTCGTAAACAAAACGTTGCATGGGGATTGAGTCTAAGAATATCCCTGACGTGCGTTGGATTTTAAAAAAAATAGAAGTGGGAGAAACTTATAAGGAAGGAGCTAACAAAAAAAAATGTGACCCAAAATAATACAGTGTCTACTAAACTTTGATGTAACTCTCAGATCTAGATCTACATCTGGTTGTAAACCGATCCTAAAAGAGGTTCCGAACTAGTTCAGCTTTAACTCTGTTTACTTATGGAAGGATTTTACCATTAGCCAGTCACGTCACTAGGGTCGGTGTTACCCAGTGCGGTTAGCTCATGGTGTACTAAAAATTCTCCCCACCCCCATTTTTTTTTGACAATTCCTCTTTTCAGCTTGCAAATTCATCGGCTAAAATCAGATGGGTGGAAAAACCTGACGTTTCTCGTTAACGGCTCTAACGATTTTCGTAAATATTTGACAGCTAATGCCAGGGGTTCATCTCATTTCCACGAGAAGATCCATAATCTCTGAGCGACTGAAGAAGGCCTTATAATATCTTTGGGAACAGAAGTAGGCTAATAGCTATTTGGCCACAATGTAAAAACTCTAGTTAAACCGTTATAATTTTTTAAAGTAGGCCTATACAAAAGTTAATTTAAAATTGGCAAGAGGACTAGACAATCTTTTTATTGAACAGGTATAGGCTACGTCAGCGGGTATTTCCGCATGCATATATGCCCTATTCATTAAATAGTTTAACCTTTTGCGCGCTGTCTTCAAGTCCAAATCTATAGGTCTATCATTAAAATTGTAAATACTCTGAGTAGATTTATACACACGCTTAATCAGGTTGTTTTTTTTTAAAGTTGGCTACTTTTACAAAGGTGCATTTGTTACCACATAGGTGTCACGTCCTGGTGGGTGTCATCCAGTGCGGCCCACACACCCTGCTGTCATTAGCCATTGTAATTTTTAGACATTACTGCTGAAATGTTGATTAATTAGTAACATATATCAGTGGCGTCGCTAGGGTCGGTGTCACCCGGTGCGGTATTGTTGGGGTGTCATCCACCCCCCCCCCCGGAAAAAAATTATCACCCTAAAAAACAACACTATTGTTTATTTTATTTCTTTATCAAAGTTATGCATGTTGCACGTCAACCAGCCCATCAACATTGGTTACTAACGTTACCAAATAGAGAAATATTTTCACGCACAGGCATTTGCCGTCCAAGGGAAGTGACGTCTAAGGGAAGTGACGACTGAACATCGATTGAGATTTGTGAGACGTTCACCTCGCCCTAGTTTGGAGAGACACTCCTGTCCACATGTATTGCATGTCAAGGTGGCTTTCACTTTGGTAGTAGAGGAATCGGCCATTTTTCATACGGCACGCTTTTCTTCAAGAGCTGAGGCCATTTTTTCTCGCTGTCTGTAGCTTTCTTGGTCACCGTTTCACTCAAGCTAGTGTTGTCTAAGGCAATCTCTTCCCAATGGTCAGTATCAATGTTCACTGATTTTAAGCCCCGTTTTATCACATCCACGTAACGGAGATGGGGGCGACCAGTCTTTCTTGAGCCTGACGCAAGTTGCCCGTACAGAATGATTTTTCGGGATGCGGTTGGAGTCTAGCGAAGGTCGATGAGGCCTTTCCTATGCGTATTGTTTATCCCCTCTTCTAGAGACAGGTCATCTTGAACTGTAGATCCAAGATATCATTAGATACGTTGACCATAGTCAGCCTTAACATGAAAACAGAAAAGAAAGCAAAAAACATGACCGACCACGTCTAACATGGCTTCACACCTTTTTAGAAGTTCATAATTCCTTGGGAAGTGGATATGAAAGTCGCCTTAGACTGATTTTTGTAAAGAGAGCTTGGAGCCTTATGCGTCCATTGGCGCGCGAGAGGCTTAATTCTATGTGTTTCTCAACATTTTACAATAAAAATGTTACTTTCGCCTCTCAGCAGATTAGATAAGATGTGTGGGAGAATGCCTCAAGCTTCCTCAGGGAAGTCCGGGGCGAAGCCCAGGAAGCCAAGCGTTTTTCTACATTTCTGAGCTTCAGAAACTCTTTCTCCTGGCATCTAAAACGCATTATTTATCTTATAATAATGCTGATTACAAGTCAAATAGAGCTAAATTAAGAAGGTCTGGGACATGTTGATATTTAACTGTGAGAGGTTGTAGATTTTTTTTTAATTTTAATTTGGAAAAGTGCATTTTTCCCACTTGGGTGTCACCCCCTGATGGGTGTTACCCGGTACGGCCCGCACTGGCATGTATAGCCTACATTTAGGCTACCACTCTGCCAGGTAATTACAATAAAGTATCTTACATTGGGATCTCTCTTCGGGGCCCACCCATTGAATATTAAAATGCAAAAATATTTATATTATCACACCGTCCATGTGAAAAGACGGGTCACTTACAAATAATATGTCTACCAATGCTGCAGCGATACAGCCCCATGTAAAGAAACGTTTTTTGAATTGAACCGTGACCTCCGGTCAACCAAGAACGTGACTTAGTAAGGTATAGATAATAGTTGCTGACCGTAACCATTGCATGGCTGCGTGTTAGCATTACTGCTTAGCCTCAGCTTAGGCGAAGATCAAGTTGGTGTTGATTGGACACTGTGGTAGTGGTCAACGTTGTTCTTAAGTCTACATTCACAGCTTGGTAAGCGATAAGATCTTAGTCTAACAGAGGACAAATTAGGAGAACGGAGACAAATCTTGTCCACGTCAAACATGTGCCTAACAATAGATAAAATGATAGGTCTAATAATGAATGTTCCACACCAAATGAGTCTGTAAATTAACCCTATAGCTAGTGATGTTACTTTATAATCTTCTATAGATCTATATATAATTCTCTTCTTCGCTCAAGAGTTTGGACAAGAAGAAGTAAAGGAAAGATCACTCTTTTATTTCTGCGGATAGAGTTATCCCACGAACTTTACGAGCCTTGCGTGTAGCGAAGTCATACAGTATATCATAAAATAGCTTAATAGCAAGAATTAACAAATGTTTCAATCTATCTACGAGAATTTTTGAGCTAAAGTAATTCTTCATTAGTTTGAGGCGCGAGAAACTTCTTTCACCAGATTCCAAAATTACGGGATAATGCCGTTTTTTTTTAATCGCGCGTAGGATTGGCATTTTCCTTATTGAATGACAACCCAAGGCCCAAAATGACAATTTTTTGTCTATATATTTCAGGAGATTCGTATGAGTTTTCTAAAGATTTGAATAATTTCCGGATATTTCCAGGACTTTTTCGTATATTTTGCAATTTCAGGAGATTTTCAGGAGCTCCTGGTAAATTGACAGGAGGCCGCGGGAAATATGTTATAAGTAACACAATGGTTAAATTTAATAAGTTTATACACCTAGAATTAGCGCGGGTCCTATGAAAGTGCGGGGTCCACTGCGGTCGCTTAAGTGCGGAGCCCACTGCGGTCACCTAAGGCCGGCCCTGCAAAATAGCGGCGTATGCTTCGCCGCCGGTCGACTAGTGTAATATAAACATCATAAAGTTTGTCATTAAATCTATTATGTCTTTTAGTTGTTTTTTTTTTCTTCTTCGTTCTCATTTATTATGTTGGAGTGTTCAGATGACTAGACCAATACATGAGATGAACTGTGCAGTGGTTTCCCAATCAGGGAGCTCTCCATATAGTTTTCTTTCTATTGGGGAGTTTTGGGCCCAGTGTCTTGTTCGGGACTCTTGGTAAAGAATGCAGTTTTGAAGGACATGGCCAGCATTCGCTGGTGACACTCCACAAGGGCAGAGTTCGCGAATCCCATTTCTGAGCTTTCGGAACATATGTTGTCTCATTCTGTTATGTCCGATTCTGAGGCGAAAGATTAACCATTGGTCATGTCGGGATATTTTTTAATAGGCGTCGTCTGTCTTGTGACGAGATCGCATGCCCATTTCTCGTTTATTCTATTCACTATTAGTGTATTCCTTTCTCTGGATAAGAGTGCGATGTACCATGGACCTCATTCACCAATCGTAAACAAACAACATTTAGCCACGTGATTCTCTATTTCTTCTACACTACCTATTACGAACTAATTTTAAATATACAATGGCTATCACGGAGATTTTCTCCTCGTTGTTTTATCAATATAATCACGTGACTAAATGTTCTTTGTTTACGATTGTTGAATGAGGTCTATTGTGAACAAGTTCTCCCACTCTGTGACTCTTGGCAAGCGTGTCCACCTTCTTATTTCCTTTTCGACTAAACTATCAACTTCATATGTTTCCCGACGTCTAGTAAAACTTCTGGTCGAGACCTCTTCCAGTTCCGGAGTAGACAAAATTAACGAATACGCGTCAGCAGGGAAAAAAACAACATATAAATATAGGCCTAGATCTAAATACTAAATTCGCTGGATGGGTTCAGAATCATCGTTCAACTTCACCTATTCCTTATTCTGTTGAATTGTTTGGGGCACCACTTATGATCTGTCGACCGTTTTTTTCTCCATTCCTCTCTGTCTTTTGCTTTGAATATAATCTCTTTCGATGACAGGCCCATCCATTATTTAATTTTACTTTATTTACATTTTATTTGGATAATTTTTCTACAATATGAATGAGTTTGATACAAAGGATGGCTGAATAATTTGCCTTTGCAATAAACAGATTAAATGCCGGACATTTTATAATTTTGATCAATATCTGCATGACAAAGGAAACGACCTTCCTCCCCCCCCCCCCCCCGCAGGCGTGTGTGTTGGATCGAGAGACCATAACATAAACTATTAGAAGTTTCAGAGGTGGCCTTAGCAGTGCGTTTTAATCTAAAATTCGTTAAATATTAAGAAAAAAAAAAGAATCGCTCTATAAGCTGTATAGCCTATAAGAGGTATTGTCTTTAAAAAAAACAATATTCTTAATACTTTTCTTGTTAAATTTAAAGGACATCGTTAATGCTTTTCAAAATAGGGAGAGGTGGGATCCAACCCGATACAGGTTAGGCCTATAAAATAAAAAGTCCTGAAACGCGGCATGTCGAAACTACACAATTATGCCTACAGTACTTTCTTTGACGTGTCAAAGTTATATAAACTTCTTAGACCAACATTAGAACCTACAGATGCTAAACTATTTATAGTTTTCCCAAATCGTGAGCGTTTGTTAAAAAAAAAAAGGATGAATATCGTATGCACTTGCTTAGAACTGTTAACATTTTTTAATCAAGATTTTTTACTACACATGTCCCTCAGAGAGCTCCACCCTCCATGAGCTCAAGGCTTCTAGTTGCGCCTCGTTTTCCCCTGCAACTTTAATGAGATACATTTGGTTTTTTTTTGAGCATCCGTATGTGTGAGTAGGTCTACAACTGATTTGCTGGTCTCGCCCATGAATTTTAGCTTAACATTAATACTCTTTTGTTTGATGTAGAAGGCAGAAACTCGAAACCATGGAAAACATAAAACTGTGAAACTGTGGTAGGACAAGATGACATTTTATAGTCAGGTTTGTGTACATGAATTTAACCCCGCCCCCCTTTGTATTTTGTTAACCCTTAAACACCAGAATTATGCACTCATACTAAAATAGCATAGCACTTTGAAGGTTAAAAGCACATTATTAACAAATATATATTTGTAAATTTATTGTTTCCCCATTTATTCCCCAACAAAACTGCATATAAAGATGGTATAAAACAAGAAATGTAGGAATCAGTTGTAAATATATAATGTAGGTGGGAGCGCTACTACTGCTAGCTTTTTCCACCCTTAACTTCCTCAAAGTGAACCAAAAAGAGTATGGTGAGAGTATAGAGGTGCCTAAGAGGAGGGAGGAAGCCCAAAAATAATCACCATCCTCCCGTCAAAAGTTTTGTATCTGGTCTTGTCCTTGTGACCTCCTGTTTAGTTTGTGATAAACTGCAAGGTCTTCTCAATCATTTAAGACTAAAAAAATTACTAAATGTAAGAAAGCTAAATAGACAGACATTGAGGTATTTATAGGAGACAGTTGTATTTAATTCTTCAGAAAGAATTCGCTTACACCAGGGGTTCTCAACCTGTGGGTCGCGACCCCCTTGAGGGTCGATTGACGATTTGCCAGGGGTCGCCTAAGACCATCAAAAATAAGGATTGTTATTGTCTATTCTTCTATTGCTGTGTGTGTCTAGGGAAAGGGGGGGGGGGGGGTCGCGGCAGAGTGGGAGATTGTAAATGTCAATCTGATTCAGTTCAAAGAAAGTAAATTATATATTCAACAAAATGTTGGTTCAAACTTGTCTACTGACAAAAAAATGTCCATACCATATTGAAAACACACCAACATAAAACAACTGACTTGTACAAAAATGTTAAATGATTTTCTTTATTTGTTTGTTTTTTTCATCACAAGTTACATCAGCTCACTCCAAAGCTGTTATACAATTTGTAATACTAACAACTCCATCAAACAAGTATGTAGATGACCCATTAAGTGTATTCCTAATGTGCTTAACATTGTAGCCCATATTTTTCTGCACCACTTTTAGCTAGCCTGTCTGCTGCTTCATTGGAGGTGTTTCCATTGTGACCTCTGACATAAACCTGAAATATACAAGTCACTGTTTTATGAGATCTAGTAGAAAATTCAGTTTATTTGTAGACATAAGCTATGTTTTATTTTACCAAGGCCAGCTAGGGAAGTGATTGGCTTCTGAGACAAGAAACTCATGTGAAAGATGACACCTTTCATGACTCCTGACCATGAACTTATAACCCTTTCCCTGTGAGAGAAACAAAGTGCTATTCATGACTAAAGATAGATAACTCCACTTCACAAAAGGCAAAGCATGTTTTAAAAAGTTAGAAAAAAAATATGATAGATATTAATGAACTTTAAAGACCAAGCCAATTTTTAGCAGCTTAGACAATAGAAAAATTAAAATAACACAGCAATGAAAAAAACAACAAACCTAGACATGTATGCAAGTGAGACCTGGACACAGATAAATACAACTGAAAATCTACTAAATACTTGGGAACAGAAAATCTATGGGCTATAGAAGAGGAAACTGGGTGGAAGACACACACTTACTATGAGATATATCAATAGTATGAAGACCCACCTATATAGACATAAATAAGAAGAACAGATTACATTGTGCAGGTCACCTTGAAAGAATGTCAGAGAGCAGAGAAGCATAAATTGTATACCAGCAAAACCAAAAGGCTGGTGACCCAAAGGCAAACCACAAATACAATGGATTGATGATGTGGAAGCAGATCTTAAACAGCTTGGGGTTCAGGCTTGGAGACAAAAGGCCCAGGAGAGATCTCAATGGAAGGATGTGCTGAGGATGTGTAGTACCACTGTGATGGATGGAATGAAACAACCTAAAATCTACACACAGATTCTTCTTTCTTCTTCCTTGTTTTCATTGTTATGTTGGAGTGTTCAGGTGACTAGACCAATATATGAGATGAACTGCACAATGGTTTCCAAATCAGGGAGCTCTCCATATAGTTTTCTTTCATACACATAGAAGATTGTGATTGTAACAAAATGATTCTAAATAATCTGCTCCAAAGACCATCTTGTTTTAAAGTTCAAACTTTCTTTTCAAAAAACTACAGCCTTTAGGTGAATTCAATCATGCAAAAAAAATAAAAAAAATCTTTACATTACTCAGCATAAAAAATAATAATTTATTAATTGTTAAGAAAATTAGGATTAGTAAAAACTTTGGGTAAGTGGTGGCTTAAAATTGGTATACATTTAATCTGGGCAAAGAGAAAGTATTGGACTTTCAGGATTTGGGGCTTGTGGCCAAAGCTGAATATACTGATCTAAGACGTAAGCATTTGTCCTCAAATTGACATTACTGATGTAATTTTCCTCATTTAAGTTTTCTGACATTTCAAGCTCAACAACCAAACTCATTTGCATTGTCAGATTCCTCAAACAGATCATTATTCTC
The DNA here is from genome assembly GCA_030265305.1 of Biomphalaria pfeifferi. Lineage (NCBI taxonomy): Eukaryota > Metazoa > Mollusca > Gastropoda > Planorbidae > Biomphalaria > Biomphalaria pfeifferi. Next base: position 1,278,038 of record JASAOG010000180.1, on the reverse strand, counting down.
ATTGAACATGAAAGCCCCAGTGCTGTTACTTATGAGATTTTGCAGAAAAAGAAAGGTCAATGTAGACTATTTTAAACAAAATTACAGTTAGCTCCATTGGTTTTTTAAAAATTTAGCAAGAATTTAATTTTTATTTTAAACACATTGCAGCAGAGCAAGTTTTGTAAAGCTTTTCTAGGCAAAGTGGTATTGAATAGTTAGTGTTTAAAATTAGTTTGCCTTGGAATTGAAAAGGATAAAACAGTGTGATAAATAACAAGCACAGTACAGAATGCCTACCCATTTTACATTAATTCCTTTTAGCTCTTCATCCAAGGCTTCAAAATCATCTTTATTTATCACTGGATTCCCCGTTGAATTAATCCATTGTTTCTTTTTCCAGCCTTTTATCCACTTTGTGATACCTGTAATCAAATTAAAAAGAAACAAAGTGCATAAGTCAAAAAAAAAAAAAGAAAGCTGTCCCATCAGCTAGCCCTAAAACAGATGCATTCACATGCAAAAACTATGGCAAACCAGAATTGGCTTGATTAGTCACACCAGATTTTGCCCTGTCTTAAGAAGAAATATGTTATTATATTATTCACACATCAAGCCAGGTCATAGTGCTGGCCACATGACAGCCTTGTTAACCGTGGGCCACAGAAACAGATAACCTATACATCATCTGCCATCTAGACCACAAGGTCTGAAAGGGGGACTTTATTTTTACAAACATCAAGCCAGGGACTTTGATTATTGTTTACACTTAAAACAAAGGCAGTGAAATAAAAACATTTAAAAAATTATTATCATTATTAATCAAACTGATTATCTGAACTAACAAGATTTGAAAACTTTTGAAAAAAACAATTAAGTGGAATACATTTAACAGTATCCATTTAATTTAAAAAGTCCTCTAATTTTGGAATGAATTCTTAAAGTACTGTTTCTTGTTTTAAAAAAAGAAAGTTACCATTAATAAGAAATTGACTGTCTGTGTGGAGAATCAAATTTGGAATCCCTTTCTTCTTGGCAATTTGTATAGCGCGTAGTGCAGCCTGATAATGATGATAAAAAAAAAAAATTTAATACAGATAAAACATAACATAAATAATTAGTCAAGTTACATGACACACTAAACTGTGCATCCAGCATTCTCAAAAATCTATATCAGAGGCAAATCTTTCAGAAGCATCCAAGTCAATGCCTCTCATCTGTTGTTTTTTTTGGCCCATAGGATGATTAGCGTTTTCACTACATCCATTTGATTTGTTTCCCATTGCGGATGTCTTGTGTTCTGCATCTTATATATTTTCAAAACATGACTTGTTAACATAAACTATGCCTGCTTTACCAGGTCAAATTTAAATGGCATGCTGCAGAATGAACTAGTTCCTAATTAAGCTCGTATGCTGCCCTGATTGTCAGGATATTAGAAAATATATGTTATTATTAACTTAACAGCATTGTCTAATATTGCAGATCCTGTGAATCTTATCTTCCTATTAAATAAAGAATTTACTTCAAAAAAGAAAATGATTACATTCTACAAATGTCCCTAGCTCAATCTAGTCATGCATGTTAACCAATGACTCAAATTCTGCCAAGTTATTTGTTTTCCTTTATCCTTTGCCTTTATCTTTGTATCTTTCTGAGTATTTTATTAGGTTTTGCTTTTGTATTTGAAGATTATGGTTAAGGTTTTTTTTTTATAATTGCTACTTTACTATTAAGTCTTCTATCCTTAAGAGTCTCTAAATTTAATGATATTGCTAAAGGTGTTACTCAGATCACATGTGAATATTCCTTTGTTAAGAATCTCACTACTCTGTTTATGTCTGTTTCAGTTTCTAATATTTTCTTGAGTTGAGGGATCCCTCAATGCAATGTAATGTTACTAACTTAACAGCACTGTCTGATATTGCAGATCCAGCAAATGATACTACACAGTAATGAAATAAATTGATGAACACTTACACTTAGATACTAATTTTTTATATTGGATCAACTAAAGTTCTAATCTCTGTTTTTAAAGTATATCCCGGTATTTATAGAGGAAAACAGTTGGCAACAAATGGCTTCTGAAAGAGACAGCTGGATAGCTTCTACACAAGTAACAGGACTGAGTCGAAAAAAAAACAACAACCTTGCAGAAGACAGGTGCAGACAGCGAAATGAAAACTTAAAAAGGAAAAAGACTTTCGTTGGACAATGACTATGTTTGTCTCAAGTGATCTGATGAAATATGTAGGTCCCAACTGGGTCTGCATAATCAATGCTGCAGTCATCCTTAAGCTTTGGACTCAAAGATAATACCTTATTCTACAATATTTCATACAAACAAAACATGACAAACTCAGTAAATGGGTATGAGATGAATAAAATAATGCTGATGTGTTATAAACTAATAAGTTTTAAAAATAAAATTGGAAGTAAATACTAAACACCATTAAAACATATTTTATCTACTTATAAAAGAAAGTCCAACTTAATGGAAGAGTGAATAAAAATGGGGATGAGAACCACTGCACTTTAATGTACAGCATCATTTAGGAAAAAGAGCAGGAATTATTTTATTTGACTCACACAAGAATTATCCTGACCACTATCACGCAAAGACACGGTTAAAAAAAAAAAAAAAAAAAGATTTTTTTTACAATACTAAATACCAGTACCGGTACTGAGTACTATTGCATAGTACATTCCCCCCCCCCCCCCCCCCCCCCCGTCCATAACTGCTTAGTATGGACCAATTCATGGAAGGGTAAAGAAGATTTTGAAACTCAGTTTTGTTTGCAAATATTTGCTATAAGGAACCATAAGCAAGTCTTTTTTTTTTAATTTTTGTTAATGTTTCCTAAAGATTAAAGCCTTCACAAACTATTATTGCCTTGAAAATCGTATTGTGATGGTAGTTATTTATCAAATGAAAAATCCATACAATAAAAACAAACACAATTTCTTACATATATTTCAGCCCGGTTGTTTGTGGGCTTTCCCTGAAGTGGTTCACTGATATTACTATAAGAAAAAGAAACAAAACATAAACATAATTGTTTAATGTTTAAAACCACAAGAGTAAAATAATGCCAAGTAGGAAATGACATGATTGAACTAAAAAATACAACCTGTAATTTTAGGTAAGAAAAATTGTTATAATGTCTTCTTTGTCTTGATACAATGTGGTCAAAAGGCTTAAACCACTTGAATACCTAAACACCCCACTCGAGCAGAGTTGTATTTACTGAGCATCTAAAGGCAGCACAGAAAAACTTCAATCAGATATCCCTCCCCAAACTGGTCCAAAACTCTGTGCATGAGTGTTTCACAGTGTAAAAGCTTTAAAAAAACAAGTTTTTTTCTTGGTTGCAAGTTGGAGATTCACTTAACTATCAGGAAGTTTCAAGTAAACATAATCGGCAATGTTGAAAAAAAACAAAAACAAACATACTCAGGATCGTTAGGTGCCCAATAAACTCCTATCCCAGCTCTGGCATCTGAACGACCATTAGAAAAGCAGCCACCATCTGTATACACTTCGACACCTTCACTGTCACTAAACTTTGACCCTATAAATACGTTAAAACAGATAACTTATTTAGGCTTAATCTATGTAAAAGAAATTGAATTAAAAATAGAAATAGCTCTGTCCAGTATTAATAAACTAAAAAAGTATTTACAATTTGAAACCCAGATCCTGATTATTTCTGTCAAAGTTAAAAATTAATTCCCAGCAAAACTAATGTTTCACTCAAAACGTACTTCAGAGGCATCAAGGGTTTAAAATCATAACTTCATTTATTTAGTTGAAGAAAAAAAAGCACTAATTTTGTAATACTCCAAGTCCATATTCTTGGCTGCCTGGTCATCCGGTTTGTGCACTGGACTGTCATTAGGATTTATCAATGGCCCCAGGTTCAAACCCTCCCACTCCCATCCCCCACCATCCGCGGAAGGTTTGGAATAGGAAGTAAATTGTCTTCAACTCTGAAGAAACATCCAAAACATGTAAAACATTTTTAAAAACATATTCTTAAAATTTGACAAAATATTTTTAGTCTTTTGTAATAAACACTGACAGAGGTGTTTTAAAAAAAACCTATGTTTAATTAAATAATGGCGATTATATTAACAAAACTTACACTAACATTAAATATTGATAGATACTTTCTCTATTGTCATTATTGTCTTTGCATATCATATCTCTCTTTTTATTATTAAAAAATATTACTTAAAAACACCCAAACAAACAATGGGTTCTTTATCTGATTTAGAGAAAGAAAAAAAAACAAAACACACACACATAAACTTGCCAAGAAGTTTACCTACCTGTATAATCAGACATTTTGTTTTCCACTTTGGCAACTTTACAAGGAGATTCGTGAGACAAATCTAATGTTGAGTAACTACGTTTAGAACCAGGTGCTGAAAAAGTAAATACAGAGAATGGTAGGTAAAAATTTAACAACCATGTAGTACATTTCCCTTTTTATTGACATCCGCTGCTATAAGGGTAACATCAAAATGGGGCTAGGTGACCGAGTGGTTAAACGCTTGACTTCTGAGCCTGGGGTCCTAGGTTCTAATCTTGGTGAGGACTGGGATTTAGAAATCTGTGATTTTTAGGGCACTTCTGAGTCCACCCAGCTCTAATGGGTACCTGACTTTAGTTGGGGAAAGTAAAGGTTGTTTGTCGTTATGCTGGCCACATGACACCTTGCTCATTAACCGTTGGCCAAAAGAAACGCTGACCTTAACATCATCTGCCCCATAGATTGCAAGGTCTGAAAGGTGAATTTACTTTTTTTTTAACATCAGTGTCCCAGTTATAAGCTATCCCGACAAGACCAACGTCTAATCTTTCGACTCAGGACCGGACACAAAAGAATGCGACAACACATGTACTGGAAGCTCAAAATTGGAACCAGTGAAATCTCCTCATGTGGAGTATCACCAGAGAATGCCGACCACGTCCTCCAAAACTGCTCTCTTTACCAAGAGACCCGTATAAGACACTGGCCCCAAAACACCCCAATAGAAAGAAAACTATATGGAGAGCTCCCTGATTTGGAAACCACTGTGCAGTTCATCTCATATATTGGTCTAGTCATCTGAACACTACAACATAACAATGAGAACGAAGAAAAAGTGTCCCAGTAAAATTAAAACTGTATTCTTCCCTAGTGGTCTGTACTTCTATATGGTTGTGAAAGTTGGATACTGAACACTGAGGCTGAAAGAAGAATCCAAGCCTTTGAGAGTAAATGCTACAGAAAAATGCTGAGTATCAGATACCAGGAAAAGAAAACGAATGAGTTTGTATTTTTAAAAGTTGACACTCTGCCTGGCAAAAATGAAGAACTTCTCAATACTGTGAAGAGTAGAAAGCTGAGCTGGTTTGGTCATATTGTAATATTGACTCACTATTAAAAGTCATTGTTAAGTCAAGGTACAGTGGAGGGAGCATGAAGAAAGGGTTGTCCAAAGAAAAAATGAAAAAGTGGAGGGTTACAGGAACTGTTACAGCACCCTTATGATGAAAGTCAAGGGACAGATGAGATAAGATTTTACCTTTCATCTTTAAACATTTTCTTTATTTCTTAAAAAAAAAAAAAAAAAGAGAGAGAGCACGCAAGCCTTTAAAGTAACTGCACCTGTAACTAACAGAACAGTTTATGAGAATGTAGTATGACAAGCCACAGTAATGGACACACCTCTTTTTAAAGAATTTTTCTCATATAACTTTATTATCTTGAAACTTACAATATAAATGTATTTGTTCTTACCAGTAAAAAAACTATTCTCCAATCTAGATAATGTTGTCCTCACTTCTATCAGACCTGTTTTTAAAGTCTCTATACTTTCCAAAACATATTTCATATTTTTATTTAACAACTGCACTGAGTAAGCTAATGATTGCCGTGTTGACTCTGTGTCTGAGGAAGATTGTGATGATTTTTCAGGAGTTTTAGAACATAAGTTAGCCAACGAGTTAAAGTCTGAGCTCTTGGAAAAAGCTGACGATGCATCTGAAATTAAAAAAAAAAAGTTAAATTTATTTAAAACAGAGAACTTCAATACAGTGTTAAATAACCTAAATTTTTGGCTTAAAAAAAAACATTTAAAAATAACAACCCCCTCTTCAACTTTTTAAAAAAAATTAATGGTATATAGCACAACAGCACTCTCCAAAAGGTGAGTGTTTAACCATAGTGGGAGGGAAGAAATCTGACTGAAATATTCAGATCGAAAGTTGACAGTACAATGTGTTACATTCTATCATTAAAAAAACAAAGCTTATCCCAGTTGACAAACCAAATTAATCACCAAAAAATCATTAGCCAATTACGATGACGCCTATACACTATGTATTTTCTGTGGTTGAATTGTGAAAATAGGAGTGTCCAAAGCCAAATGTTTATTTTAAGAAAATCATTATTTATTAACAAAAAAAAACTTTTAAAAATGTTTAAATTCCTCTCTTAAAAAGAACCAGAACAGTAGCGTAATAACTTAGCTGAGAAAGATATTACAGCACTATGGACAAGGTAAGGGTAACAATGAGCAGTGTTGAAAAAAAAACAACAACTAAAAAACAATGATGTAGGCAACCAGCTGGTGGAAAAAAAAGTGGTCTGAATGAATAGTGAGTTGGAATAAAATAAGGTGTGTATAAATTAAATGAAAACTTCAAATAAAAACTCACAATTATATTAATTTCATATTTATAATTGCAATATTAAGAGTAATTTAGAAGTATTTTTAAAAAAACATCCAGTGGTGAGGTATTTTAAATAGTGAAAAAAAAAAGTATGCACATTAGGATGGCTGCCTGGTTGTGAGGAATTGTGCGTTAGACAGTCGTTCAGTCGTCTCAATTGGTCCTAGAGTTCATAACCTGCCCGCTGACATCCCCTGTTATCCTGCAGAAGGTTTGGAGTAGGAAGTAGTTTATATTTAACTCTGAAGGAACACCCGAAACATGTAAAACATTTTACAAAAACATTTTTGAACAAAATACATGATTTTTGCATTAGTAGGTATCTTTGCTATAGCTGTATTTAGCATAATTATATTATAATAGCTAGAGGTCACTCATAAAGGCAGCGGGATACACATCTGAGACCAAAAGAAAATCTAAATCGACCACCTGCGGAAATGGTTATGCTTGCCCTTGGTGTGGCAAGACATGTAGGTCACAGCTGGGGCTGAGCAGACACAGGAAATATTGCATTCCTAACTAATCTTTGGACTCGAAGACAAGCCTTATTATTATTATATTGGGAAGCCCACAATATAATAATAATAATATTAATAATAATAGTAAAATTATGTTTTGTGACTAAGTCATGGTGGCTGAGTGGTAAAGCGCTTGGCTTCCAAACTGGAGGGTCCATGGTTTGAATCCTGGTGAAGACTGGGATTTTTAATTTCAGGATCTTTAAGCACCTCTAAGTCCACCCAGCTCTAATGGGTAAATAACATAAGTTATTAAAAGTAGTGCTGGCCACATGAAACCCTTGTTAACTGTGGGCCACTGACCTTTCATCTGAACTGGGAACTTTTTTTTTAAACTTATGTTTTGCGAAGTCAAACAAAAAATAATTCATGTCTAAGTTTCCTTTCTAGACATTTAAGAAATAAAACTTAAAAAAAAATACTTACTTTCACCTCCAATAAATTTATAGCAGTCTTCTTTTGAGGGGAATTTTTTGAAAACAGGGTTAGGAAATCCTTTAATTTGTTTTTCACACTCATGCCTGTAATTAATGAAAAAGAAATCACACAAAAAAAGACTAGATCTACATAAAATTATGATAAATCGAATAATCTAAACTTTTGTGTTTAAAATATAAATTAATAGGGAGAAACAGATCTTATTCAACCCACTATAAATATAAACCTAAGACTGATTTTATATCTAACTAAAAAAAAAACAACAAACACAACACAATTACACATAAAAGCTTAAACAAAGACAAAAGAAATTACCATGACAAATAGACACCAGGAACCCTGCCTCGTTTCACAGCATAAAAAAATTGTCCAGACTTGGACATGGTTTCAAAGAAATACGTAAACAACCGATTCATAGACTACGATAAGAATCATGAAAATAATTTATATTCTTTTAGAAGACAGCCAGACAGGCACTACTGACTGAGTACTGCCTCTGGCACTAGTCTAACTTTTCGATATTAATTTTAATGCAAAAGTTTATCTCCATTCACAAATATAGATAATTTTAAAATGAAATGTAGGAAAACTGAATTTGAACTTATGAAATGGACCCGATAATTTATTAGATCTATATCATCATTTCTTAAATTCATTGATTATGACTTTATTAACTTTGCTTGTTTTGACTTTAACGAAACTCGCCTGTTTTCCAAGTTAAACATTTACACCTATCAAAATATACGTGTAAAAATATAATTTTCCCATGAAAGAAAACAAACTTAATTATAAAATATCAACATAAAGTATTAATATTCGCGAGAACAAGATCTATACAATTAAATGAAAACGTACTTTTCAAGTACATACGTTTCAAACTATTTTTTAAACTTTGATTTTGATAATTTTGACCCAGAATTAGCTAGTCTAAACTGTAGGAGTATGTTAGGCATTTTTCAATGTTGTCAATTTTAGTTTGATAACCGAGTACAGCTTCCTTTTCCGGTAGACGGTCGCCTCTAAGGTACACATATTAATTGTAAACACTTCAAATGTCCAAAATTATTATTTATATCCCTTAATTTATGAAAATTAACACAAGAATATAAAGAAATAAGATTATAGTATATATTGAGCATAATTTTAATAAAGATTTTCCTTTATAAACCTTGATTGGGGCCGATTTAATGTGATAAACTCTTGCATCCACTACTGTAACATTATCTTTTTTAACAAATTTACAAATTTGTTTTTCTACTTGAAAATATATTAATTCATATTTATATTTTGTTTAATAGATGTATTCGGCGAGTGCGAAAATAATTAAGCCTCAGGGCGAAAAGCCTGATGAATTCGAGTCTGCTATTAGTCAGGTGAGTTGGTTTCTTACTTTCCATTACATTTGTCATTGATTAATTTTATTATTAGTATTACAATTAACAATACAATGAATACATCATCTTATTATCATGATCATTCATTCATTGTAGATCTATTTGTAATAGCATGAGATTATCATTATGCACATTAGCTTAACTAGTTTAGATATAGAATTTTGTAAAAAAGAAGTGTTAAATGTTTTGTCTAAATGTGTCTGATGTATGATTATGTTGTATCCATGTATCATGTAAGATTATTTGTAGCAGGATTATATAGATTTAGTAGAGTCTAGATCTAGGCCTTGGGTATGTCTATAGAACTAACTTCTGATTACTTATGTTTTTGTGATGTGCCACAGATCATCAGCTGGGCTGTGACAGATCTCATCATATATTTTTATGTTTAGTTTTCATCTATAGTGAAAATTTTGTAATCACTATATCATCTAAAGTTAATTTCTCTTTTTGTGCCTTTAAATATTCATATTCATAGTTTTCTTTAATTGTTGAATCCCCTTAGGCTCTTCTGGAGCTTGAGATGAACTCTGATTTGAAAGCCTCTCTGTACGAGTTATCCATCACTGGAGCAAAAGTAAGTAAACTTACTCCATCATTTGTGTAAATATCTCCACTTGTCACTTTACAATGATTTAGTACTATTTATTATGTTAAGGCTTCAGCGCGGTGTTGATTCTTGGAAATATATTTAGTGTAGATCTACGTCTGACTGGAAGTAATGCTGAACTCGAACTACTTCAGTAACATCAGCGAAAGGCCGAAACAATCAAAATATGTAGTCGACGCTGATGTTGTTCTACAAATATATTTAATAATCAAGAAGGGAATCGTCCGATGTCAGCTATATCCGTAAATCCGTATATCTATTGTACTACACTACTACTCTTCTTCTTAGCGTCACCTAGAGCGTTCTTGTTTTTTAAACCACTTTACGTCATTGTTGCTAAGTAAAACTTTACCCTATTCCCGAAACAAATAACTAATTCCTAATCATGTCATAACAATTAACATAAATTTCAGAAGACAGTGTACAGCACTTAAGAGGCTAATTAGTTATATTGTACTACAGGCTATAGAATTTTTTTTACGTGCATTAATTATATGAATGTGTAATATTACCTGGCAACATAATGTCTTTATAACCTAAAAAAATTACTAGCCTGTCATATTCACTTTTCATTATTTCAGGAGATAGATATGCAGGGGAAAAAGGCAATTATCATTTTTGTCCCAGTGCCTCAGCTGAAAGCATACCAAAAGATTCAGACCCGTTTAGTTCGTGAGCTAGAAAAGAAATTCAATGGCAAGCCTGTTGTTTTCATTGCTCAGGTAATTGTACATATTGTAGCAAATAGTTTTTATTTGTATTCACTTTAGTTTACATCTCGCCCATTGACTAAAAGTCAAAGTCAATTTCCTTCATGCGCATAGGAAAAAAATAAAATAAAAATCAATAGTTTGGCATGTTTGACACGTAAAAGAATTCACAATAAAAAAAAATATGTCCCAGCCAATGATTCTCAATTTACCATAATTTGTCAATCTTCTTGGTGGGTACGCATTGGCCTATAGTACTAAGGGTTGTCAAAATGCCTGGAATTTTGTTTTAGCAAAATTAATCCTGGTAAACATGAAAAGCATCTTTTCTGGAAAAAAATGAAGACCTAGAATTGTTCTATTGTGGCTTTTTAAAAATCACCCAAAATAAATAGAATTAAAAAAATTAAATGTCATTGTTGGGTTGGAAATTGGCAAGATTATCCTGCTGTTATTTAGTGCTTACCATACCAATCAAAAATTTTTTTCTATTCATTAGTTTCCATGGATGTCTGGCGAATGCCAAAGCTTGCCAACATTCAATTGATTTTTTAAAAAAATATATACCATTTATTGCAGTTTTAGGCAGCAAAAACATAATCCAAAGACATAGTATTATGAGACTGGTACAGAATGGTCAAAGGTCATTAGGTGTGGCAAAAATGGCTCTTCTGGTTAGTGTTGCCAAGTCTATAGACATTTTCTAGGAGGTCTCAAGATAAAAAAATGCTTTCTTTCCTGCCAAATGATTTAGCTTGTCTCATGAAATTGTTGATGAAAGGGAAGTGTTTTTTTTTTTAGGAAATTGTTTGCTTTGGATGAGCAATGAAATAATACATAGAAGCCAGTTTCTGAATTACATCTAAATGTTTGACGGACCTTGAACTAAAATAAAGTAGGCAGAAAATCTTTCTGCGAACGTGTATATTTCTTACCTGCTATCACATTCAGCTTATCGACTGTGATATTATTTTAATATAGTGTCATCAATTCCTCCCTGAGGCCTAAATAATCAAGAAATCCTCTTTCTTTCACATGGACTAGTAACTCAAAATTGCCACTTAGTTGTCAGAAGCATGTAGCAAACCAAATGATTTTAGACCACTTTGGTTTGGGTGATTAAGTGAAGCTAGAGATAGAGATTCAGTTACTTGGGGAAAGAAATGTCTGATGCTAAATCTAAATAATGAAATGAAATATTCTTAACCAAAGGGTTATTATATTTATAAACCTCTAAAAAAAAAAAAAAATGGGGAGGGGGGTAACATTCACAAAAGTAACCTGGAATTTTGTGACAAGACTGTTATGCTCCCCCCTAACTTTTTTTTTTTTTCAAGTGGAAGTTGTGCACTAGTACTTACATGCTATGTATTCTTTGTACTGAATATAGGTCATAGACATGACAGATTCTGTATTATTTGTGTCTTACATAATTCTTATATTTTATTTCTATAGAGAAGGATTTTACCCAAGCCAACTAGAAAGAGCAAGAGGAAAAACAAACAGAAAAGACCAAGAAGGCAAGTGTTTTTTTAAACTTCTTTTAGCCAACTTGTTAATGCCTATTTATTGATTACTGATTAAACTTACTGATAAACTATTTGTTGATTTAAAAACAATAGTATGCTGATGAAAATTATGATCCTTTTGTAATGTTAATTTTCTAATTATACTGAGCCACTCACACCTGCTTTATCTCCTTTTTGGATGCCCCAAAATTAACCTACCTCAGACAGATCCTATTACCTCATCAAGATTACCAGGGTATTGTGTTGTATTTAGAAGTCATTTTTATAATTGCATATGCTTCTAAAGAGCCTTCAGCTTAAACAGCAAATAGCTAGCTGTAAGAATTGTCCATGACATTGAAAAAAAAAAGGTGCAGTCTTCATTGTCAACCCTCTTAACTCTAAATCCAGATGAGAAAGGTCTGTTTTTTTATCACTTGTTATAAGTCTTAGTTTATACAATGTTTAAAATATTTGTTTATTTCCTACAGCCGCACATTGACAGCTGTCCATGATGCCATTCTTGAGGATTTATGCTACCCTGCTGAGATTGTTGGAAAGCGTATTCGTGTAAAACTAGATGGATCTAAAATAATTAAAGTACATCTGGATAAAAGTCAGCAAAATAATGTTGAGCATAAGGTATGTATGTTTAAATATTGAGTTGGTAACAAAGAAACCCACATTTATTTGTTATTGTATCTAAATATTTTTTATTTATTTTTTCAGCTGGACACATTCACATCAGTTTATAAGAAGCTCACTGGCAAAGATGTTACTTTTGAATTTCCAGAGTTCGTTTTGTAAAGACTGGATATGCATTAAAAACTTATAAAAGAATTTAGTTCTTGGTGTCAATTTTATTAATAGTTGTATTTATTTTTTTTACTAGCATGGGTAGAATAATAAGGAATACAAAAATACATTCACGGCAGTGGAGTAAACAAAGGTGTAGAACCAACCTTAAACTTGTATCCAGATTCTATTTCTATATATAAATAATACAGATCTGAAAATATTTTAAAGGCATACAATATAAATAATAGTTGCTTTAATATGGTATAGAATTATTTTTTTTTAAATTAGATATTTAAATTCTAAGGAAGTATAGGAGGACAACTCAATAATACAAAAGAAGTCCTTACTGTATTTCCTTAAAGCTTAAACTTTCAGCTCGTGAACCAGTTTGCTCATATTCATCTGCAGACCTTAATGAATGCTTTTATTTACCAAAAACTAGATAATTCATTTCAGATGCCAGATGGGCACAACTAGCTAAATAAAAACAAGATTATGATTTAATTTAATTCTGCCTCTTCAAATATTCAATGCATCAAATACATGTTCTGTTTGAGGACTTCTGCTTACATGAACAAAACCATTTTACAAAGTATAAAGAAAGGGCTTTTTGGCTCACAATATATTTATTGCATAGAACTAAAACAGACTTCTGTTTTGATATTCTTATTCTTCAGCTTCTAACTTAAAAAGTACCCTATACTTTGTGCAATCAGTGAATTCTAAGTTGATATATCATCTGCATCACTTGAAGTATGTAGCCGTTCTTATCTTAAACCATGATATTTCATACTATCCAATAAACTTGTGACATATAATAGGAGAGACAGACTGAGATGGACATTTTATTTAATCTCTTAATCCGTGCTGTGGTATCAAGACTACACTTAAGAGAAATTCTATTGTGCTGATAATTTCAGTGCTTCAAATAATAATTTTTTTCTTGTGTTTGAAGAATCTTTATAGACATGAAAATAGTCATAAATTAATAAAAATAATTTTACTGATAAATAAAGGTATTGTTTAACATTTTATCAAAACAATACAATATCATGCAATATAATTTTTACTTAGAAGTTGTTTCTTTTCATTGGGTTATTGTCAAGTACATGTTCATTTACAGACTATATTAAACCAAAATATGTATTGCTGTATATTCTTGTAACATTTATTTTAAATTACAAGCTCAGGGGTGTAATCTTAAATTTACCTTATTAGTTGTAAGCAATATATGAGGTATCATTCGTTTGCATTTAAGTATTTTAAATTCAAGATATTGTGTTTCTAGCCAGGGAAACTTGCCCACAATCGTATAAATGAAGGGAATATAGTGTAGCATGATTCATCATGTTGGCCATGAACTAAAACTACTGCATTTCTAGGGTTAAATTTTGAAAAAAAAACAACTGCCTGCTCTGGAATAATAAAACTGGTATCAGTATCATATCTGCTTCCTATAAGTTATTAATTAATATGTAAAGGCATTCCTTCTAAAACTTTAATGGGCATAACATGGCCTAAATTGTGCAGATGTACAAAAAAACCCACAAAATATCAAATACCAAAAACTTAGGCCTCTGTCTTAACCAATGGCGTAGCTAGGAATTTGCCATCATTTGAGGGCCCCTGGATTTTGCATAATAATTAATGTAAAAAAAACAACAACTTTGAACACTTATTGGGGACCCATGGGATTTTCAAATCCCCCCCCAGCCACGCCACTGGTCTTTATTATTATGTATACAATTACAATACCACTTTTCCAATCAAACAATACATATAAATTTTGATGGATTTTATTGTCATGTCAGTTACCAACATTGTAAAAAAAAATATTACTCATAGTTATACTTTTCTTAAAGATGTTTTATTTGACAATAAATCATGAGTTCATACAAGACATCTTTCATTACATCAATCTTTTACTTAGTCAATTCAAAGATTTCTTTTTATTTCTGTATAATAGAGGAAACAAAAAAAGGTCGGAATACAAGGCGGCACATTTTTGGGAATATTGATCATTTTCACCGATGGATGCAAGATTGCTGGCTATAGAATCCAAACTGAATTTCACACAATTTTCATTTTTAGCTTTGATGAACACAAGTACGATTATGCTTTCAGGAAGACCTGTGCAATTTAGAGATGATCTGACATGTTAACATGAGTTTACATTTGTTTAACTTAAAACAGCAGAGCATTCACTAAATAGACTTGCATAGATTCAGCCCAGAGCACCAAAGCAGGAATGCAAATAGTTCCTAAACAAAACATATTAATAAGTTGCTGGAGGTGAATGTCATCAAGCAAATAAATTTCCTGTTTTTTTATTTCACCAGAAAATTGTACACAATTCAAAAAGTTCAATTAATATCACAGTTTGCCATAACACTGAAACTCAAATGCTCACTTGTCAACGTCATTTAGTATATCAGCAGCTGACTTGCTACTATCGTCTTTTAGTAGACCTGTTTTAGTGTCTTCACAAAATGCAGAGTCAAGCTGTGATTCATCTAAATTTGAAACTTGTGATTGCATTGAATCAAAGACTTGCTGCAACTGTGACTCTGGGCTGAGTGTACTTCTATCTGTTGAAACGGATGATGGCTGATTTGGTGTTTCAGTAGAATGTTTTGTGCCGCTTTTCTTTCCAAGAATGCTGACATAGTTAGCTGGAATCATTCCAGTTTTCTGTCCATCAACGCATGCTAGGAGCCAACCACGAACTTGAGGTTGTAATTCTGAAAAAAAGTTTAATAATAAATAGATATGGTACCAAATTTTTACTCAATAAATAAGGATCATATGAACTCTGGAAAAAAAGAAGTTTGATCCGGTCTCTACTAGCTACAGAGGTAATCCTCATAAAATAATTCATCTAATTTATCAGAAACTGTGTATAGGAAATTTTACTGGAGGTTTAGTATCAATAATTTAAAAAAAAAGTGAAATAAAAGGCACATTTTTTTAATGTTAGTTAAAGCTTTAGTCTTCAGGGTCAGAAGTTAAATAATTATAACCTAAGAGCAAGTTATGTAAACTTAATCTCTAATGAGGACGTCATACTGCCAGCAAAACTACAAACCCCTTTTCATTCATCTCATCAAATGTCTGGTTTTCCCATTTGAGTTGGATGGAAAAGCTTGTTGTGCCTCCACGGAAATATCCACCAGGGGAAGCGGAAATGCTAAGAATAAGAGCAAACAGGGCCTCCAGCGGGCTACCACAGCATGCTCTAGCGAGTGTACTTGCAGGTGGTGAGGATGTGAGAAAGGCTTGCTAGCACGACATCATCCACTATACTATACCCCAACGAGGCCCATACAGGTGGCAATGCACCCCCCCCCCCCCAAAAAAATGCAATCTTCCACTATAGGAATATAAAGTGTCACCTCACATGGGTGACCCATGTACAAACAGATGTGATTAAATGATCATCTAGCTGATGAGGGCCTTCAGACAAAAGGGTCAGCGAAGAGCCAATCCTTTATCCAGGCCATGGGATAAAGTCTATTCCTGGGTCAAAGGTTTATAAAAGAGATTTGTTTTTTTCGAACCTTTTGGACATCTCAACGAGTGTATGGAGTTTAAAATCCAAGCCTTTAATATCTTATAAATTACAGATGCTCCTTCACAGATAATTACATATATGTTATGAAGTATGTGTGCTTATTTCTGATATAACTAGAAGTAAAAAATAAGCAGATAATTTGATAGTATTGGCTGAATAGATTCTGATGTAACCCTAAGGAAGTCTGTAGTAGAATTTATAAATAGAAGTGGGAAGAGACAAGTGTAAGACGAATGATAGAAAGGCTTGTGACTTGTATTTTGTTTAAGATATCATTCATTTGTGTTCCTACATACATTGAAAGTGCAGTAGCTGAGTGGTAAAGTGCTTGGCTTCTGAACCAAAGGGTCCCTTTTTGAATCTTGGTGAAGACTGTATTTTTAATCACAGGATCTTTAGGGCGCCTCTGAGTCCACCCAGCTCTAATGTGTTCCTGACATTAGTTGGAGAAAAATAAAGGTGGTTGGTCATTGTGATGGCCACATGACACCCTCATTAACTGGGTCACAGAAACAGATGACCTTTACACATCCTCTGCCCCATAGATCGCAAGGTCTGAAAGGAGGGTACTTTACTTTTTTTTTTACAACATACATCTGCTGCTTGCAAGAAGTTTGGCTTAAATATTAGTCAAAGTAAGACCTCACGTAACCATTAATGGCCAACCACTGGAAATTGTTGACCATTTTAGCTATCTTGGCTCCATCACATCCAACAATGCTCTACTGGATAAAGACATTAACAAGAGGCTAGCCAAGGCAATAGGCACCATGTTAAGGTTCCAGAAAAGAGTGTGGGACAATACCTTGCTGACTAACAATATCAAAGCCTTAGTCTACCGGACCTGTGTGAAGATCACTCTGCTATACAGAAATGAAACATGGTCAACCAACTCATGGCAGGGAAAAAACTAAATATCTTCCACCTCGGATGCTTAAGGAGAACTTCAAAATAAGGTGGCAAGATAAAATTACCAATGAGGAAGTGCTGCAAAGAGCAGGGTGCAAGGACATCCGATCTGTTATCAGCAGCAGACGCCTGGCTAGTTTGGTCTTGTTCACAGAATACCACAAAGTCAACTTCCACAAGAAATCTGTATGGTGATCTAACAAAAGGCAGAGGAGCCACTGGTCGTCCACTTTTAAGGTATAATGATGTATACCTATGCGACATAAAGTTCTTCAAAATCGACACTAACAGTTGGGAAAAAGTGGCACTGGTTAGATCAACATGGAGAGTGAGCATAAAGGAAGGATCTCGGATTGCAGATGCCATACACAACAATAATAGAAAGAAAAGTGAAAGTGCAACAGCCCCGGGTGATTACAGATGCCCAACTGCAGCTGTGTATCAAGGGTTGGCATCTTTAGTCACACAAGATGTTGCAAAGGGCAAAAAGATTGTCTCTTGAGACAAAAAATGCCACAGACATTCATCTACAGAGATGTTGAAAGCTGTTAAACAGATGTCATGTTTATTTTGTTTACAAAGAAGTTAGTTCAAGTTTTATTTCAGTTTGATATTTTGAGAGTAATATGCCTACAATGATGGAGATACAACCCAATGACCACGTATCAGCAGTCCTATATATATATATATATATCCATGTTTTAGCTGTGCATGTTAATTAGACTTAAAGTTACTGTTTTTTTCTGGCAGATTCAGGATTCTTAGATCTTTCTTTTGTTATCCAAGATATTTCACCACTCAGCCACATTTTGATTTGCCAACGGATACAATTTTACAAGATGGTGGCGACTTTTTCTCTCCTTAAAATCAAGGCCTAATTTAAAAGCATACATTTGAGGAAAATGTACCTTTAGGAGCAACAATAATGTTTTGTCCAGCACTAAATGAGAGTTCTTCAGAGTTTTGTCCTTGAAAACTATAGTTTGCCCTAGCAACAAAATGGTCATCTTCTTCAGTGGACCAGCTAGCTTGAGCTAAAAAAAAAATATCAGACTGCAAAATTCACTTAAAATTTAGACCCCTACCCAATATATATATATATAGAGAAAATATATAAAGAGAGAGAGAGAAAGAAAAAGAGAACAAACACATACAATACTAGGTTAGTACTTATTAGTATCAGAAATACAATAATCATCCCCAAAGGTATAGCAAAATTAACCCATTTAAACACAAATTTTCCTTCTGTGATAAATGTTTATTTTAACTACAGTAGTGGTAGTCCTTTGAGTAAAGTATTACATAAAATTGTGAGGGCCTACAGCTATCTGAAAAAGCTTTACCTATATAATATTTAAAAAAAAAAATTGTTAACAAACAATAATAATAAAAAAAGAAATACCATTTTCACTTGAAAAAGCAGAGATCAGTTTCCAAATCAAATAAGGTCCTCCCATAATGATTCCAAAAAACAGGAGAATGGGCCATGAGCTTTTTCCAGATCCACCAGCCTGAGATACTTTAGCAGCTTCAGCAGAAGCTAACTTCCATAGCTTATCAGCCTCCCCTTTAGGACGCAACCGAAGAATTTCTAACAGTTTGCTGAACAAGAATCAAAACATGAGAAAAAAATAATTTTATAGTTACTATTCTAGAACCGATGTAAAAACTGACGTAAAAAAAAAAAAACAACCCCTGACAAATAAATGGACAAACCTGAAGAAGTATCTCAGTGTTCTGATAAAAGCAAGAGCAGAGAAAACTTGTATCAGTTGAGATTTCAGTCGGGTGAAATTATCAGCGACCCCAATGACAGCCCTAAAAGAATTGTACACAGCTTGAAATGTTGAGTCCAACATCATCCCAACAGAATTCACCTTAAAGAAACAAAAAAAATTCAATAAAATGGGATGACGGTGCAATACACAAATGTTTTAAAGTGTGGAATGATGGAACACTTTGGACAAAAGTTTATAAAGAGTTTGAGAGTGAGACCATGATAAACATTATATGGTACCAATAATATTCACTTTACAGATTGGTATCGAGACCAATAAAATCTAGGATTTACGTTCTCTTATTTATTATGTGCGTTTGTTAAAAAATATACAGGTGTTTTTGTGTTGCATTTCATTTTAATCAATTATTCATTTGAACATTTATAAATTAATGGTACACAGCTACATTTTAAGGTTCTTCAAATTGAATAATAATCAGGAGTGTTACACACACATGTGTACAAGATAAGAATTTTATTGAACCAAACAAGTGGCGTAGCTAGCCGTGTGCGAAAGGTGCAGGCCGCACGGGGTATCAAACTAAGGATAATTTTTATCAATAAAATCAATGCATTGTACATACATGAACAAAAAACTACTGAATTTGAAATGTTTACTAGAAATTAATTTACTTAATTAATTAATATCCAATATTCTTTCTTAAATTAAACGTAAGCTGCTAACCAGGCTGAATCAAGTTTACTAGATTTGTTTAAATCTATGAAGGCAAACGCACTTTTACACACTTACGCACATTTTATTACTCCATTGTTCAGTATGCTGGTTTCATCTAGATCTAGAGATTATAATATAAATGCCTTAGACTCTAAAATAGCAGAATCTGGCACTTAATGGGCATTGCGAACAAGTTGAAGAAGAATGACAAAGACAAAATCTAGGTCATTTCAAGCAAATGGAACCTATTGTAATATTGGGTGATAATGAGCCAAATATTTTAGATTTTTTAAGCAGTTCACCTGACATCACAAAACTGGATCAATTTTTCCAAATGTTGAGGTTACGTTGTCAAGGATAATGACGGGTACAAATTCTGTAGTCTTTCATTGACATCATCTTAATTCATTATCTGCTCGAACCATTCTCTGAGTTTGGCTGGAATTCAGGCTATTCAGTAACATTTTTTGGTACACTGGACTGTTTACACACCTTTTTATCGACATCAGCACACTGCTAGGATGTCCTCAACAAAATAACTGAAACTAGTTTTAAGTGCTTGGTTTAAACGCGCTGGAGTGCCAGAGGAGAAGTTGTGGATACATTTTCAAAAATTATAGAAACTCTAGGAGACATTGACTAGAACAGATGAAAACTCTTCTACTAGGTCTGAAGCAGACAGATTTTTAGTTGCTATGCAATCTTCCTTTTTTCACATGCCTTGGTTGGGAATTCGGCCCCTGTAGGCTACTAGTCAGAATAACATCGCTGAAGCCAGAATGCATGTGCTCAGATTTTGTGATTAGCGCAGAACCTCAAAGACGTGTTAGCCACAAGATGCCAGGCGAAAAAGGTGAAGATTCTGTATTAACACACAAGAAAGAGCCAAGGATGGAAATGTATTCTTCCCTGGAGGTTTCTTCTTCTTCTTTGTGATAGTTCAAGAAATAATAAACTGATAAATATACATTATGTCTGAAAAAAAAAGTCATTTCGCTGTTTTATCTTTTTCTTTTTAGGAGTGGGGGGGTGGCATCACGTGGAGCTGTCGCACTGGTCATCATATACCCTAATTACGCCACTGGACCAAACAAATGAAAATTCAGTTTGGCTACCATGGCCTAACTCTGTGTTGCTACTCCTAAAAATAACAATATAGATGCAAAAAAAAAACATTCACATACGTAACATATGCACAAACACCCACATGACCAGCACTATAAGAACTATGTAATTGTGGGATGAAGGAGTTATTAAATCTTTCTGTTTCAGCCTTAATGGTGAGGAGCAGACCACTTTGTTCAGATCTTATGTACTGTAACTATGGTTAAAGGAATGGGTGAAAATTGTCTTTAAGAATTTTTGAGTGTTTTGGAAAGGCATCTTTCATGCTTTTCATGAGATGGTATCCATGTTTGAGTGATATATGATGCTTATTTAATTAGTCTATTTAGTCAATGTCTTTGTGCCAGTGAAAGGTTCCTATACCAATTTTGCAAAGGTAATCAGACTACTAATGGTTGATGTATACATTTAAAAAAAATTGTTTTGTCAATTTTAAATTTTGCTAGGCTCCTGGGAAAGAAAAGTGGTTGATGTATTTCGGTATAAAGATTTTGGCAGTGTTCCCAGCATTTTATCTTGTTGTTGATGGCTGAACCTAGGTATTTATATTTTTGCACTTGGTCTATGGTTTGGTTGTTGATCTGAATTCCTAATATCAACAATCATTTACTAGAAAGTCATCTATACACCATCGGTAAAAGGTGTCAACTGTCGAAGGATATAAACTTTCATTAACTAGGACTAGGCTGATGGTGGCAAATTCGATGGGATTAAAATGTCATTAATGTAGATAGTATATACAGTACTGGTGAAAGAACGCACCCCTGCTGTTCTCTAGTGCAAAGCCATTCGCTTTTAAAAATTTTATAAGAAAGTTTAAAACCCACACTTACATATGTTTACTAATATTCAAATCAGATACTATACCTTTTTTATAATGAGATGTGGTTGGATGGTGTTAAAAGCGGGTGAAATATCAAGGAATAATATACTAGCAAAGTGTTTTTGAGTACATCATGATGACAATACAGACAATCCAGCATTAAAAGTATTGCATCTTAACAGTTTGTACGCAAACTGGTGCAAAATTTATACAACATATGAATTTTTAAAAAAATTATTAAGTAAATGCTATAAATATTGTCTACCAGTAAAGTGTTTGCAAAATTATAGGAGCAGTTACATTAGTAGTTACTTACGGCATAAACTATACTTTCGATAGATTCAAATGCCGGCCGTGAACTCTCTTCTGCATGCTGAGCAAATCCACTTCTTACATCTCCCATTCGATTGGATGAAAAGTTTGAATACGGGCTAGAATACAAGTTGCCATAACCCCCATATCCAAAAGGGCTGGAGTAATTGCCATAACCACCATAGCTGCTGTATCCTCCATAGCCTATACTAGGACCTCCTAATCTACTGTTGAAAGTTGGTTGTTGACTTGGCCTAGGAGGCACTGGCGGTGGTGAGGTTATTGAGGGATTGGCAGAAGGTGGAATTCCCATTGTCGCTGTTAGCCGATCTTGGGATCCAGGCACACTGCTTTAGATAAGCAACATATAAAAATACATCCTATTATCATCATATAATATTAATAACCATCAATTTTAAATGTATATATTTGTTACAATTCTCTCTTCTCCATATCAGGTCTTCTGTAAACAATAAAAGACATCAAACTTGACAACAAGAGTTCCAAATAATGTCTATATGTAGTACTTTAATGAGTAAATAAATAAATAACAGTAAATATGACAAAATACACAACGCAATCAACTGACTACACAGTACATCACTGTCTCTCTATCTCATCTTGGACTCGTACTGCTTCACTTGAGGACTCACTCCCCCCAGACCGACTTCAAGGCAGACTAACAGCCCCGGTCTCCTCACTGTCTGTACTGAACTGCCTTAAACACTCTGTTACTGGTCCATGAAGGCTCTCAACCTGATCACATGAACATAACACAGGTTATATTTGTGTGTACTATTAGTACTGTCCATTGACAACCGTTGACCTGTGTCATTTGCCTGAGTCATGTGTCAGTAGGTCACACGGACATTAAAAGTATCGCCCTGCCAATACAGTTACAACAGTATAATAAATCTATTGACAGTATAGTGTAATCTTATCTTATTAATATTATGTCTCATCTTATATAGATCTATATGAATTATATAGTAATTATATAATAATGGATATCTAGAATCTAGATTATTCTAGATGTCCCTTCAAAACACTCACTACTACACTCAATGGATGATAGAGGTAGATCTAGAAATAAATTTAATTCTAATCTAGAGTGACTAGATCTAGTCAATGTAGATATTGAAACTCGAGATCTACTCATCTCTACTCTAGTATTACTATTAGAATCTAGATCTAGATGGTTTTTCAAATTTTAGTTATTGACATATTTAAATTCTGCATAAAAAGTTGTAATAATAAACATTTTTACCATTTTTGTTATTTAAATGCTTAGAAAGATTTATATTTAATAAATTAGTAAGTAAATTCTTGACATATAAAAAAAAAAAAACGGGGTTCTTTGAGATTTTGTTGTTAGCTCAATCAAATGTCACTTCCCTAAACAATACTGAAAGAGAAACTATGTTTAACCAATCGTATCGCTTCATTCTTACAGTAGCTGTTACTACTGTTAGGCTTAGTGACGGCCTAGTACATGCTATGGTACAGTTATATATATATATATAATATTTTATATATATATATATATATATATACACAGAGAGAGAGAGAGATCTAAAAGCATTAGGATAACCAACTCGAGGTAAAAAGTAACATTTTCATCTAAGCCCCTCCCTGTCCTAAAAAGTAAATAGATGGTGTGTCTGACTGATTCTAATTTAACAAACTGGTCAGTGTAAAGCTAGTTTAGACTACGTGTGGTCGGTCATGACAAGACAACCAAGTGATAGTGTTTGTGTGTGTTGAGTGGTCAGGCGAGAAAATACACACTGCCATGGTTAGTCAAGCATGTAAATCTACTTTCAACACATATTTTTGTCTTTACTTACAAGATCTAGATCTAACTGCATAGACGAAGATATATTTCTTTTGCGAGAATGTAAACTTTACTGTATGGTCTCCCGTTGTACAGTAAGTCAATAGATTTAATTAATAGGTTAGTGTGACGTCACATAGAAGGCCGGTGAAAATCTGATCATTTTGGATGGGCAGGAAAATTACATCAGAAAAAAATCAATTTTTAAGTTATTATTGCAAATTAAAAATAAAAGAATAATATTATAATTTAATATATTCATTAATCATTATGATTATCTGTAAATCAAAACACATATTATATAAAAAAAATTGTCAAAACCATCAGAGTTTCCCTATAGTTTAAGTACTTTAACTATTTATAGGTCTAGAAAAAACTAAACAAAAATACACGTACGCTGACATAGTATTCACAGGATAATGTGTTGTATTTTGATAATTTACTCCAGGTCTTTCCCAGGGTTTGAGGGGGGCAGACATTTTGTTTAGATCTACCGGAAGTTCAGAACGTAAACACTCAAACAACCACAACAAATGCAGGCTTCTGTTGGTGGCACTGTGACTGTAGAATTTGACTCGATCTATTTGACTAATTGATTTCTAGATCTAATAGTCTAATACTAGAATATTTTATGTAAGTCGTAGGCTTTACTTTACGATTAATAATATTATTACTATTGAAATTTAGAGGTAGATCTAATCTAGTATTCTATAAGTTATAGTAGATGTTTTGTGTGTGTAAGGGCATTAACTCCATAATACATGCATGTCACAGGTCTACAGATTGTTTACTGGTCAGAGTTCAAATCATAGGCCAAAGCTCAGGTCGAAGTACAACATTTTAAAAAATGGCAGCTCTAGTGCAGAGAAAAGTTTTGTCATCATACACATGTAAGTTAACGTTAATTATTAACCTAAATTTTAAAAAAAAATGAATAACAGGTCTACGGGTACACTGACTAGATCTATTTAAAGTATTTAGATTTTAGATATTTATATTATGATAATCATAATTATCATATGATCTAATAATAATAATTCTAATTTGATTAGTTTACTTAGAGTTACGATCTTTGAGATGTACTTCATATTCACTTTTACCATTCATTGTGATTGTCTTACTCTTACTCTTACTAAACTCTTAGTCAGTCTTAGTGACATCTTACTTTTAGTCTTAGATTTTACTAGATCTAAATTTTAGATGTCAGCCTGGCATTTTCCAATGAGAAAAAAAATTTGTAATATAAGATTAAGATCTATATCTACATCTATATATAAATTATATTTAAACCTGATATTAGTGATATAGGTTTACAATGATACCAAATTTATCTTTCTATGACGTCTGACTCTATGTTATATAGGAGCAAAGTTATGCCATTTTATGTGTAGACAAATGGACTATAGAAAATGTCCACAAAACTGTGATGGAAAAAAGGAATTTTCGTCTTTATCTCATCATAACTTTATGACCTAAACCATAATAGATAGAAGCTTGAAATGTGGAACACATCTACCTTCTTCTTCGTTCTCATTGTCGTGTTGGAGCGTTCAGATGACTAGACCAATACATGAGATGAATTGCGCAGTGGTTTCCAAATCAGGGAGCTCTCCATTTAGTTTTCTTTCTATTAAGGCGTTTTGGGTTTGAGTTTAGGCACATTGGCACAATTTAGGCCATGTCGTTGGCCAGTGTCTTATATGGGCCTCTTGGTAAAGAGAGCAGTCCTGGAGGACTCAGCCCACTGGCTCCAACCCAGAGCCTCCGGCACACGTGCTGTCCCACTCCGACGCGTCCGACCCCGAGTCGGAAGACCAGACGCACCTCCCACCTTCCTCCATCTACCTCATTATATGATTTTTAATTTGAGCTTTTCCATCTCTCACCTACCCTATCTACAACTAATCTCCTCAATTCCTCCGGACAGAGCGCAGAGTCTACTTGTGAGTCAGTTCTCCCACCCCCGGCGAGCGCGCCAGCCCTCCCACCTTCCTCCATCTACCTCATTATATGATTTTTAATTTGATTGTTTCATCTCACATGCAGCTAACATTCATTCATAGATAATCCAATTATTTGTAAATTGACTTCAATCCTTTTTCTAGAATGCAGTTTAGTAGAAACTTTCTCAGCTTTATAATATATATAAATATAATGTGAAATAACACCTTGATAGCATTCTCTCCACTAGGTTTATCAAAGATAAGTCATTAAACAATATATATATATATATATATATATATATATATATATATATATATATATATATATATTGCAAAGCAATTAGATCATGTCATAGTAATGAGATAAATGTGTAAGCATTAGCTATGGTCAGAATGATATCGCCCACACAGTAGTTCCCCCCTCTCCATGCAGGTGATGTATCCATAGGAACGGCAAGTACAGAGTGAGATATTAATAATAATTATAATAATTTTATTTATAAAGCTCTGTTAACAAACAAAATGTAGGCTCAAGGCGCTGTAATAACATTACAAACACAGACACTAAAGCTAAAATGACAGTTAATCTAAAAAAGTTTTAAACAGATAGGTCTTAATGTTCTTCTTAAAAGTGGTGTAGCATGTTGTCTGTCTGAGATCAATGTGGAGTGAGTTCCAAACCTTTGGTCCGTGAACTGAAAAAGCACATAGACTGTAGCTTTTGAGGGAGAAATGTGGCACTACTAAATGCTTTGAGTCTATTGAGCGCAGGGCTCTCTGGGGGACATAAGGAGTAATCAGTTCGCTAAGGTACACATCTCGTTGTTATATATACACTGATGACACTATTAATTCTTCTTTTTTTCCCATTTTAAATTTATGGTATAAAGTGAAGAGACTCTTTGTCTGATAAGGTCATGACTAGAACTTAAGACTTAATCATTTCACAGGTTTGACATTACCATATTTGATCAAAGCTATTTTAATAAGCTAATTTAAATTTCCCCTTGGAGACATAATGTTTATTTTGATAATGTTAGATTGTTGATTAACAAGTTTATTTTTTTTTTATGATCCATTGAAATACTTAAAATCTAAACCAGAATATAATTGTAATTTTTGTGTGAATCTTGTCAATTTAAGACTTTTATTTTCTCCTTATATCTGTACTTGTATTGAGCTATTTTTGATAATGTGAACAGAAAAATAATCATCAAAGTCATACAATATTATCTGTTAGACAAGTTCTTCAAAAAAGAAAACCAATGTTTATAAAGGCATTTAAAAAGTGATCACCCAGATAACCATTCTTTATTCCCCTACCCTTTTCCAACTGGTCCAGACTAGCAATAGGATCATATTGCATAGAGAAAGCTAAAAGCATGAAATTGGGCTAAACAAAACATTAGGTAAAAATATTTGTAATAGCAGATTTATTATTGTTTGTCTAGATCTATTACAAATTCAGATACATAACTGATCCAAACTAATTGATATAATAAACTTTATTTTTTTTTTTATAACATATTTTTAGTTTTTTTTTTTTTTTTTTGCTGGGGCACTCAAGTAAAAATTTCAAGTAGAAATATCAGTGCACATCAGTATTTGTTCTAAGTAAATTCAACCAGGTGTTTCGAAACTTTGATCCAAACATCCTGTGCTGTGATACTTCCTTTTCAACTTATAAATAATCTATATAGTAATAATATTATATATATTAATGAATATTGACTTACTTGTTTTACAGCTGGACTTCGCTATATCACCACAACATCTGCATACAATGCCTCCGTTCAAACAAGTAAGAAAAATTTTATTTAAAATAATAGATTTTTGCACACAATACAATACAAGCTATTAAAAAAAAAACAGAAATTAAAAAAACAAAAACTAATGAAAAAAAACAAACAACTATTTAATGAGGTTGTTTGAATTGAAACTTATTTTATAAACACATTCTTTTCAAATTCTCTTTTTTTTTTTTTTTTGTTGGTGTAAACTTTTTTCTTCACATTGACTCTACAAACCACTTCATCTATGCACTAAAGGCAACAATTTCGTATAGATATGAATCCTAACAAAACCAAAAAAAAAACAAACCCCAACAACAAATGATAGAGTTTTGTCAATGGCAGACAAAATGTATTTAAAATAAAGAAAATATAATGTATAGCATTTAAGTTGTGTTTTTGTTTTTTAAAAGTGATTCCAGCTTACTTTAATTAAGGGGAAACACATTATGACGTCTAAAATGTGGAAGTAAGTGAAAAGTTGTCAGTAAGGCTCTAGAATGAAAAAAAAGTTACCCTTTTATACTTCATTATATATGCTAGCAAAAAACCTTTTATTTTTTTAGTTTTATAGATTGAACACAATTTTAAATATTTCTAAATGAGAAAATACCTTTCAAATTTCTCAAAGGGCTAATTTTCTACAATATTTTGCTTTCATGCTAGCGATCAGTTACCTCTTTGACTATATTTAAAATATGTTTTAAAACATTTTCGTTTTTTTTTTTCTTCTAGAGAGTAAAAAAACTCTTAGCAGGCCAAATGTCAAGAACATCGTCCTTGTTGAAGGTGTTAGGACTCCCTTTTTAATGTCTGGTACAACCTATAAAACTTTGATGCCTCATGATCTGGCCACCCATGCTATGAGGTGAGACAAGTGTAACTTAGATCTGATGAAAGATAATAAAAATTTGAAGAGACATAATTTCCAGGCCAAAAAAGAGTAAACCAGAAGGCCTTAATGTTGTAAAATGTTTTGGATGTTCCTTCAGAGTTGAAGATAGTTTACTTTCTAGTCCTAACCTCCTACAGGACGACAGGGGATGGTTAAGGGCGATAAGTTCGAACGACAGTCCAGCGCGCAAACTGTACGGCCAGTAATACTCTATGTCTAGCTCCTATTCAAGACCAGTGTGGAAGTCTTTAGTTGTCACAGCATCCACCCCCCCATCTACTATTAAGTTTGACTTTGGCTTCTTTGAGCTTGACAATTAAAGGGCTGCAACCATTTTATTTTTTAAAATAATTATTTCCCATTAGTTAAATTTTACATTGGCCTGTTTGCAGCTTTTTGTATGCTTATTCTGAGTTTATTAATGATTAGGATCCAGTAAGGGATGGACGCTGTAGGAAGTGAATGCACTGATGAATGCTAGAGAACAATTTAGCCGCTGGTAGTGCTGACATTGATTTGGGATGATTTTTTATGTGCTGATTTGTATTAATTAAGCATGCCATTCTCTTGTTCCAGAGATAAGGGTCTTGGTCATCATAAACTGGGGGTTCCAGCACACTATCTCGCAGCATTTGTTTCTTTATCTGATATGTTAGCTCATTGTTGCCCTTTGAAGACCATACTTAATGTATTTAAGTATAATCTGATTTATTTCAACATTGTGTTTGTGTTTTCAACATTTGTGTTTTTATTTGTTTTGCTTTGTTTCAGAGGATTAATTAAAAGAACTAATATACCATTAGGTAAGACTTGCTAATTTCATATGAATTTAACAGCATCTTTAAATAGCATTCTATTAGATTACTAATAGCAAAGTGTAAAAGGTATAAAGCTTTAAAAGATATAATGATCAATTAGATTATTACTTTGCATGAGTGTAAAAAATATTATTTTTATATAGCATCAATAGAATGAAAAAGACTTAGTGACTAAAAATTGACCTAAAAAATTAGCAGTTTATATATATATTTGGGGGGAAAAAAACACTATCTAATTGACTACACAGTCAAAACTCTGGTTTGACCATTTATGATTTTAAAAAATATATCCATCTTAAAATTAATTTTGATAACGTCTTTTTATTTTGAATACAACTTCAGCTAAAATTACCAAACTCAACTAAAATCTTTTTTTTGTATTCAGTAAAGAATTGAATATATAAATAGATGTACAAAGGCATTAGGGCACCATCTTATGTAAAAATCATCAGCTGCAATTTAAATAGAACTTGATTGTGCAAAGCACATTAGAACGTCTCCTTGCAGTAATGAAGCATTGCAAGAAATAAATGGAATGATAAGTTATAGAGCACCATCAGCTTTAGAAATTGGGAATCGATTTAAAAAAAACCTTTTTTTTTATGTAACTTGTTAAAAAATTATATATGCAATTATTTATTTTTTCATTCTATCTTGTTTAAATCGTGCATTTCATTATTATGTTTATTTGTCGATACAGATGCTGTAGACTACATTGTGGTTGGCACAGTGATCCAGGAAGTGAAAACAAGTAATATAGCAAGAGAAGTAGGCATTGACTTTGTGCATTTCTGACCTATCTTCTTTGCACTCTTTCAATATTTTTAACAAAATAAAAAATGGGAGGGGGTATTAATTATCAATTGTTTCCTTTGTCCATTTCTGGATGCCGAGCTGGTAGGGAGTCTGTCATCAATTCATCTGTCCAAGTCTTAAGCTTTGAACTATTCAAGTCACACTCCAAAATTAATCCTTGTCTAAGCTTTGCAAAATTTCGATTATAATTCCTTTCAGTTTTTCTTTGGATAAATTTTTGCTTTTAAGTCATAGGATGTTTAACCCTGTGCACAACATGGGGAGGGGGTCGCCCCTTACAGGTTTCCTAATAGTTGCCTTTGTTTGTTAATAAGGTACCTAAACCTTCATGGATCCATCCATTTCCTATAAAGTTACAAGTGTTCATTTTAGTCCAGCCTGATATGTTATTCTGTCTGTATTCAACATATTATTATTATAGCTTTTATATAGCTCTACTTTCATGCTTATAGCATGTTCAGAGCGCTTTTGGTCCAATCTCATTTGTGGACCAGTGGGGGGGAGGGGTATCTAGGAGTTGGTTTTCCGTGCTGCCTTTAGGCGCTCAGTAAACACAACTCAGCCCGAGTCGGGTGTCGAACCTCGAGCCCCCTTCTAGGTAGTCAAGCCAAGTTCAAGCGCACTTGGCCTCTCGACCACGCTTCCCACTGCTTCCATATATGAAATCTTTCGATGAAAGATTTTTTTTTTATTTCACTAGGACTATGTTTTTAATGATCTTTCTGGCTTAAAAAATTAATTTTTTTGTTAGCTTTTGTAACTGTTAGTGGTGATGCCCTGACATTGTTATATATTGTAATTATTTCAGGCAGCATTACAGGCTGGGTTCTCTGACAGGATTCCTGCCCACACTGTGACCCAAGCGTGCATCTCATCCAACCAGGCTATCACCACAGGTAACCACATTTGTTTATCTCACTAACATAGCATGGCAACATAATGATGCAACAGTTTAACACTTGGCATAAAAATCTCATGATTGAATCTTAGTGACGGCTACAATTTTAGCCGTTTTTTTTTTTAGGGTAAATAAAGCGTTACATGTTACACGTTTAAACCACTTGCTTTAAAAACAGTTTAACTTTAGGCCACTCTATTGTATTAATATGTTTATAACAGCCATCTATTTCTCACATCACTAAGTCAGGTAGGAAAATTTTAGCACTAGTCAAATGCAAGTAGGCCTTTACATAATACTCAGAAATGATCTTCAGGGGAAATTTGTTTTCTATCTTTGGCACTTACAAAAACAGTGTAAATAGATCATTAATTACTTATAATTTAAAGAATTATTTTCACATTAATCGGAATTCATTATTACTTTACATTTTGTTCTTTTTTCTTTCTAACATCCTAAAAGTCTTTAACTCTTTCTCTCCTAATCGACGATACCATCATTGATTTTGACCTCATTAAATTAATGTTTAATTTTTTAAACTTGACTTTGAATTATATAAAAAGAGCATGCATTTCCCTTTAATTCTATACCAAAGACAACATTTTCTGATTACAAAGAACAAAGCTATTGAAACCCAATCATAACAGGGGTAGTGAAATAGTAATGAGCAAATGAAGAATTCCTTCAAAACGTGAAAAAATAATTACGGAAAGAAGAGTTAAGCAACTCTTTAAGGGTAATACAACTGATATCAGCATAATTATTATTTTTTATATGCCTGATTGAAAGAAAAAAAAGTTGTTATATATATCTCTTTAAATTTCTCAGGAATGGGTTTAATCGCTGCTGGGCAGTGTGATACAGTTTTAGCTGGTGGTGTCGAGTTCATGTCTGATGTCCCAATCAGACATAGTCGCCAGATGAGAAAAATTCTGTTGGCGTCACAGAAAGCCAAAAGCTTGCCAGCAAAGCTCCAACTTCTGAGACAAGCCCTCCGGCCAGCGGTCTGGATTCCTGAACTTCCAGCAGTGGCAGAGTTCTCAACAAATGAAACTATGGGACATTCGGGTGATAGGTTAGCAGCAGCTTTCAATGTATCAAGGCAAGAACAGGTAACTGCACTAGAACCTTAGGCCCTTACTTTGGTATTTTCTAAATTTAGTATCACTTTTATTTTTAGAATAAGGTGTTACTTTCTAGATGTTATCCTATACTCTTAAGCAAGCAATTCTTGTATGAATGTTTGAAAACGACTCTAACGATTTTCTTTGAAATTCAAGGTATTTGTATATAAGTGGAAAAAAAAACAATCTCAGCTCATTGACCACATAGGGAAAACTAACGGCTGTCCGTTATATAGGTTTAAAAAATGTTATCGTAAATTGATTTTGGCTCTAAATTTTTAAAAAGGGAATTACTGCACTTGTCCATATGCATGGACACAGACAAACGTTTCTGAAATGAGCTCTGGAAAAAAATCATTCAACAGAGCAAGACTTGGTCACCTGGTACCAACATATCCTTTAACTGATTATGCTAGTGACTTAAGTGGTGGTTCTGAAAATTCTAGAGGAAGATATGAAATACCAAGGATGCCCCAAAATTCATCTTAATTTCTAGAAGCTGTGTCTTTATTTTGTTTATCTTTACACAGTACCTTCCCTTTTTAAAAAAAATTCAAACAACTGATTAATGGATCATGATTTTACAAAGAGAGCTTGAAATGTTTTCCCTAAATTGTTTGTCATGTGACATGGCCATGTATATGATAATTATCTTTTGAATGATTATCACTTATCAATTAAATTTTAATTTAATTTCATGACTGAATACATAATGTTTTGACACAGATCTAGTACTTAGTTGATCAAAATTTGAACAATTGTTTTTACTATGCTTCTTTTTTTTTAGGATAATTTCATGTTGTTAGTCTTGTTTTGCATGTTTTGGATGTTCTTTTAGCATTAAAGATTATTTCTTTCTTTCTTGCCCAAACTTCTTGCAAGACAGTGTGGTATGGTGGTGGGTAGGGTTCGAACCCAAGACCATGAATATTACAGTCCAGAGCGCATACCACTCCACCAGGCTGTCAATTTTTCAATGAAAATACACTTAAGATGCATCTGGTTAATGAAATGCCTTTTTTTTTTTTTTCAAATTAGGATGCCTTTGCTATTCGATCACATGCTCTTGCACAAGAAGCCACAGACAAAAATCTTTTGATTGACAGATTAGATTATAAAGTACCAGGTTGGTGTTATATTTCACTCTTAAAAGGTTTATATTTCTATTATTATATTTCTATCAGGCTATAATTATGTTTGTATAAATCTGGCTGACCTTGTCTGATTGACTTTCTTGTAATCTTTTTGAAAGTTAGTACGTTTCCATATTTTCTCACTTATAAATCTTCACGGAACATTCAGCAGTAGTGATTTCCAACATGACTGGCTTTTAATATTACAATATTTGAATTTTATCCAAATGTTATTATTATCTAGTACTCTTCCCTCCCATTCACAATAGCTTTTCTCCCTTTGTCAACGACAGATTCCTTTTTTAATTCAGTATCTAAAATCCTCATTGTGTTTCAATCTACTCGTCTTATAAATGATAGTTCTTATTTTGTTCAAGGTGTTGCAGAGACTGTAACTAAAGATAACGGCATCAGAGTGTCTACCATGGAGCAGCTGGGAAAACTAAAACCTGCATTTGTCAAACCACACGGAACAGTTACAGCTGCCAATGCATCTTTCTTGGTGAGTTTTATTTTTTTTTTCCATCCAGTAGCTATATTTACATAACAGTTGTGTGAGGTGTACATGGTGTGCACATTAAATATTCACATATCTATTAGCAATTTGTGTATGTTTACAAATCTTTTTTTTGATTTGGAATGTATGTGAAATTGTATTCACTCTTGACTTAATCCTTGCCCTTGTGTGCAGCCTTACTTTATTGCTCTCGGTTGTATCTTTTTGAATTAATCCTTTTTTCTTTTCAGTTTGCAAATGGCAAATATCAATGTGTCTCATAAAACCATCACTATGTGTGTTATATCATCTCCATCTTAGGCATGACATGGCCTGAATTGTGCCAATGTGCCAAAAATCCAAAACTAAACTAAAACTAAACTTTTAGGCAAAAGGAAGGAGAGTTCACAGTTTTTGTATATTTGAATCCTATTATTAAATTCACATGAAATAGATGTATTACGATAAACTAGTATATAAAAAAACTTGACGAACCTTGACTTGCTATGTTATTTTCTTTTTCCCCCAATTATTTTAGAATCACTTTGTGATGACACATTTTTTTTTAAAGCTGCTTCTAGCTGTACTCCAAATTAGGGGAGTGACTATAGTTGATGTTTTTACTGTAAACAAGATTCATGGCTAGGCGCTTGAGTTTCCCTCATTGGCCTGTGAGATATTGGGTTACTATGCATAGCTCTTGACACTAAAGTTGCTGTAGTGTTTTAGGTTAAACATAGAGCTATAATTAAAAATTTACTTACTACAGTGCATTATATTGAAAACAGTTCCTTTTCTTCTTCCTTTGTAGACTGATGGTGGATCAGCTTGTCTTATCATGTCAGAGGAAAAAGCTCTTCAAATGGGCTACAAGCCCAAGGCATACCTCAGAGACTTTCTCTATGTAGCTCAAGATCCTAAAGACCAGTTACTTCTTGGGTAAATAGAACCTTTTTATTACTGTTACCACTTTGTTTTGCTAATTTTGAGATGGCTATAATCTCATTAAGCAAGGATATTTTAGCCTCTGAATTAACACTGTCATACTTAATTCAGTAAAGTCTAAATATTAAATAGTCTAAACATAAATCTATGATATTTTGTTTAATTTTACTGAAGACTTTCATGTAGAATGTATAATGTTCATGTTTGCCATTAGAATACATTGGTATCATTAATAAATGACAATGACTATAAGCTATTAACAGTCAGAGAAGGGGAATATTCAATTGAAGCACTCTCAAAATGCATTTTTATGCTGATGGTCATCAAAAGACTTTTAATGGTACAAATATGTTTAAATCTTTAAAAGCTTGTATGAAGTATGAATGACTAGATAAACATATTGATATGCCTAGAAACTAGAATAGTATTTCTAACTTAAGTATCTTGCTGCAGTAGATGACCTCAGAAATCTCAGAGTTTAAGCTATAACTCTTTATAGACCCCATAAGATGACTAGAAAGATAGACGTGTGAATAGTAATGACTTGAGTGCTTGTAATTTTAAAAGCTAATTTGTAAATGTAACCAATTATCCATACAATGGCATTGTGTCCAGATTAAGCCAATCTTTTCTGTCTAAATGTATTGACTGAAAAAAATAAACCTTATGAAAATTTCATTTTAATGGGATAGAATTTAATAGAAACTAATATAAAGCACATATATTCCATATAAACATGCAGTCAAATTGTTTTTGGTTTTGTTTTACATAACCTACTTGTAGGCTTACTATAAAACAAAGCAAATCATTTTGGCAATGTCTATTGTATCATTCTTCTTACCATCTTACCATACAGTACACTTTTATTACAAGGCAAGTATTGTGACAATAACCATTGATTGAATTTTGTCTTTTTTTTTTGTTTATGTTGTTGTTGATACAGCCCAGCCTATGGCACACCAAAGGTATTGAAAAACGCTGGCCTAACTCTTCAGGACATTGATGTCTTTGAGTACCATGAAGCTTTTGCTGTAAGCAGATTTTCTAGTTCTTTTTGAATTCTATAAACTGACTTATGTTTTAACTAATTTCGGTACACATTTTTCTTTTATTAAATGTAAAAGGTTGGGGGGAAGTTGCAGAAATGTGCAGTCTAAAAAAGTAAAGAACCGCTTTCAGACATTGTGATCTATAGGTAATCTATTTCTGTGGCTGATAGTTAATAAGGGTGTCATGTGGCCAGCACAACGACCAACCACCTTTACTTTCCCCAACTAAAGTCAGGTACTCATTAGAGCTGGGTGGACTCAGGGGCCCCCTAAAAATCTCAAAATTCAAAATCCCAGTCTTCACCAAGATTTGAACCATGGACCCAAGGTTCGGAAGCCAAGCGCTTAACATCTTAGCCACCATGCTTAAGTCTTAGTACAGTAAAAACTATTCTCTGATTGTAATTTATAAGACTTGTATTGTTAAAGTAAGTAATTTTTTTTTACATTCTAAACCAGGTAAATTAAATAGTTAAAGAACAAAAATAGATCTGAATATTCTTGTGATATAGAACTAGTATAACTTATAACACAATTTCATCAGTACTGTAGTGAGAATGTGATTCTTATATAACAATATAATAAATGTTATAATAATAAATATATAAATAAAAATACTGTAAATATATAAATAAATGTTGTAACAGAATAAAAACAAAACTGAAAGTGTTTTTTCCTTTCTCTACTAGTAAAAAAATAGCAACAAAAAAAGCCACTAAACTATTAAGAAGAGACAAAGAATAAAACTCTTTCGAGTTAGCCCAAGTAATACATTATAACTGTTTGGCACTGTGTACTCTTAGACTATCTAAGACTATTCGGTGCGTTGGGAGGCAAGCTTTCTCCATAAAGATCTGTCACTGGCAATATCTGTTAATGTCCATTGCTCTGAGGACCTCCATGAAAGTGTGGTGCCAGGTTGTACAAGGATGTCCCTGTTTGTGCTTTCCTCATATTGGACTCCATGTCATTCCGCCACCTGCTGTTCCTAAGCCTGGGTGAGAAAGGAGGAGGGTTTGGTGTGAGGCTAGCTGACGCACCATGTAAAACCTCAATTGCTACTGAAACAGCAAACTTTAAACAAAGTTAACTTGAATAAAAAGAAACAAATAAAAGACAGTACACATTTCGTGATTTTTTTTTTAGTATTTTATAAAAAG
Source organism: Biomphalaria pfeifferi (assembly GCA_030265305.1). NCBI lineage: Eukaryota > Metazoa > Mollusca > Gastropoda > Planorbidae > Biomphalaria > Biomphalaria pfeifferi. Next base: position 1,241,265 of record JASAOG010000180.1, on the reverse strand, counting down.
GCTAGATCTAATTGGATTAGGTATCTGTTCCAATATATATTTTTTTCTGATGTATCCATTTGTAATTTCTTTGTATTTTACAGGGACAACTTTTATCAAATTTTAAAGCAATGGACTCTGATAGCTTTGCAACCAAATATATGGGACTGCCATCCAAGGTAATTTAACTAACTGTTTGTATGTTATATTTCAAATTCCATAGCAAAAGAAAAAAAAACAACCTCTGTCATTACATTGATAACTAGGAATGACTACTACTGTTAATTGTAAAAAAAATTTAATTATAATTCTATCTTTTGAATAGCTTGTGGTGGTTCTTCTTCTTAAACTGTCAGGTAGAGTTGAGCCTTCGGCTCTTGGAACTTTAGGCCAGTAAAATTGAAGAGCTCCCTCTCACCGGCCTGAATGAGAACAGTGTACACTGTTCTGTCTGAGGGGTGGGTCAGACTTGCGGTTGCGTTCACTAAAACCCCGCCATTTTCCTTTATTGGTGGTTAAAGAGTTAATAGAAGAAGTAAAAACTTGATTGCCATTTATTTTTTGACACTAATTTTGAAAGAATTAGTAGTTTTTTCCAGAACAATTTGAACATTATTTATTATTTACTTTCTCTCTTTTACTTATTATCCTAATTCTTTTCCTAACTCTATGATTTGTGTGTTTGTAAATGTTATAGATTAAAAATGAATTAATTATAGTAAATTAAATCTCATTATTTCATTGGTTGCCTCATCATTTATTTTGGGGGGATGCGCTGATTTGAATTTTATTATTCACTTTTATTTCTTTTGGTCAAAAAGACAAAAGCTAGCTCTTGTTCTCCTTGATTCCAGTTTACTATAGCCTCTTGGAAGATAGTTTTTACACATTGTGTTCAAACCAGCCAGTTTTAAGTGCTGCAAAGTATACCTGCAAGTTTTTGCTATTTTTCCAAGGATTTCTGATTGTATATATGTATTTATAAGTATTTTATATTCTATGGTATATTATAATAATACATTGATTCAAACATGCTCCATTTTAGCCTGGAGCACCACCCATGGAGAAGGTGAACCTGTGGGGAGGCTCCCTATCTCTTGGCCATCCTTTTGGGGCCACTGGAGTCCGCCTGGCTACCACAGCAGCAAATAGGTTGATTCACGAAGGCGGTCAGTATGCCTTGATAGCTGCCTGTGCAGCAGGAGGCCACGTAAGTTCATTTAGTGTTATCTGTAGTTTGTGTAGCGTTAGTAGAATGTACAAGATGAAGTTGATTGATTGTAAGTTTCCATTTACGTTCTCTATTCCTTTTTTTTTATTGCATAGAGAGTAAAATATTTGTCTATTGCATAGAGTAAAATATTTGTCTATTGCATAGAGAGTAAAATATTTGTCTATTGCATAGAGTAAAATATTTGTCTATTGCATAGAGAGTAAAATATTTCTCTATTCAAGAATATATACATAAAACTATAAAAAGACTTATTGCCATCACCCCATGAGTTTCATCTCTCTTTTAGTTTAACAAGCATAGGGGAAAATAATGCTTCTTATAGTTAAGTTAAATATAGATATCAAGTTATTTACTTCGATGGAGGGAAATTCGGATGTATTAATAAAATGTAGTGGTTTCCTGTTTTCATATAATATAATTCGACTTGAAATTGAATAAAGCACCGACAAAAACCAAGAGTAGAAGTTCAGAAAAACGAGTTATGAGTTATTAATGAGTTATTAACTCATTAATTCAAATGAATATTAAGAAACACAATATATATACAAAAGCCATAATAATATTAGATAGGGGTGGTGGTGGCAGAGTGATAAAGCTTTTGTCTTCTGAGCCAAAGGTTTTAGGTTCGAATTCTAGTGAAGACTGGGCTTTTGAGTTTCAGGCATTTTTAAGGAGCCCCTGAGTCCACCCAGCTCTCACGTGTACCTGTCTTGAAGAAAAGTCAAAGTGGTTGGTTGTTGTGACACCCTTGTTAACTGTGGGCCACAGAAACAAATGAGCATCACATCATCTGCACTATAGATTGTTAAGTTTTAAATAGGAATCTGACCCAAAAAAAAAGATAGTATTGGAAAAGTAAATCAACTTCTTCTTTCTCAACTAATAGATTGTGTTCCTTTTATATTGTTTACCAATCCCAGTACTTAGGAGATAGTTCCAATATGGAAATTCCCAATGTTTCCATTCATACTAGCTCATTCTAGAATTCACCTTCACCTATTCCTTAGTCTGTTGGAAAACTGTTGGGGCACCACATGTGATCTGTTGATCCTCTCTCCCTCCCTTTCCTATGCCTTGAACCTCTTTCACTGACAGGCCTGTCCATTCTTTAATGTTGTTTTCCCATCACTTTCTCTGTTTGCCTCTTCTTGTTTTCCTGGAACTGTTCCCTGCAGGAATGTCTTTGTGGGCACTAATATGGGACCTTGTGATATGGCCATTTATTGACAGGAGGTTATTGTGCGGCCAAATAAAGTAATAATTTTGTTTCCCATGAAGTCACAAGATCAAGTAGATTATTTCCCTAAAAAAAATGTTTAATGTTGTTTTTTTTCTGTTTAATATCTATTCTATTTTAGTGTATGCCTTTGAGATGTATTTGACATCCATAACTCACCATTTTTTAAAAGTGCAGGCCTGGAAAACATATTTCTTTATATTACTGCTTTTAAAAATGTATACAATTAAATAGTCTTATTCTCAAGTAACAAATATGTTTATTTATTTCAGGGCCATGCAATGATTATTGAACGCTATCCATCTTGAGAATTAAGGAAGTAGTAATACTTTTACACAAATTTATTTATGACACAAGTTCGGTACACTCTGAGAGTTGTATTCAAATAAACAACTCTTTGATTTCATTTTTTTTTAAAATTCTTTTTGTAATTTATTCATTACAGAAAAATTCAAAAGTCTTTTCATGAAAACATTTTATTTTTTAAATGTAGTGCCATATTTCTGTAATTTTGTCTGTTTCACACTATTACAGCCTGTTGTTTCATCAATGAAATATTTTATTTATTATGTCTTCAAGGCCATCTCGTTACTTAATAGGGCATTGGAAACCCCAGCAAGGTTATCTAGGCTGCCATATTAAAAGAAAGTGCTTCTTGTATGAAAATTGTCTGTTCCTAGTTTCTTTTTAAATAGCTCATATTCATGTTGAAAAAGCTTTGTAAAGAATGATTAAAACTAAAAACATCTGCATTAGCACACAAAAATGTTCAGCAATTGTGAACATTGAATATAGGAAAAAGTTAACTATGAACTTCAGGTTTTGAACTTTGCCATTACCTTAATTGTTGGTTGCGTAGCCTTGACCTTTCATCCTTAGCCTTCAATTTATTTTCATGATAATTTTTTTAGTTTAATTTTGCACATGCTCCTGTTCCGTAGTAGAGTGATAATCTTGTTAGGTGTTGTTGTTTTTCTGCATAGATTTATTTATTTGAAACCTAATGGGCTAGAGTTGATAAAAGTTTATATTTTTAGAGCCTCTTTTGCTTGGTATTTTTAGTTCCTAGTACAATAAATAAAGATTAGTCCATGAATGTCCAATCCATGATTATATATATATTTTTTTTTTACAAATGTGATAAAAACAAAACAAGGTCAATTCGCTTAATGATGCGACTGTTGCTGTCGAGAGTGTAAGTTAAGCATGAGTTCTTGTGCGTGGTGATGGCGTAGACATAGCGCTGGCTGAATATGAGAGTTAGCTTACTGCATGGACTTACATGTCAGTTGATTGTGTATGAACAAATTTAAAGCTAGTAATGCTTCACTGGAGTGTTTTGCCATTTAATGAAATTTGACATTTTCATATTTTGTTATGACTTTTGTCATTAAAAAATATATACATGTTTATATATATATATTTTGTTATATAACGAAACAATAAACTTAGAAAAAAAATGGGTAAGTTTGAATTATTTATTAAATCTGATTGTGTCTTGAATGAATACATAAATAAATAAAAATATTTGTAAACTTAATTTAATTATCACACAGTGTACGCGTCAAGGTTTTAAAGAGATGTGTGAATAGGAAGTTTACTTAGGCATAGGTTTTTGTGAACGTTCAAATGTCTAAACAGAAGATTGGAGAATGAAAATTAGTTTTTTGTTTCTTTATTTCCTGTTCTAGAGGTTCCTAGTTTGAAAGCCTTTAAAAAAAGGGAGATAAGTGTCAGGGTTGTGTTAAAGCCCTTTGCCTGGCCCCTGACATTCAACAGGCACCTTCGTGCATACAATAAATCATTGACTCGCAGTTAGCAATGTTATATTTTAATAATATGAATGTATGTTATAATGGCACACTTATGGAGTAACATCATTAAGTTTAAAACATTATAATATTGTGGTTATATTAATCAAACAATGATTCTGCACCTTGCTATCACACAACTCAACACATTAGTACGCCCAACACTGGCCCACTGCTGACTCTAGTCTCTAGTGTTGACTTCATAATCCCAGAACCAACTCCCTGTACAGACGTAAGAAACGACTAATTGAAAGGTCTCTAGTCTAATACACTATGGCAGAGAAACAACTGTGACATGCAGTAACATGCATACTCGCCCTAAACAGGGGTACACAGACGGAAAGAAACGTTACACCAGCATAATAACAACAATCCTCCATAAGCTTAATAGCAAGGCAACAAAAAAGGCGCGTTCAAAAAATTGTGCACCTAACAAACATTGGTACTAGAATATCATAACCTATGGTTTCAGGCTTTAACACGACCCTGACAATAATCTTATAACGGGTCATTTATTGATGAAGCTTCAAGCTTCATATTAAATTCTTAGTGAATCTATAATTGAAATTAAGTTACTATTGTAATGTTTATGGTCTGTATTCAATTTTTGCGTCATTTCTACATGGAGAATTTCAGCGTTTTATTTTGTAAAGAGGAATTCTGTTCTTTCTTCACCTCAACAAGTATCTCCGGCAAGTTTTGGACATTGGATCATCAGACAGTTTCTGAAAATACCAAGACATAAGAACCACACAATTCCATTGTGATATTAATTAATTAATTATAGTATTTTCTTGTAAGAGGCAAATTTGCCATTGCAATTGAGAAATAACGGAATTATAGCTTTATGACTGGACTTGTGCACTGCTAGTAAATATACTTTCGAAAATGGTCTCTTTAAAAAATGCTCATTTCAACTAATTCAGTTTGTCTGGTAAAAAGTTTGTACACATTATAACTCCGACGCCCAATGTCGGATCAAGCTGAAATTTTCGCACAATTATTTCTTTTAACTGACAACACAATAATCAATTAAAATTTTGTAAATGAAAGAAGTTAAGGTAAAATCCACCCACATATCCCTTTCTCCCCCCCCCCCCCCCACCTTTTCTCCTAACTAGTCCAGATAAGTGATAGGATCATAGCGTATTGACAAAATGAAATAGTGCTTAACAAAATAATTGATAAAATGTGATGAATCGCGCAGATGTATTGTTGTTGGTCTAGATCTATTGCAAATTAAATGACATGACTGAACCAAACTCATTGATACAATTACTCGTTTTTGATAATGAGGCTATGTTAAGCTGATTATATCTAGGCCTACTATTGGAGCATGGTTGCTTAAGCTCTATGTTTTTGTTTTCTTGATTAATCCACCTAATTTGTGGTCTTCCCTTTGTGTTAAAAACGGCGTATAAAGTTTTGCTAGCTACAGTCTTGCTGCAGTAAGTGCAAAGTAAAAGCACATTTTAAATAAGAGAAGCTTACAATAGTAACATTAGAATTTCATGTATAGTTCAATTGAAAAAGTTGCTCTACAATTTAGTAATTATAGAAAGTCTAAGCCAGGCATGTCGCGGCTACTTTGCGTGCGGCCCGCTTAGCCACCTCAAGAATTATCAAAATAATGTTAAATTATTAAGCGTTTAAGAGTCACCACTAATTTTCAGTTAAATTATTTACTTCAAAAAACGTAACAATCAACTTCGTTGAACTTATGAACTATTGTTTAATGATCACATTTTTTAAAGCAAATAATTTCTGGAAAATTTCGTTTATTTATTAAATTCAAATTATCTTTCAAGTTATCTTTTAAGTTTAGTGTTGATTTGTTAACTTTGTAATTGTTATTTATTGTTAATAATCACATTAAAAATAAGCCAGTTAGAGTTAGACTTACATTTGTCACAAATCATTTAGTGAAGGTGATTTTTATTAAGGAGTGTGTCGTTAAAGCTGCCGGAGTAATTTGTCCAGAAAAGGTGAAAGCATTCAAAGAAACATACTGGCAGATAAAATGAATGACATGTCAGTCAGCTTGCGTAAACAATTAAAGAACAAAATAGCTGATTTTGAATTCTTTTCATTGGCTCTCGTTGAGTCAACTGATGTATCGGGTGTAGTACAGTTGGCTATATTCATAAGGGCCTGTGACAGGAATTTTGAGCTACATGAGGAACTAGTTGAGCCCTTTTCTATGCATAACACCACAAAAAAGCGAGGATGTTTTGGAGAAATTACAGGAGGTGATAATACAGTACAACTTACTTTTGGTAAAGCTGGCTATTTTAGGAACGGATGGCGCACCAACCATTATTGGGGTTTGAAATGGTGTTGGCACAAAGCTGTTTGCAAAAGTAAGAGAGACTGATGGCAATTTTTAATTTGCCCATTTTCAATGCATCATTCACCAAGAAGCAATATGTGCAAAGCAATGACAGTTCCAGCATGTGTTAAGACCAGTTTCAGTCGCTATCACTTTTATTTGTGACCGTAGCTTACATCATCGCCAATTTTCAATGTTTCTGGAAGACGCTGGACACGAATTTGATTGTGTTCCTACACAGAAGTCCGCTGGCTTTTCTTGTCATAATGTACTGAAGAGATTTTTTGCACCGCGTGAAGAAATTGTATTGTTTCTGAACATGAAAGGTGAACCTGTTGAACATTTCCAAACTGACGAATGGGTTCAGGATTTGGCATTAGCTATTGATCTCACTGGTCACCTGAAGACTTGAATTGGAAACTTAAAGGTAAAGACAAAATTGTCACAACTACATGTGATGATGTGAAGTGCTTTCAAGCAAAGTTACGACTGTGGATAAACCAAATATCAAGAGAAAACCTTCTTCACTTCTCAACGTGATACTAAAAAGATTAAATACGGCTGCAACATTTGGTAAAAATGTCCTACACCCGGAATTGTTATTAGATGCTTTCAATGACAGTTTTCATGACTTCGTTTGATGCGAGCAAGAAGTTTTTTTTTTTATTTAATTTTTTGTATCTCCATTTTCATTTGCTCATGAAAATGATGCTGATAATGTGCATCTAGAACTGATAGAATTGCAGTCAGATTCTTTGTTGAAATCGAAGTATATAGAAGTGGCTGTGTTACAATTTTACAGTTATTTATCTGAACGGTACGTTGAATTTCGGAAATTCGCAGAAAGAATTCTTGCCATTTGCTACTTTCTCTGTGGATGTTCTTTTCCATAATGAAAGCTACAAAAAACACCTCACCGTTCGAGATTATCTGATCAAAATGTGTCATCAGTGAGAAAAGTGTCAGTAACCATTCAAACTTCAACCTGACATTAATAAACTTGTCTCCCAGAAAAAATATCAAGCATCAGGACAACGAAAATAATGCGTAATCATAGCAATTTCTAGTAGACAAAATAATAATATTAATAACTAAGGGACAGGTATACCATTAATTATTCTATTCTATTGTATTGTTTCTAATTTACATACAACTAGTAGGCTATGTTTTCCAACTGATTTTTGGCTGCGGCCATTCAGGTCGTTGTAAGTTTTTATGAGGCCCTTAATGAGTTTGACATGCCTGATGTAAGCCCTAATGTATTCAAAAGCGTTCGCTCATTTGGCTATTAAATAATCATAATTAACATATTTATGTCGAGCCTCCTACACCATGTAAAAAAAAAAAAAAAAAAAATGATCCAAAACTCGTTTCCCATCATTGTATGAGCATCTCAAAAATACAAAAATGCTTTTTTTCTCACCAGAGCCATTGCTCCATTTAATTAGGTCTAAAAGTAAAGTTCCCCTTTTGAGACATTAAGATGATGTAAAGATCATCTGTTTCTGAGGCCCACGGTCATGTGGCCAGCACAAATCGTCTTTCTTTTTTCACAACTAATGCCCGGTACCCGTTTAGACTTAGAGCTGGGTGGACTCGGAGGCACCTAAAGATCCCGAAATTCAAAATCCCATCTTCAGGATTCGAACCCGGAACCCAAGCGCTTTATCGCTCAGCCACTGCGCCTGCTTCATTTGTAAATAGCAAGTTACGTGGTCACTGCAACAACCAGCAGGTCTTAACTCTCATCAGCAAGTGTCAGGTTGGCCTTTGGTGTCAGGTAGGCAGGCACCTGGTCTCAGATTGGATTATGGTGTCACATTGGCCTATGTCCCATGATATCAGATTGGAATAAGGTGTCAGATCAATTGGCCTATACTGTCAGATTGGAATATGGTGTATGGTGTACACTAGTGTATTTCTTAGGGGTCCTTAAGTATAGCTAAGCTTGTTTTACCTATAGGTAAATCAGACCCTGCTCTTGATTCAAAACTTACTAGTCTAGTAACTCTTAACTCTAGATGATAGGCCTACTAGATCTCTACCTAGATAAGACTTAAACAGTTTAACTCGTGTGACCATATGCTTCATACAGGTCAATCAACGACAACAACAACCAACGCTGTGATGAACCAGAGGGAGAATAACACACCATTGTTCTTTATAGGCAAGTTGGTTGTAATGGGGTGGTTTAATTGATGGATTACATAAAGCAATAGATAAAACTGCGCGGACACTAATGGCGCATTCATTCACCCAGTCAGGGAGTATTCATTGTGCACTTTGGTTCTGCAGTGTTCTCTCTTTTTGTCATTGTGCTCTGTTGCTGGTGTCTGGAGATCAGTCTCTACCCCGCCATCTTCTATTCCCACTGAACATTGAAATAATGAAGTAAAAAAAAAAAAAAGAGTAGCTTGCAAGTGTTACAAGATATTAGGACCATTAAATTTCAAACACTTTACACGCGCTTCGATCTGCCGTGGAAAAAAAAAATTCTGCACAGTAATCGCCTCCACCATTTTTTTTAACGCCGCTTTCATCTCATTCTGTTCCTATATCTCTTTCTGTTCATTCTTTCTATCTCAACTTTGCTGTCTCTCTCTCTCTCTCTCTCTCTCTTAATGCTATTTCCTTTTCTCGTTCAAGTATTCTTTCTTTTGCTTTAATTTGTCTGATCCTTTCATTCCTTTTTCGTAATCTTCTCTCTTTTTCTCTCTATCCCTCTTTCTTTCTTCCACACTGTTCATCTTTTAATCTTTACATTTTATCTTTCACTCCATACCCCCCTCTCTCACCCCCATCTCCCCCACTCTCTCTTCATTCCCCTCTCTTCTTCTCTCTCTCTTTCGCTCTCTTTTCCTCCATTTCTCTCTCCCATTCTCTCTCTCTCTCTCTTTCTTCCTCCCTCTCTCTGAAAGTCTACCTCTCTGCACATTTTCTCACACTTCCTCCTTCACTCTTGTGCCTCATTCCTCATTTCCTCCTCCTTAGTTGCACTACTTTCTCCCTCCCTCTCCGTCTCATTCTTTTTCACTATCTCTCTTATCTTTCCTCTTTCCCCCCTATCCCTATATTTCTTTCAAATTCCCTATTCCACTTCTTCATTCTTCTCTCTCTCTCTCTCTCTCTTTCACTCTCTCAGCTCGCCCCATGTCCATTAAAAGTCAGGCCACTCCATCAAAAGAGAAGGACCAGACAGAGACCGATGGACGGCGCCTAGGCAGCGGGTCCCTTGTGTATAATCATGAAAGAAAAAATCTCGCGGTCTCGGAGTATTTCTTCCTAGGGTCTGACAACACTAGGTTCAATTCAAATAGATTTCTCCATCTAATAACAATCCAAAAGCACGGCCCTACCAGCACAATGTGATTATAATCACAGCCTCAAATGTATTGCGTCGTAATTCTAACGCTTTTTTTTTATTCTTTCGATCATTATGTTCTCGAATCAAAATGTGACGAAAATATAATTAAGCGTTTTGTAAAAGACACTAAACCAGTGATGGGCAAACTCCGTCCCGCGAACCAACTGAGGCCCACTGAAAAGCTTGGTTTGCAGTAAAAAAAATGTTAATTACCTCTTTCAGACCTTGCGAGCTATGAACAGATGATATAAAGGTCATCTGTTTGCGGCAATGAATTAAAAATAATAATTTCACACACAATGTAAACCTTCAAGCTTGTACCACGAATGCTTGTTGCATCTTTAATTTCAATGTGCTGGTTTGTAGCACACTAAAAGAAAAAATGGAATTAAAAAAAAGTACATCTGCTTTTAATTGTTTAAAAGTGGATGTGGAAGTACCTTTAAAAAATGTACACAAACCATATTTGACGAGGTCCAGTTCACTGACTGATGTGCAGGAAGACAGGAATTATGATGAAAACTTCAAAACTTGAAGTAATTTGAATTTGAAAGTAGATTTCAATGGTTTTAATGACATCCAGTTTACCAATAATATCAGAATTTGTGCGTTGTTTACATCTTCTTGTATATCTATATGATAGCAGCTGCAGTGAGTAGCTTATGAAAATGGATAATTTCAGTAATGAAACTTTCAAAAGACTGTCTATAAATAGACTGAAAGATGAACATTTTAGCTCACTCTTAAAATAACTAAGTCGTAATTTGAACCAAATTCATTAAATCTAAAAATTAAACTTTTTGTATTTCATTAAAAAATATTTTGGCCCGCTCCTAAAAACGTTTACCAATCATTGCGCTAAAGGATGTCATATACATAACGAGAAAAGATTTTTCCTATTTTTGTTTGAAAGACGTGTACTCACTTAGATCTAGGCATAGATATTGAATCTAAGTAGACCAAAAAGTTTTATAATTCATTGGGCCCTTGCAGATTAAGCTCAGTAGCGGCCTTAAGGGGTAGCATTTATGGCAAGTGGGGCAATCGCCACAGGCCGCGCGCCAAAAGGGGGCTCAATATTTCCTGGCATGTTGATGTTAGCCACAAAGAACACAGATCCAGAAGTTAAGGTGGAGAACACTTCGAGTTTATGTAGTTATAAGGCCGATATTACAGTACTTCAGCGTTAGAGGCGACGATCCCGTAAGCGTGACGTGGTACGATATATATACATATATATATATATACATATATATATATACATATATATATAGTCTTTTCTTACGTCTCAGGGGCCCGCCTATGACATTCGCCCAGGGCCCCGCCTATGACATTCGCCCAGGGCCCCGCGCACTGCTAAGGCCGTCTCGGATTAAGCTTATAGAGCTAAGATGAAAGAGAAGTATTTATTTTAAAAAAGCAACTCAAAGGACGTGATAGTTTGCAGTCAAGCCTACGTCAGTCAAGCATACGGTAGTCAAGCCTACGTCAGTCAAGCCTACGTTTGAATTTCAATAAAGACTGGCATGTTTAAGATTTCTGGGCATCAGGGAGGTGAAAAGTTTTCAAAGTTCTACACACGTTTTATAATGTACAGAAAGTCTTTTCAGACGGGAGAGTAATGTAGTTATCACTGTACAGGCCTCACGACACTCTTGTAGGGTTAACCTTATAGGTATAGGGTTAACCTGGCCTCACGAAACTCTGGTATAGGGTTAACCTTATAGGTATAAGGTTAACCTGGCCTTACGAAACTCTGGTATAGAGCTAACAAGACATTATGAAACTCTGGTCTAGAGTTAAACAGGCCTCACGAAACTCTGGTATAGGGTTAGCCTGACCTCATGACATTATAGAATTATCCTGACCTCACGACACTCTGGTATAGAGTTAACCTGACCTCACGACACTATGGTATAGAGCTAACCTGAGATAACCTTTACCTATCCCTTAGTCTGTTGGACCGTTGGGGCACCATCTTTCTCCATTCCTATCTGTCTTTTGCCTTAGAACCCCTTTCACTGGCAGGCCCGTCCATTCTTTGATGTTGTCTCCCCATCGCTTTCTCTGTCTGCCTCTTCTTCTTCTTTTCGCTGGTACTGTTCACTGAAGGAAGGTCTTTGCGAGCCTCCTAAGAGATTGTAATATGGCCATATATTTTTAGCTTGCGTTTTTTTACGACAGTTCGCAGGTCATCATGTAGTCCTATCGCTGCATTTAAACAAGCCTCACGACACTCGTGGTATAGATTTAACCAGGCCTCATTAAACTTTAGCATTAGCCTGGCAACATAACACGCTTTTATTTAGCTACAGAAAAGGGTGGACTTGACTTCTGCTATATTGAACAAATGTAATACAACAACCCCCCCCCCCCTTTGTTAATTCTTCGTTTAACCCCCACGATGACACACAATTTTCTAAATCGTAAATGAATTCCTTAAACTAAATCCGGTTTTAAGACTAAAATCTAGAAACCTCGAAAAAAAAAAAGGAATGAAATGTAATGACCCGATGTAAAAAAAAAAATCAGGTTCATCGTTGAAATGTAAACATTCAATTGTGAATGTCTTAATGAAATCATGAAAAGTAAACAGACTAATTAAATGCATTGATACTGACTATAAGCAGCCTAGAGAAATATCTCAACCCTATCTCATTACTTTTTATTTTGAAGAAATGATATAGAAAAAAAAGGAATGTCTATGGAGAACTTGGGGGTTGGACGGCCTCAGCTGTTGTAGAGGGAGATAATAAGATCTCCTGGCTTGGTTTGGTTTGTAATTTCCACCGTCTGCAATTAAAACAAGAAGTTATTCCCCTTAGTAAGCTCCCTGGCAATTGCTAATCATTTTTTCCCCGAGCTTTATTAAATTAACTTGAATTCAGTCAGCCGTCAAGGAGACAGGCCAAAGTCGTCTTGATCTTCTTCATTCCTCGCCTGAACTAACACAGACGTAAGAGGGAATACTCGACTACATCATTGGCACTAACACAGCTACATCATTGGCACTAACACAGCTACATCATTGGCACTAACACAGCTACATCATTGGCACTAACACAGCTACATCATTGGCACTAACACAGCTACATCATTGGCACTAGCATAACTACATGATTGGCACTAACGTACCTACATCATCGGCACTAACATAGCTACATTATTGGCACTAACACAGCTACATCATCGGCACTAACACAGCTACATCATTGGCACTAACACAGCTACATCATTAGCACTAACACAGCTACATCATTGGCTCTAGCAACGCTACATCATTGGCACTAACTGTGGCGTAGCTAGGGTGAGGAGTGGGAGGGGTGGGAATGAGAGGGATGGGGAGAATCGTAAAATCCACCGGGTCCCCACTTGATGGGAACCCCCAAATAAGTGTTTTTTTACATTGAGGTCAAGCCCCCTGGGCCCCTAAATGATGGCAAATTCCTAGCTACGCCCCTGATGTGTTGTTGACTTGTTGTGTGGACTAAAACACATATCAACTGGTGAGAGCACCCGACTTGAGCTGAATTGTGGTTGCTGAGCTGCTAAACGCAGCAAAAAGTTTATGGATGAAATGTCTCAAATTCTCCAATACTTCAAAATGAGCCTGCATGACTAGATTAACACATGGATACCCGTAGGACTTCATTATCTTATCTTTTAAATGGACGTCTGTAAGATAAAAGGTATGCTCATCAATTTGCATAAAACACAGCCTAAACTTGCGCAAGATCCATATTGGAAACGTCATGTATAGCAGAGGTTCTCAAACGTTTTTGACTCGGGGAACCCTTTGCATAGTCTAAAAGTGCAAACGGACCCATAAGTAAAAAAAAAAACAAAAAAAAAAACAAACCCACCGCATAAACGTTTAGTAGGACTACACAGTATACAAATGTAGAAAAAAGACATTATATCCTTTTGTATATTTATTGACCTTTTAACTTTTCAAATAATATTTAAAAATTAATGATATGGGTGCGGTGGATAAGATTTTATGAGTATATGTATGTCCGGCACAATGTTTGTAATTAGCGACCACAAATCTCAACAATAAAGCTGAAGAAGAAGAAGAACGAGAACAAATCTCTAGCCAGTTTCTTCTGACAAGGTTCATTACTGTAATAAATCCATGTTTTACCAAATAAGAAGATGCGAAAGAATACATTTCTGTACCCATAATACTGGATATAAAATTGTATTCTGGTTTTGAAACCAAAAGTTTTGGAATCATTTTTCAGACATTGGTTTCAGTTCCTTGTTTAAATTTAATGGTATTTCCATAAACTAAAGAAACTCTTCAAAACTTTGGTTTAGTTCGTCATAGAATAGTAATAGACGTATTACATAGCACAGCGACGCGGGTTAACCATTATTCAGATTATCCGAACTGGCTTTTAGCGAATCAGTTATGATATACAATTTTATTCTACGGTCGTCTCTAGGACCCCTGGGGGTCCGTGGACAACAGTTTGAAAATCTCTGATGTAATAGTACATCAATCCATGCTTCAAACTTCGTAAACAGTGAAAATATTTCTCTTGGCAGTCCACCATAAAATGTCTGTTTATTTCAATGTGTTATATTGTGTAAATTATGAGCACACAGATTCTGTTTGTTAGCGGCCCCCGAAAGTGGAAAAGTCGCTATTAGTTTTGTGTGGAATGTCTGTCCGCCCGTCCGTTCGTCCGTCACGTTTTGATCTCGTAATCTAGAAAAAATAGTGAAAATCTGACATCATACTATTTTAGACCATTCAAAGTTCTGATGCAACGGCCACTTTTTTTACTTATATAAGCAGTTTTTTTTTTCATAAAAATACACCACTTTTACAACTATTCACTATTAATAGTAACAAACACGGAGGGCTCTTTAGTAGGGAGATAACCATTTACCTTATTTTTAACCCATCTATGCAAATGGTTTTAGATTTTTGTATTTCTAAGTTAAGTAAGTTCTGTCACACTATTACATTTACAAAGAAAAAAATCAAAATGTTTCCTTTTTTTCAAAAAGAAAAAAATCTATTTAGTATGCATATAAGTTGGACATAATTTAAAACAGCAATTCATATGTAGTTATACATATTATCATTATACATATATAAATCTAAAACAAAGTAAAACAATATTTTTTTTTTTTTACGGAAATGTTTTTTTTCTTGAAGAATAAGAAATTGACCCTTTACATAACGATTAGATCAATTAGATATTGAGTATAAGACATCAGTCAGGCCAGGTTCACATCTAACTTCACATTCATTTTCACCTATCCCTTGGTCTGCTGGACCGTTGGGGCACCACATAAGATCTGTCAACCTTCTTTCTCCCTTCGTCTGTCATTTGCCTTTGAAAGAATTTCATTCTGATGTTCTTTCTGAAAATATTGAAACCTGCTTTTTTACCTGCCTGTGTGGACCACTTCGGGGGCCTATTTAGAGTTTGTGTTTCCACACAAACTGTCTTAGTAATCTTGTTATATTTTTATTTTCGCTATTAATTCAGATATCATATTAAAATAAACAAATAAAAATTATCTGTTTGGCCAGTCTTTATTTTTGTGTCTATAGTCACGATCTTAAAAAGCAAAAATCAATATTTACTTTGTGTATGCCAGTGATCCCCGGTTTCGTCGTTAAAATGGCGGAAAGACGAATGGACGATTGCGCCTGTGGAAAAAGTAGTGGGGG
Source organism: Biomphalaria pfeifferi (assembly GCA_030265305.1). Taxonomy (NCBI): domain Eukaryota; kingdom Metazoa; phylum Mollusca; class Gastropoda; family Planorbidae; genus Biomphalaria; species Biomphalaria pfeifferi. The sequence goes on along the minus strand of JASAOG010000180.1, from coordinate 1,225,619 downwards.
GGGGGATGACGAAAAGAGGGTCGGGAAAAGGGGGATTCTATTTCTGTCAGTTTCTTTCAATATATGTTTGGACCTAAACCTGACATAACGTGGCTGAGCTTAGCTTCACCTGGTACATGAAGTCTCAAAGGAATCTTATATTTTATTTCTTTCAAGACATGACGTGAAATGTGAGGCCCGCTGACAGGGCGCGAAATGAGGAGAAAAGTGGGGAGGAGGTGAAGGATACCTTTAAGTAGCAGTACAGTTAATGATTGTCTTTATAGGTAACCAGAAACCCTTTGTCGCGTAGTAGAGACAAGTGTCTTTTTCTTTCTCCTAACTCTGGTTTTGTATTTCCTCTGGTCGTAGTCGTAGTCGTAGTACTTGTACGGGGTGAGAGTGTCTTGTAGTTTTTGTTTTGAATTGTTTAGCTAGGTCACAAAGTCCGGTGACATCTATTGGTCATTCTTTGTCATAAGGCAGTTCACCATCTTTGGTTGAAACGGACGATGTGTTGGCCCGTAAAACGTTCTTTGTCTGTACTAGTTTCTCGGACTTATTATTTAGTAGGATTTTTGGGACCCCTGTTTAGGGTGAGGGTTTGTGATATCTATTATTGTATGTTGTATGAGGTTGTCACTATTTGTATTTTTAGTGTAGAAGTTGAGAGTATTGTGTTTATTTCGTTTATAGGGTGCCAGTGTTGGAGTTGTGGGCGTCGCTTGCCGTCTTAGAAATATATATTACAGTTTTTCAGTGTCATTGTCAAATTGGCGATCATCTGAGGTCTAACTTTACTATTACTGAGGTTGGCAGTTTTGTGACGCCAGTCGGTCAGAGTCTGGTGGACTATGTAACCAGGGTGACAAGTTGATAGCAGTAGCAAAGGTGCTTAAATTAATTATTGAATAATATCTTTATATACCTATTATATATATATATATGTAATATATATATTGTCTATTTATCATCCTCATTGCACATACACATATATCAGTTTCATACAATTAAATTCATTTATTTTTGTTGTTATTTAAACTATTCACCTAGTTGGTTACTGTATGTACGACTGTATGTGTGTGATGTTCTTGTCAGGTTGAACCCCGGGACCTTAATAGTATACAGCTAGTTAACAACCCAAATAAATCCTAAACCTGACACCCTTGACCTTTTACATTTCATCTCATCCGACTCAAGTTCTCGACATATCAACGATGGCGTGGCTTCTAGTAACCTGTGCCGACGTGAGGACAACAGTGGTGTCTACTTTATTGTCTACTTTAGTGGTTCTTACATTATGTATGTCATGGAAGAAACAACAGTGGTTCTTAACTTTGCATGCCATAGAAGTTACACTTTGCATGCCATGGAAGAAACAACAGTGGTTCTAACATTATGTATGCCATCGAAGAAACCACCGAGGTTTTTACATCAAGAATTTCATCGTGGAAAAAAAAAGGTTCTGACATTATATATGTCGAGGAAGAAGCAACAGAAGTTCGTACACTATATAGGTCATGAAAACAACATCAGAGGTGTTTACAATGCCTATGGTTTAGAAAACAATGCTGTATTTACACACAGAGATAAGATTAAAAAGGAGAAAAATCTGACCCAGGAAACTACTGACCAATATCACTAACCAGCATCACATGTAAAATCCTAGAACACATAATATGTAGCAACATCATAGCCCACTTAGACAAACATAATGTCCTTACTCCATACCAACATGGCTTTAGGAAATATAGTTCATGTGAAACACAACTAATAGGACATATTGATGATTTTTCAAAAGGTTTAGATAATAGTGAGCAAATAGATGCTATCTTATTATATTTTTCCAAAGGCTTTTGACAAAGCTGACCTCCATCGTTAGCTAAAAAAAAATACAATATTTTGGCATTGATGGTTCATTGCATCACATTAATTTTTGTAAAGAAACTACTTTATTGCTTTCAAAATCTCTACAAATCTTTATGTTTTTCTTATATAAGTTTTTTTTTTTAGGTTCCATTATTTCTTTCCTATATCTCCTCACTTCCTGCCCTATAGATCACAAGGTCTGAAAGGGGAACTTTACATTGCTACATTTCCTCATAAGGATTTCTTGTATGTTTCTGTCGTACTGTATTTTATTGCTAAAAGAGATCATGCGAACAGCATCTATTTACAAAAAACAACAACAACAACAACAAACAACAACAAAGAGGAAAGAGTAGATTACTCCAATTAAACTTTGTTATAAAAATTGTGTATGTATCGAATGTCTCTCTCTCTCTCTCTCTCTCTCTCTCTATATATATATATATATATATATATATGTAAAGATGTCTAGTTGGTATCAAAACTTGAAATACGAGCAAGTGCAGGATATACGATATTCTAAGATTGAAGAATTCTAGACTACACTAATGCACTGAATGATCTAATGATGCACTTTATTGTTTTTTTTTTTAATTTGTTGTAGGTAATTGATCCATCGAAGTTTATCTGAACAAGATTCTAGCAATGAAACGGAGACACACTGTACACACCAGACACTTTGAAATTGCCACATCTAATCTATATTATATTTGTCAAATACCACTGTATCAAAAAATCCATTTAACTGCAAAGAGATTCGTATTAAATTTCGTACAGAGGTTCCTTTTACCACTTAGGTGCTTCCTATTACGTGGTTTTGACAAATACACAGCCTGAGCACCGCAATCCGCAAAAAATCGCAAGCTTCCTAATTTACTTTATGCTTGGTATTTCCCCGTGTAAGACCCGCATTCTTTATTCAAAGCATAACGGAAATAGTTTTAAAAAATGTCTTTTATTTATTTAAAGCATTTTTTCTTTCTTTCTCACCAAGTCAACTTATAACTTATTTAGCTATGTGATAATATGGATAAAATAATGAAAAAAAAAAAACGTATCTAATGACAGCCTTTATGAATTACATAATTTGTATAGAAGACAATCACGTGGCTAAATGTTGTTTGTTTACGATTGGTGAATGAGGCCCATTTGCCCTTACGTCATTTCCACTTCCTTTTAGACACAATTCAATTGGTGCCTTCGGAAAATGCTTTCTTTTTTTTTTCATCTAGGTCTGAGGGGTCTAAAGAAATATTTTCGATATCAACGCCTGCCTCATGGTTAGCAATGACGCGGTCTGCAGATGGCGTACCTTAGATGCTATATCTGGAATTCAAAAGCTGAAATGGTTGTGGTGAGAGGGATGTTACATAAAGTTGGCGTTTTTTCATTGTAAAAAAATAAAAAAGGGCAACAAAATTGTCAAACCGGGTGTTTGTGTGTGTGAGTATAAATATATATTGATATTGAAGAAAAGTCTAAGAAAAGTCTGAGATTATACGTAGGACAAAATTTTTTATTTGGTATGTGCGGGAAGGCGGTTGGGGGGGGGGGGACTGAGCGGATAAGTAAAAATGATATTAGAATTCATGGGCCAAAAGTAAGTGTGCGTGTGTGTGTCGGGTGGGGGGCGATATAAAGGTTTGTTCCAAAAATAAAATATGCAAGAATACAAAAATAAAAGAATTAAAGGTTATCGCACAGACATATATTCTACCTGGACTGGGCATAGAAATCTCAAACACTACACCAAATGTCGTGTAAAACTTCAAAAAAGCTGAAACAACGCGATGTTTTGTGAAGTAGTTCTAAGAAGTAGTTTTACTTTCAACCCTAACCTATAATTGCGTAGATCTAGATCTAGTATTGAACATCAAAAGTAAGAGCACTCTCGTCTCGTAATTTTTATTTGCCATTTTTAGACACACAATCTAGAAAGATCTTGGTAATGAGTCTATTTACACGTACATAAGATGATTCAAATCAACAGACTTGAATTATTTCGATCTAGGGATTTTTGAAGCATTATCTCAACGAAATCTAACAGGAATTGGGTTTATTTCTGTGATTAATAGCCCATTCTATTTAAAATCCTCAAAATGGAATTGCATTATTTCCAAAATTTGCAAACTAAAGATCATTACTTTTCTAAGACAGAAAAGTGCGATTTTCCAAGATTAGTGGTGACTTCCCTTACATCTTGAAATAGAGTTATGTACATAACAATATATATATATATATATGTATATATATATATATATATATATGTATATATAGGTCTGTGGTCTGAATAAATTACATGATAAATAGACAATGAAATACTTTTGGAGTTTTTCATTTGTGGCGGATTACTATTAATAGCTGTACACAAAACTGATTAGCTATGTAATTGAGAAGGTATTCGATTCAATTATGTCCACTTTTTAGCTCTGCAAAAGGAAATTTCTAACCTCCTTTGGTTGTAGCATCAACACATTTATATTATTTAGTTGGCAACAGTGATCTATTAATATATCGTCCTTGACCTTGCTTAGAATTGAAAACGTATCGTGAAAATCCCAAAATGCCTTAATTTTTGGGACTCTAAGACATTCGCATTATTTTTCATTTATTTTTATAAAATGTACTACAATATGTTTCATAATGACATGACCAACGTCTATTCTTTAGCCTCAGAACCGGACACAACAGAATGAGACAACATATGTTCCGGAAACAAAAACTTGGAACCAGTGAAATCTGCCCTTGTGGAGTGTCACCAGAAAATGCTGACCATGTCCTTCAAAACTGAATTCTTTATCAAGAGGCCAGAATAAGACATTGGCCCCAAAATACCCCTATAGAAAGAAAACTATATGGAGGGCTCCCTGACTTGGAAACCACTGCGCAGTTCATCTCATGTAGTGGTCTACTCACCTGAACGCTCCAACATAATTAATAATAAGAACGAAGAAGGAAGATGTTTCATGAGACTTTGCCTTTTTCTCAAAATGCCAAAAGTATTTAAACAAATCTAATCAAAGGTATTTTTTAACAACGACATAATACTAAGGCTTGTCTTGGAGTCTGAAGATTAAGGAGGAATGAAGTATTATAGGTGGCTACACAGCCCCAGCTGCGACCTACATATTTTGCTACGTCCAGCACAGAGATAAACGTCTGCCGGTGGTCAGCTTAGGCTTTTTTTTCGTCGTCTACGTCTGTCCTCGGCAGTCGATTTTCTTGTTGTCTCCTATACCATATGTCCAACTGTCTCGTGCGGAAGTCGCCTGCTGCCAGGTGCTCTCTTCTATATAAATTAAAGCTAGCTTTAAGACTTTTTTTTTTTTGGTTACGCCGACCACCGTTCAGCTGATCAAAAAGGAGTGTGGCATTTCGTCGTTGGCCCCTCTTACGGAATTCGTTCCATGCCCAGCGTACGTATTAAATGATTAGCAGTCCCTGTATTAATACTGAAAATACAACTTATGTATGTGCCAGTTACGTCAAATAACTTCTCTACATTTTGTTGTAAAGAAAAATATGAAGTATAATCGAAACATTAATACTAGTATTAAAATTAGAAAATCAGAACGTGGCTCAAAGGACTAAATTATTTAATTAGTCTTTTTCTTGTATGTGTGTGTTTGCGCATTAGAGATAGATAGATAGATAGATAGATAGATAGAGAGAGAGAGAGAGAGAGCGAGAGAGAGAGAGAGAGAGAGTTTCACTTTAATCTTTATTTGATGAACTTTAACTAAAAATATTTTATTGCAATGAACTTTGACCCATAAAACTTTCCCCCCCGTTAGGAGAGAAATGCGATATTTAATTCCACAAAAAAAAAATCAGTTGAAATCACAATCGGGTAGTTTTAAATTGTAAATAAGAAAACGTATTGCTATCAGACTTAATGAGGACCCACAGGAAATACGATACAGATCGTGCCTCCTGGCAAACCTTAAGTTATTGGTGTATCTTCAATTGTAACCTTTTTTTTTTCTAGTCGAACTTTTCTCCATTTATGCCCCACCCCACTCCCCGAGTTTCTTCAACTCTGTCGCAATGACATTTAGGATGACAGTGCTGCAGACACTGGATCAGCACCAGGTGTCTGGTTACAGCCAAGCGGTCAAAGAATATCCAAGTGAAAATGGAAATGAAATGATGCCGTGTTTTTGTCTCTGAAAGGTAAACCCTCGAGGCTGAATAGACAATATTACGGGTGGAACCTGAGCTACCTGAACACCGGTAAAGAGAAAAAAAAGAGAGGGGGGGGGGGAGGATGGAGTAGATCACGAGAAAGAATTAAAAAAAACAAACAAACAGAAAAACAAAACAGATATATGTAAAGATTTGTTTGCTTTAAGATATGAGATATATTTCAGCCAGAACATTTTTCAAAGCCCGTTAAGACAACGGATTGGATATATGAGGATTCATTCTTTTATGACTACGATGGGATTACCTTGCAATTAATAAGAGACATTTAATTATCGACCATTCTTGCATCGTCGTTGAAATGAGATGAAGTCTGTAAAGAGAATTTAAAAAAAAAGCAACAAAAAAACAATAATCAGTACGTATTAGGTTTCATTTTGTTTAACTTGGAGGATAATAATTTATTCGCGCCAGCCAATGAAATCCCGAGTTGCGAATTCTGCGTGGAACTACTTTACGTTTCCCACCAATCAGCGTTCGACACATCTCCAAAGAAAACAGCCAATCACAACTCGCGGATTTTGATTTGGTTTCATAAAAATTACCTACCAATCACAAAACTGTTTGTCTAATGCCGTTCAAAGTTTTTTGTCTTTCATGTTTCTTTTTATAATGTATGTATTTGAGTGACATTAGTGAATTCTATCTATCTCGTGTTGAAACTTAACCCGATAGACAAGAGGAGGAAACATGACTTGAAAAAAACAAACAACCTCTAAGTGAAATTTGAAATGGCCAGATCTTATTTTAATTATCTTGATGACAAGAGTGAAAAAAAAAGAAGAAATAGAAAGTTATTTACGACGGACTTTATGTCATGTTTTTGACAGTACGTGATTAGAAAAAGTATTATTCTTTTCAATATTGAGACTTACATAAACTCTCACTCAAACATTATCTATAAAAAAAGTCGATATAAGTTTTTCTACCATCAAACATACACAAAACATCCATAGGTGCCACAGCTAACAGAAGCTCCTGTCTTCAAAGAATCCTTGCCCCCTACAATACAGTAATAACCGCTCCCCCCCCCCCCCCCCCCCCCCAAAGTAGGCAGATAGTAAATGTGCCTTTAGAATACTATTTTATATTATAAAAAAAAACTAAAGTAGAAAAAAAAGTACATTTCGCCTTTCAGACCTTGTGGTCTATAGGGCAGATGATTCTGTGGCCTACAGTTAACGAAGGTGTCATGTGGCCAGCACAACGACCAACCGCCTTTACTTTTCCCCAACTAATGTTAGGTACCCATTAGAGCTGTGTGGAAACAGAGGCATCCAAGATCCAGAAATTAAAAATCCCAGTCTTCACCAGGATTCGAACCCCAAACCCCTGTTCGGAAGTCAAGTGCTTTACCTCTCAGCCACCGCGCCTCCATAAATAAAGACTACTACATTTATTTCACTTTATCTCAAGTTGATTTTGTCTATATTGTAATATAAAAGTTATATTTAGTTTGGTTCACAGATTGATTATTCAAGTTGTTTCAAGTTTTTACTTAAAATATAATTCGCTTACCAGCAGCTTAGGGCTTAGGGCTACAACAACTCTCCTACACGGCAATGAGAACGCATAAGAAAAAGACGAACCGTTTCCACAACTGTCCAAGTGGGCATCGAGCTGAACATAATATTTCTCATGTAGACCTGATTTAAAGAAAGAACAACTTCTCTCACACTCTGACTATATTACTTTGGCCCGTGGCCGAGAATGTTTCTCTTCCGGAACAGGGTTTCATCGTCACATCAGGAAGAGCTCAACAAAAATGCTGGGCAAATCCTTTTCGCCCGTAGCCAAATATCTTTCCAATAAACTCGTCACAAACCAATGGATCTTTTTATAAAGCTTTTATCAACTCACTCTGTCTATCTGTCTGTCTGTCTGTCTTGTAAAAATTTTGAATATGTTTTTTCTACCATTTTCCGTTCGCGGATAAAGTCAAGACTTTTCATAATTATTCATATGAACCTGACAAGACATGAATCATTAAAATAAAATTAACTAATTAGTTACTTAATTATTGTGATTAATTTTTTTGTTTGATATCAAAATAAGGGGTATAAATAATACTAAATAAAAGATTTTGATGTATATGTGGATTTGATTCCTTTCTTATATTTTGGATTTTTTTTTCTCCCACATCCCATTCTCGGATACAGTTGAACTTAGATAAGCTTTGTTTTTAAAAAGTATTCTTTTTTTTCTATTGTTTTCTATTGCTTGTTTGTTTTCTCCTTTTTTTAAACGATTGATTGTAGAAAGAATTGTCGAGGGGCAAAAAAGCAACGCGTTACGGGCCGGATATGGTCCGCTGGCCGTACGTTTGGCATCACTGCTCAACAAGACGATAGAGGTCAATAAACAATCCGTCTATTACAAACACCAAAATCTGTACACTTTATAATATTCCAATGATAGACTTTTGGATCTAGACTCTGTGCGCAAAAATTTCATGAACATTAATTTAATCATGGAACTATACTAACTCAAGGAACAAAGACTTCGAAAAAAAAAAAAAAAAAGGGTCTTTGCGCATTTTTCTCGCGCATCCTGTGTGTCCATAAAGAATACAAAAGGAATTTTGGTCTCGATCGCGACATTTACCCGTGTTGATGAGAACATTTGTATGGTTCTTAAAAAAACAGATTCTAATAAACTTCATCCATTTTGAGACAAGCCGTTAAGGTAGATATAATTGACTAGAGTAAGAGATCATCCCCAAAATATCTTCTTTGTGATCGTCTGACTCTAAATGTATGTTTTCGGTGATTCCAATGTTGGGTATTTTCTACTAGATCTGGTGCAACTTTATGCGCTACTTTCAGTTATAGCTACATGCGGAAATACCCGAAGACTTGCTTGTTCAAGATAAATATTTTCTAGTTCTCTAGCCAAATTTAAATTTATTTCTATTTATACTTTTTAAAAAAATGACAACAATCAAACAAGAGTTTTCTCAGAGTGGCCAACGAGAAAGTAATTCTTTTTTCCAACGATATACACCAACTATCAAATTTCTAGTAAAATCGGTAGAGCTGTTTTTTTAGATACGTGTTTACCCAACCAGGTTTTAGGTTTTTGAAGTTCCCAAGAAGCTACGAATTGAATAAAAGGTATTGTAATAATTAGAGGCGTCAATTTCAACAGAAACAACACCTACCTAGTAGTGACTTTTACATTCGGTAGTTCGTATCACGCTTCCGTCTGGGACGAATGTAAAAATTCTTACATTGTATTCCTGTGATATTCATTTTAAAAATGTATTTATGTCACCAAACGCAAGAAAATTCCAAGAACGAAAAATCCAGCAAACTTTTCTCTCTCGCTCTCACATGGTCCGGCTACTTAGCAGAAGAAAAATAGATATTTAAAGCTAAATAAAAGTTTTAAAAATGTGTTGTTTTTTTTTGTTTTTTTTTTTGCACTAGAAATTTTTCTGTTTAGAAGTCATGAGCTGACTCCATATAATGAGGAAAAAAATGCTACTATTACGTCATCAGAAATTGAGTTGAAGAGAGAGAGAGAGAGAGAGAGAAATTGTTTAATATATAGTTACTTTTTGCATGAATATTTATCAAGTATCTTTCGTTTCGAATTCCCTCACAAATATACAACAATCCCACACACACAAGATAGTCTCGCACACCCACATATATATTTTCTCTGTATCTCACACACGTCAATATATATATATATATATATACATATACATTAGGGGCGTAGCTAGGAATTTTCCATCATTTGGGGGCCCTGGGTGGGGTGGGGGCTTTATCTCTTATCTCTAGATAACTATATTCAAGCTTCTATTTTCAGATGCACCTAACAAGCAGAGTGGTTAGAGTGTCGGCTTGAGCTGGCTTAAGTTCGAATTCAGGTCGTTCCCATATTTGTTTATTTTTTTATACATGCTTTTGAAAAATGCTCTTGAAAAACAATTACTGTAAAAAGTCACCCAGATTTACCTTTCTTTCTCGACCCATTTTCCCAACTGGTCCAGACAAGTGATAGGATCATAACCTATTGAGAAGGCTAAAAGCATGAAATAGCGCTAAGCAAAAACAATTATTAAAAATATTTCTAATAGCACAATTGTTGTTGTTGTTGGTCTTCATCTTCTGCAAACTTAATGACACGTGACATGATCCAAACTAATTAATGCATCTACACTTCGTATAAGCTTTGTTTTTTTTAAAAAGTATTTTAAATTTGTTTTCTTGTTTTTTTTTCTCCATAGCTTGGGGGTCTTTGCTTTTACACTGTCCATAAGTTTCTTTGTTACCTTCTCTCTCTTTCAACATAGTGCGGTCCTAGTTCTTGATGTGTCCAAACACAAACCGATACTGTCCATTGCTGCAGGTTGTTACCCTTGCGTCTCTCTCTCTACTTTGCCTGTGGGATCCTAAGAAATGCCTTGCCATACGTTTGGCACAAACTCATTTGCAGGAACTGTCAAAAAGAAACAGCATGGTTGATAGTCTTGATTTTCCCTCGAGCAGGCCAGATGATGGAATCGGCTATTTGATACGGATGTTTTCTAGGAGCATTTCATAGACAATATAATCTTATCTCCATTAACACCTGTTGCTATGAGAACTTTTGAAAAATTCTCACACAGATATACACACATCTTATTATTGTATCGGCTACATTTAGTCCAAACGGTCAAGTCGGGTTGATGAAACATCTTTAATTGCTGGTAACAAGTATGTAATGATTCTAGATACTTGTTATAGATGTAACCCCGTATATGTACCCTCTCTTCCCGTCAGAATAGTATTAATAATTTAGTCACATAGCTTTTTTAAATATTTATGCAACGGTAATCCTACTTCTTCTCTAGGTCTAAATGTGTAGTATAAATTAATAATTAATTAATCTGGAGAGAATTGGAAAAGCTAATTTTGTATTATGACATCTTTAAAAAAAATTAGGTCGAAATTGCGAATAAAAATCGTTTTCGATAAACTTAACCGCTGCGGTTTCGACTGTGAAAGGGGCTTGGTTGTTATAGGCACCCCGAAAGTAGTAACTGGTTAAATTTTGCTCAGAATATTTTAAATAATTTTGCCAAATCTTTTCACATATTTATACAACCGGAAACGTGGTCAAGAGGTTAAGTACGCTTGAACTTGGCTTGGCTTGGCTACCTATGAAGGGGGCTCGAGGTTTGACACCCGACTCGAGCAGAGATGTTTACTGAGCGCCTAAAGGCAGCACAGAAAACCTTCTCCCAGATACCCCCTTCCGCAGTGGTCCATTAATGAGATTGGAACATAGCGCTCTGAGCATTCTATAAGCTTGAAAGTACCGCATTATAAAAGCTATAATTTATTTTATTTAATCTACTTCTAAATGAACAATCCTAATTCGTCATTGATCAGACTTGAAAATACTTTTTAGCAGTTGCATGGCTAAGGATTTGCCATCATTTGCGGGCCCCTGCATTTTGCGTAATATTTAATTTAAAAATCCCTCACCCCCCCCCCAAGTGGGGGCCCGGAGGGATTTCAAATTCTCTCCCCTTACTCTAACCTAACTACGCCTCTGCTTTTTAGGCTTGCATTCAATATGTGAGCTTCTAGTGATTAGACTACCCACTAGCCGTGGATCAAAGGCGAAACGTCTACACTTCTATTATAATTGTATTCTTATCTTCCAACGCAGCCTTGATCGTTTTGTACAAGTGACAAAAATAACATTGAAACTTCGTTTGAAAAAGGCAACTTTTTACTTTCTACTTTAGTAATTTAGATTCTATTATTATTAAGGGTGCGGTGGCTGAGTGGTTAAACGCTTGGCTTCCGAACCTTGAGTCCTGGGTTTGAATGTCGGTGAAAGACTGGGATTTTGAATATTAGGATTTTTAGGGCGCCCCTCAGTCCAAACCAACTCAAATGGATACCTGACTTTAGTTGGGGAAAGTAGAGGCGGCTGGTCGTTATGCTGGCCACATGACACCATGCTCGTGAACCGTTAGCCAAAGAAACATAGGACCTTAGCATTATCTGCCCTATACATCGCAGGGTCTGAAAGGGGACATATTATTATAGAATGTGTATGTATAACTGCGAAGAAAAAAAAAAGGAAAAACGGTTCCATGGTTTAGTTTAGAACTTGACTCTCACTGACTTACTTGTTCCATTGTCATTCCGGAGGAGTCTAAATAGCTGGCCAGCTTACAGCGAACGTAACGCGGTAACTGTATAATACTAATCTTTCGGTGGTTAAAACTGTTCCTTGGCCATTTTATGGCCAGATAAGTTACACGGAGGGCGCAAGACAATAATTGTGTGAACCATGTCTTCCGGTGGCCAAAAGTGTTTCCATTGTCATCTCTTACCCTCAGACCGGCCGACGTAAAAATTTCTTGGGAGTCTCCAAAGTTGGCGTTCAATCGATCCTACTCTGCTAGCTACTGCTCCCCGGGGGGAACAAGTATTAAACATGCATGCGAAAGAAAAGAGCGCTCACGGGTCTGGAGAGGGAGAGAGAGAGAGAGAGAGAAAGATGGCGGAGAAAGCGAGATAGAAAGAGAACGAGTGGCAGAGAGAGAGAGGGAGAGTGGCGTACTACAGACTATAAAGAAGCATTGTCTAGGCTTTTTATAGTAGACTTAACCCGGGACAAAGGTTACACCGAAGGCTAAGACGAGAGAGCTGGTATATGGCTGTGAGAACGAGGCTGGAAAAAGTATCGGGTGGGGGGAGGCGGTTATGAAGGCGAGTTTAGATTATGGATGGAGATAGGATGGGGGGGGGGGGGTAGGTGGTTAAATGTTAACTACTGACCATTGAATATGTAAGACAATTAGTACGGGGGATGGAGAGAGGACTGCTTAGTCATTGAAGAAAAGGAGTCAAGACAGCGGTGTCTTGCTTCTGTCTCTTGATGCTTGTATAGATGTTGAATGGCTTATGCCAGTTTATAAAGACACGCAAGAAGTTTTTTTTTTTTTTTTTAACATGAAAAACAGATGGTAGTAAAACTCAGTTTATGAATAGAATGGAATACTGTTGATGTTGAACTACCGTGGCATGATGTAGATGTCGCTTCTTGTTTTAATAGGCTGTCAAAATACAATGTAATGTAACGACTGAATGTGTTTATCTGAGTTCTTGACTTGATGCAGTTGAAACAATCAAAATGTATTTTAGACACAAGTTAATCGACAAACAATTACGTATAAAATTGATTAAAGAATTCCAACTCTGTTTATTTACACAATGAGATGATCGCTTGTCTCTAGATCCGTCTCTATTAACATAGCAGTCAATTTCCAACGCTTTTTGCTATAAGCCCAAAAACCTACGCTCCTGTTTTGTGTGATCCTTTATTGCTACGTCATAAGTCTGTGCGGTCACGTGACCACTTCTACTGTCGCTAAATCAATTGCTCAATTATTATGTGTGAACTTATCTACTCTCTAAGCTAAACCCTTGTAGTAAACTCTCTGTGAGCAGATAGGCGAGCAACTATGTGGTCAAGTGACTTATTCATATATGCATCTTGGATTTGATAGACTTGAAATAATGCGGTCTCGCCGTGTGACTAAGTTATACGTCATTATTCTAAAAATAGCTACACCAAAATTTAGATTTTATTTAACTAGTGCACAATAATAGAGAGTGCAGAGAGGGGCAGTGAGTCGGAGGAATTCAACTCCTGTCTCTTCAGCCTGGCACCTCCTGTGGAAACGTCTGATCGGGTAAGCAGATCGGCTAAGAACGAGAACAAACACAGCCTCCAGTGCCTAGTGGTTTACCAGTCTTGCGAGCGTACATGTACAAGTGGTGAGATTGGAAGAAAGGCTGGCTAACCCTATCCTATAAGTCGCACCGTTACCCAGCGGAGCCCATACATGCGATGATGGCTCCTCCACGGAGAACAGCATAGGAATATGAAGCATCCCTTCGTATGCTCGGCCTCCGACCACAGATATAAAGAGAGACAGAGAGAGAAAGAGAGACAGAGATAGAAAGAGACAGAGACACAGAGAGAAAGAAAGACACACAGAGAGAAAGAGAGCCAGAGACACAGATAGAAAGAGAGACAGAGACACAGATAGAAAGAGAGACAGAGACACAGAGAAAAAGAGAGACAGAGACACAGAGAGAAAGAGAGACAAAGACACAGAAAGAGAGACAGAAAGAGACAGAGACACAGATAGAAAGAGAGACAGAGATACAGAGTGTGATAGTAAAAAAGGGAGAAGAGAAATGAAAAGATAAAAGAATGGGGAAAGGAAATAAGAGAAAGAGAAAAGAAGAACTAAGGAGAAAATAACATTTCAAAAAGAGAAGTGGTAAACTAAAACAAAAGACCACCACGACAAGAGACATACTATAATCACACCGACACACAAAGTCAAGACAAGAGAGAGAGCCAGAGATGCGGAGAGAGAGAGAGAGAGAGAGAGAGAGAGAGGGAGAAAACTGCTAAACTTCCATAAGCCTTCATACATATTTCAATCCAGGGAAGAGAGAGACTAAAGGACACCCCCCCCCCCCCCCATCAACACTATGAATAAAGCCAAACAGTTTTTACTCAGCACTGAGAACACTTTATCTTCTATAAGTCACATTCTTCGTTACATTCAAGCCTGAGCCACTACTGACATCAATGACTTAATGGCCAAAGTAGTGCACTGCTTGTTTAACAGATGGGAGAGCCTCAAGTTCAAAACAAAATGGCAAACCGTTTTTTTTTTTAAAACTCCTGGATAGTGAGAACTCCCTTTCACTTCAGAATGTTGAAATTTACTCTTAAGGAATGTAAAGGCGGTCGATAATTGCGTTAGCCACATCAACATATAAACATTTTCACATCATCTGCCATGTCAATTTCTAAGTGTCATGACAAGTTTATTATGTTTATCTAAAGTTTATATCAACTAACTCTTGTCTGTCTGGGTGGAATTTTGAACACGGGGCCGGTCTTAGGAAAATGCAGTCTTTGAGACCACTGTGGGCCCCGCACATTCGTAGGCCCCGCGCAAACTCTAGGTGTAAATTATTAAATTAAACCATTTTAACTTATTATTAAAGGGTTCCTGGAATTCTCCTGAAATTAAAAAAATATATGAAAAAGTCATGAAAATTATTAAAATCTTCTGAAAACTGATGCAAATCTCCTTAAAAACAGACAAAGTTGTCCTTTCGGGGTGTCATTCAATAAGGACAACGCCAATCCTACTTAGGATTTAAAAACAAACAAGGTTACAAAGACAGTTTGTGTGGAAATACAAACTCAAAATCCGAAGTGGTCTACCCAGGCAGGCTTCAATATTTTCCAAAGAACATCCAAATGAAATTATATCAAAGACAAATGAGAGATAAGAATGGAGAAAGAAGGTTGACAGATCTTGCAGATCAAAGGATAGGTGCCAGTGAATGCAAAGTTAGATGTGAACCTGGCCTAACTAGTTCCCCTTTCAGACCTTGTGGTCTACAGGGCAGATGATGTAAAGTTCATCTGTTTTTTGGCCTACGGTTAACGAGGGTGTCATGTAGCAAGCACCACTATCAACCGCCTTTACTTTTCCCCAACCAATGTCAGGTACCCATTAGAGCTGGGTGGACTCAGAGGCGCCCAAAGTTAAAAATCCCAGTCTTCACAAGGATTCGAACCCGGGACCCCGGTTCGAAAGCCAAGCGCGTTACCGCTCAGCTACCGCGCCTCTACTTGCCTAACTGAAGTCTTATAATTGATGTAATTGTTTTGAAAAGGCTCAATCTCTTATTCTAATACTTAAAAGGTATACAGTAAGGCTATGTATCCAGCGAATTTTAACGAAAATGAAGTTTACAAAATTACTTACTATTCGTTTTAATTTAGGTCTAACTTATAATGCATACTAATTAGCTTTTTCTCTTTAAAAAACTGCTTGCATAACTGATTTTAAAAATTAGATTTTTTCGCTTTCAGAAAAAAAAAAAGTTGCCGTTGCATCAGAACTTTGAATGGTCTAAAATATTGTGATGTCGGATTTTCAATATCTTTTTAGTTTACGAGATCTAAACGAAACAGACGGACAGACATTTCGCACAAAACTAATAGCGTCTTTTCCCCTTTCGGGGGCCGCTAAAAAGACATATTGTCAGCTTTCGTTTAATAATAATGTAATAATAAAGCGAATTTTAATCAAAATAAGAAGTTCAAATTCTTAATTTACTTTAAAACTAATCTATCTCGACCTCTTAAAAAAAACCAATATTTTGCTTGTCGATAGTAAATCTGAAATGCAGATCTGAATGTTTATCGGTTTTTTGTTGGAAAACTACTATCTACTGTAGATGGCTCGTAATGGTACCACGTTAATTTGACAGTGATTTTGTACTTAGTAAAGTATGAATAAAATGCAAAGACAAATTTATTTTCTAATACAAAATTTTAATTTTCACTTATTATCCTTATCACAACTCTGAATGGGCCCCTGCGCAATCCGTTTCGCATAGGGCTTCGCAATCTGTAGTACCGGCTCTGTTCGTACACCCTGTACTCCCACTTCCTAATCTTGGATCAAGTTGAAAATTAGCAAAATTATTCAATGACAATGACAACACACGAAACAATTAAAAAAACAAAACAAACAAAAACAGTTAATTAGTTGGTAATTAATAAATGTTGTTCTAAATCAGCGGTTCTCAACCTTTTAAGCTCGGCGACCCCTTTTTACAATCACCCACTCTGCCGCGACCACTCCCCCCCCCCAACACAAACACACATACAGAAGAGTAGACAATAACAATCCATAATTTCAATGGTCTTAGGCGACCCCTGGAAAATCCTCAATCGATCCCCAAGGGGGTCGCGATCCACAGGTTGAGAACCCCTGTTCTAAATAAAGACATTTGGGCCTGCGAATCTAAGGGGAGATAAACCTTGAGTAGAGAATTAAGTCGTTCGCTAAAATTTTAAAATGACTAATCTGAAAAAAAAAGTTATCCCATGATCTTGGTGATGAAATCTACTGCGCGCTACGATCATTTCTTTATAATAGTTCAACTAAAATATAGATCAGTTAGAAGCAATGTTTAGCCATTTTATTTCTCAATTTCACCCAGAAGTCTTGTGTCATTGCGTTATTTACTGATTTATAATTCGTGCCAAGTCATTATTTATCTAATAGCATTGAGCAGATATATAAACACATACGTATATTCTGATAAGAAGATGCTTACGTTCAAAGCGTGTTCCTGGGTGGGTCAATCTATTCATGCATGTGGGAAGCGTGGTCGAGAGGCAAAGTACACTTGAACTGGGCTTGTCTTGTCTACCTATGAAGGGGTCTTGAGGTTCGAGCACGGAAAACCTTCTGCCAGATACCCCTACCCCCTACTGGTCCACAAATGAGATTGGACCATAGCGTTCTGATCATGCTATAAGCATGAAACTAGAGCTATATAAAAGCCATAATTATTATGTGTGTTAACCAAAAACTTAAATTATGCCTAGTCATTGGTTTTCCTGGCTGACTCAGGTAACTCATTCCATGGTCTAGTAGCACTAGGGAAGAATGAGCTTTTGTACATATTTGTCCTAGCATATGGGAAAAGAAACGTGACTCTATCTTTGTGTCTGTATTAGGTTTTTTTGTTTTTTGTTTTTGCATTTGAAGATGATGGTTTAATGTTAACCAATGACTTAAATTATGCCAAGTCATTGTTTTTTCCTGGCTGACTCAGGTAACCCATTCCATGCTCTAATAGCACTAGGGAAGAAAGAGCATTTGTCACATTTATCCTAGATTATGGAACAAGGAATGTGCCAAAGCTGTGAAGGATATGTTGTTGTTGCTAATGAACGTAATGACTTGGGCAAGTTACTTGAAGTTCAAGACACACCGAAGGAGATCTAGCGCTCTGAACAGCTACATAAGGCTTCACAGCTTCGCTCGTTCTCTTTCCATTCTTTGCAGTGGCGTAGCTAGGGGGGAGAATTTGAAAATCCCCACAGGCCCCCACTTGAGGGGTCCCCTAAATGAGTGTTCAAATTTTGTTTCATTTTAAATATTAAATATTACGCAAAATGAAGGCCCCCCCCTCCTCTCTGGTCCCCCAAATGATGGCAAATTTCATTCTTCGCCACTGATTCTCTGACTTCAACTATCAATCAACTCTCAATTATCAAAATACATTTCTAATTATTGAATCTCATGTTACTTCATCTTGTTACTTCCACATCTCTTGTTACTAACTTTAAAATATAAAATAAAGTTTCCGGATTTGTCTTTTTATATTTTCCAAGCAAAAAAAAAAAAAAAAAAAAAAGTATTATTCAACGAAACAAAAAATGGATCTAAACTTTTGAAACTATTGAGTAGCACATCTAAGAAATATGAAATGTTTGTTTAAGAATATATATTTTCTTGTTATAAAAATTGTTTAATTAATTTTTGTTGGTGTGGTTATTCTGGTGTAGGGCTCGTCTTCTTATTTGAGTGCTTAATGACCTTAAATGATGTATTCCTTATACCTTGTTGTTCAACGCCTCGATATATATATATATATATATATATATATATATATATGGTCTACACAGTGTACACAATGCATTGGTGGCACTAGAGTTGGCTCGGCTAGATGTAAACATAGCTGCCCTCAGTGAGGTACACTAGGGGGTCGCTGATTGAAAGGGGGACTTGCTGACATAGAAGAGAGCACCATGGTTGCATGCGGCCTCAGAACGAGACAGCTGGAGGTCAATCACAAAGGCCGCGGTATACACATTTGAGACCTGAGGAAAATCCGAGGACAGATGCAGACGGCGAAAAGAAAATCTAGATCGACCATCTGCGGACAGACAATGGTTATGCTGGCTGAGAGTGTGGCAAAATATGTAGGTCACAGCTGGGGCTGCGCAGCTACGGGAAATACTGCGTTCCTCACTAATCTTCGGATTCGAATACAAGCCTTATGATATTATGATTATTATTATTATATAAATGTTTTTATTGATTAGTAAAGTTTCCCTCTCGGAACTTGCGATATATAATTCAGACGACGTAAATGTCAACTGTTTCTGTAGCCCACGGATAACGAGGATGCCATGTGACCAGCACAACGACCAACCGCCTTTACTTTTCTTTGACTAATGTGAGGGACCCATTTGAGTTAGATGGACTCAGAAGCGTCCTAAAAATTCTGAAATTCAAAATCTCAATCTTCACTTTGATTCGAACGCGAGACCTATCGCCCCTTCTATGATAATGTGAACCACTTGGAACCCGAAGACTGCAGAAGTTTTATGAGAATTATGAGATAATTTGAGAACTACATATTGTGCCACCAGGGCCGGCCTTAAGTAATTGGAGGCCCTAGGCGAATTTATTTTTGTGGCCCCAAAGGAAAATTTAAAATAAACTGCGAAAAAAATAAAATCATACAATTTAGAAAAAAAATCTGTATCTATATCGAAATCAATCAATATGCTTTAAGCACGTTCTTTAATTTTTTTAGCCGATTCGCTGACCGCTTGTACCTGCTTTTTGTTTGCCTTTAGATGCACCATCCTCACAAGTATATCTAACGTTCGTGAATAAACCTAGAGTCATGGTAAAAAACCTAGAGCTAGTCTAGCAGACGAAAAGCAATTGTCCAATGCAAGGACTCACCCACCCCCTACCTAGTTTGCCTATGCCTAACCCTGCCCTGGTGCCACAGGTGACACATATTAAGCTGTAGTCTTTTGAGAAATGGGTAATGGGTACCTGACTTTAGTTTGGTACAAGTAAATGCGGTTGGACTTTGTGCTGGCCACATGACACCCTCGTTAACTGTAAGACACAGAAACAGATGGCCTTAACATCCTCTTCCCTATAGAGCGAAAGGTCTCAAAGGGGAACTAACATTTGTTTATAGCATCAGTTTGTAGTTGGTATTTAAATGTTTAATTTTTTTTCTTATATTCCAGCCCTCTATGAGTCATATCGAAACTTGAATTGATAACGTTTTGTATTGCATCAGTTGAACAATTTGAAGCTGTGATTCAACTTTGGAATGGCCTTTGGGTTTGATAAAGTTGAGAACCACTCCTTTGTTGCGCCAAAGAACAATTCATATCGTTAGTTATTGCATCAGTTTGAAAGTAATCTGACTTTAAAGGATGTTTTAGTCTGTGAAGGTTGAGAACCACTCCTCTATTACATCATAGAAAATTCATGTCGTTACTTATCGAAACAGTTCATATAGAGATTTAGCTTTGAATGGTGGTTAAGATTGTGAAAGTTGAGAATCACTCCTCTTTTGCGTCATAGAAAATTCATGTCTTTATGACTGCATCAGTTCGTAAAGTGATTTGACTTTGTATGGTCTTGCAGTGTGTGAAAGATAAGAACCACTGCTCTGTTGTATCATATCGTCAATACCAGCTCCCTGGAGTGGCTCCCTATTTTTATTTTTATTATTTTGAACTCCTTTCCTTTTTTCCCTTTCTATTCCCAATCTGCTGGCGAGTATTGGCGAGGGTCTGAACACGTGACGGGGGCTCTAACTAAATTACAATAAGGCGGGAAAAAAAAACTTCGACGCCCGAGTCATCGTAACCTTGCATGTTCCAACTCGGAACATTACGACGACCTCTCATGCAAGCAGACAGGAGAGAATCGAGAAAGCGCGTGCACAAACACTCTGAAATACACATCATGCATAATCATTGTAAAACTCACACACACAAACAAGTGATTATGAATGACAATGTGTAGTATGACACTGGGACAGTTCGTGTGCGGTGTAGGATGCTTTGAAAATGGGTTGAACAAGGTTCCATGTAATCTACCATTAAAGAGCGAGAAGGTCATGTGATCTATTAGTAGTCTTCCTTTTCTTTGTTGTTGTCCTTAGAATTGAGTCTAAGACCTTTTGGAACTCAAGACCCATTGAAGCTTGCCTCCATCTACCTATCTGAAACTCTGTCTGGGAAAGATCCAATCAGATTTAAATTATTACACCACTATTACACCTCGTATCACAAGCCATTCGAATTAGAAGCGAGGCCAAAGGGCGAGAACACTGGGGGAACTCCCCATGTTCTTTCTCTGTACCACAACAGCCGTGCAAGTGTCCACCCTAAAAAAAAAACGGCCCCTCGAGGAGATAGTGGATAGTGACATGTTTGTTGGGGCTTTTTTCATCCCGACCAGTGCAATGAACTTGGTACTTAAACACAGTATCTGGAAATTTAGGCACCGGATATTTAGGCACCCGGAAATTTACACAAAAGACACAAAAGATAGGAAATAGAAAAAAAATAAATAAAAGGTTGAAAAATGTATTTTTTATGGTAGGATTCACTTTTTCTTTGATGGATTTCATTCGAATTTTTCGTCTTGTAGTGGTCACGTTAATAATTTTTTTCTCTAAGAACACAAGTTGTTGTTTTTCGGCGACAAGAATTAACAGTTGTTTTAGAGTCTTGGATAGTTTCGCGGCTGTCTTGAGCTAGCCGTGTCCTTGACATCTCATGTGTATAACACAGCGCATCTTTTCTGCATCATTTTGATTCGTGTTCTTCTGACACCAACATCATTGTTCCATGTAACATTTGTTCGTTATTGTAATGGGATGGTCGAAGAAAGAAAATTGGAAGTTGAAACTTTCAGGAAAAGTAGAAGATCTTTTTTTTTTTGTGGATTATAATAAGTCAATATGTTTGATCTGTACAGTAATGCTTTTAAATAACATTAACATGAATTGCATTCTAAAACAAACCATTACAAAAATATTGAGGCATTGTTGTCTTGAGCCGCTAAGAAAAGATCGGAAAGTTATGTCAAACGTTGAGTAGAATTTAGCGATTGGCGAAAATATTTACCAAGAAGTCAAGAAATGAGTCGCGGCTGTAATAGAGGCTACAGAGTTGGTCACATTTGAAGAAGAGAAAGGAAGCATACAAAAGTGATTGCTGGCAGAGATGGAATACAATCGTCCAGAAAAAAACAACAGTTGTAGCTTTCAGCTTTTCTGCCATGAAAATTGCAAAATGAGTGAAAGATGTTAGTGAAAATCCAAATTCAAAACTAAATGACACAACAGCAGATTTCGAAATCATTTCTATTGCCGCTGAGGAATGACACCAACTGGAACTGATTGACTTACAAAGCCAGACTTCCCTGCTTGAGAAATTTCGTCAATACAGACAATAAATTTCTACGCCTTGTTGTCCTCATAAACCTTGCACATATGCGAAAACAATTGCTGGGTATCGTCACAATGTTTACAAGAACTTAATTTAGTGGAAAAACTTTCAGTTACAACACGCCTGAAACCATTGTTACATAATGACTTATGGGTGTAAGTACATCTACAAGCATACATAGGATTGTGATAAAGCTATTTAAAATGTTTTAGTCTCTCTCTTTTTTTTTTTTTTTTATCTTTTGTTAAAGTGGCCCGCGACTCGCGTGTCGGAAATTAAAATAGCCCGCAGGCCGTATAAGGTTGGGCATTACTGGACTAGATTAACACACGAGGATGCTTCTACTGTGATTTTCATCTTCTGTTCTATCAGATATGCCAAACTTGATGGTAAGCTGTAGAGCTGTGTCTCTTTAACTATGCAGTAATCAAACTCTATGTCAACACTTCTTCAACTCGAAGATACTATACTTTAGTACTGTAAACAGCAAGTTTTTGGTTCTTTCCTCTTAGTACTTTCGGTTATCATGTCCACTAAATGAACACTATAAAACAAATTCAAATTTTTTTTTTTTTTTGTGATGGCTGTGTAAAAAGACATAGGTGTATAGACGAATAAGAATCAAACGAGGAGTCGACTCCAGATTCTCTCCCTTAGGGTCTCACAGTTCGACTCCTTCCCCCTAAGTTTCTAAAGTACGTTAATAAATATTTGATGATGGCAAGCCAAAGGAGACGTCGTAATTCTGTCCTTGGAGAGTAGGGTAAGAGTTGTGAAGGCCCGCCCCTCCTCCCCCGAGAAAAAAAAACTCGGAAGCGCTGATGTCATAGCCTGCTGGTGTGCCTGTAGTGATGGCATGCTCTACAATGGCGACCTTCTACTGTGTGGTAGTGGCGTTCTGTGGTCCAAGCTTTTTTAGTGCTAAGTATGAACATTCCATCAGGGCCGGCCTTAGGTTATTGGAGGCCTTAGGTGAAGTGAATTGGGTAGCCCCCAAATGATACAGGAAAATAAAAAATTAAGGCTGAAAAATACGCAATAAATGAAAAAAAAAACATTCCTTTCCTAGATCTATATCTAAATCAACAGATATGCTCAATTCAAATAGCGCTATTTCCGTAGCGTACAATTAGTGCTCCATTTAAATTCTTCTATAAAAAATTCGTACAAATTTCATAATCCGATTTTTCAGCTCATTCCATATGCAATTATATGCAAAAGAATATGTAGGTCACTATTGGGTCTACAACGAAAATAAAACCTGCATTCTATCTTTACTTTGAACTCGAAAGCAAAACCTAATACAGAACTAAATAGAAATGGGTTATGATATATTCACGGTGTGTAACAAATTTTTTATTCTATATCACATTTAATTCGATTCATTTAGTTTATTTCTTTGTTGTTTTGCTATTCAACGCTACATTTATGAAGAGAATTAATCAATCGATTTATCCCCCCCCCCCACACACGCTCCGACAAATGTTCTTCGTCAACGAAGTTTCATTTCTCTGTAACACAGAGGCGTAGTGAGGGGTTGGGGGGGGGGCGGCTGGCGGGTACGATGTCAGAGGCGCCACCCTCAGGATGGCGTTACACGCAGATAGACGCCCAATTATTATTTTTTAGTTAGGTAATACATTCTAAGGTTATTTGTATTATATTATTATTAAATAGTTTTTATTTAGAAGCCTATATTTCTGTGTGATGTTCATGGAAAATGGGGGGGGGGGGCGCCAATAAAGTAACTTGCCCCGGGCGCAAGTTTTGCTCACTACGCCTCTGCTGTAACATTCTTTGGACAAAAAGACCTTATTGTTTCTATGTAACGCTTGTTGCTTCAGAACATTTATACAGCAAAGATCGAATTAAAGCCAGGATTCTTGTATTCTTTAGATATTCACATTGTTTACATGTGTATTTGACTGTCTATAATTGTCTCTTTAAATATGAAAAATGTGATTATTAATCCAATTATGAATGCAGGAAAATACGAGCGGTCAATTTTTCCACATTTCTTTTGTTTGCTTTTTATGTTTCGATGTTCCTCCGGAATGAAGTCTTTTACATCTTAAGCCATACCCCTCTTATCACGGCTGGGGATGGCGGCGAATAGGGTTTGAACCCTGGACCCCGAGACAACTGGTCTGGGAAATTACAAATTCTCGACCTGTATGGTGACATGTATGCACGAAGCAAATAAGCAGGGTTTCTGTCCAGGGCTGTTGCAAAAGAGGAATTTAGCCTCTCAAGGCCTCACTCCAATGGAGTTTGGTGATGATGATGATTGAGACGACGCATACCACATAACAAGGATTTTTTTTTTTACATTTTGTCTGATAAGAGTTTAGGGGGTGGGGGGGGGAAGAGAAATTACAAGGTGAAATTTCAAAAAAGTGTTTAACTATCTGTGCATTACCTTCGTCTAGAGACACATTAAGCTATATCCATTCAGCGGCGTTTAAGTTTAACAGCCTATGAAGGGCATCGGCCAAGGTTTATTACTGCTTTCATTTAAACCTGTCCTCAGGACATTGAGTTCTATGACCTGTTTTTATCGCCTTCCGTGTAGGGCTATCTCCAAGACACGGGGTAGACAGTTGACGGGATTCTACTACAACATGCGTATACTCCTTGGGCTTCCAATGAATGCAGCAATCAACTATGAGGTGGCTACGTTTTGTCATCAGAGAAATTCCCGTGTACTTGAACTGATCACTACACATACTCTATGACTTAGAAACGTGGGCAGTGTACAGAAAACATGCAAAGAAACTGAACCATTTCCACAAGACATGTCTAAGAAAAATACTGAATGTCAAATGGCAAGACAAAATACCAAATTCTGAAGTGCTTCAAAGAGCGGGTCTGCAAAGCATCTACACAATCCTGATGCAGTCCCAGCTGCGATGAGCAGGACACGTCTGTAGAATGGAAGACCGACTCTTGTATTGCCAACTAAGCGAAGGAAAGCGCTCGCAAGGTGGTCAAAGGAAACGCTTCAGGGACACCCTCAAAGTTTCTCTGAAGGCGTTCAGCATAGACCCTGCCACCTGGGAGACAGAGGCGCATGACAGAGCACCATGGCGTCGCGCTGTGAAAACAGGTTGCTGAGAAAAGAGAACAACGCTGGCAGAAGAAACACGCCTGAGAAGAAAAGCAAGGCCAATGACACTAGCTAAAGCTGGAATAACCTGCCCAGAGTGCAGCCGAACATTCAGGGCTCACATAGGTCTCACCAGCTACATGAGGAGGCATAAACCTCCAGTGCAAAGTCCTCAGCCCCCTGGATGACAAAGCGGTCATCATCGAACCACGATGGATGAACAATATATATATATATATATATATATATATATATCTACATACACACACATGTCCCTCAGAGAGTCCTTCGTCCCGTGGACGCTAGTTGTGCCACGTCTTCCCCTCAAAATTTACTGTTTGCGTCTTTTTTCAGTGCACGGACCAAAGGTTTGGAACTCACTCGCCAATGATCTCAAACAACTTGCTTTACTACAATCAAGAAGAACATTAAGTCCTATCTGCTCAAAACTATTTTTTTTTAAAGATTAGTTTGTACTTTTAACTTTCATGTTTGTGTCTTGATCATAGATCATGTTTGTTAACACAACTATTTATACATTGAATTAATATTTTTATTGTTTTTAATTCAGACGTATCTTCAGGCCAGGAGGGTTGTGGATCAAT
This sequence comes from Biomphalaria pfeifferi, assembly GCA_030265305.1. NCBI lineage: Eukaryota > Metazoa > Mollusca > Gastropoda > Planorbidae > Biomphalaria > Biomphalaria pfeifferi. Next base: position 1,199,723 of record JASAOG010000180.1, on the reverse strand, counting down.
ATAGATTTAGACTTATCTGTTGTTCTCTTGTTTCAAGAGTAGGCACCAGAGTGTCTCCACATCTTAGCCAAAGACAGTCTCTTAAGACATTCTCCAACCAACTTCACCTCACACCTTAAAGATTTGAGAATCTTTTCAGGGGTCTTATCCATCATCGCCTGTTCCAGCAAAATAAGAACCACCTTCAAATTAAACCAACACCGTCTTCAGTGTTATGTTTATTTTCTGTGTTATAGTCCTTTTTCGTTTTTACTTACCGTAGACAATAACTTTTGTTTCCGATTATTTCCGTATCCGTTTTCGTTAACGATAAAGTGGCTACTTCTGACCCTCATCGTGATTTCAAATTTTGGGCTGGCAGTCGAAGGATCCATAACTTGACTCGATAATCGCCTCATTTGTTTGTACAAAGCTTATCTTAAATCAACTCACTCTGTCTGTCTGGTTAAAAAATTTGTACACGTTATTTCACCCACATCCATTCTCGGATAAAGTTGAAACTTTGCACAATTATTTCTTGGCATAGACAACACAATAATAATTAAACAAACAAACAACTAATTAGTCAATTAATTACTAGTAATTAATTGTCTTGTTTGATGGTAAATTAGTAATTCAGTATTCACAGATATCTTATATAATACAGACGTTACTTCAAAAAAGAAGATGATTACGTCCTACGCGTCATGCATTTAGTCATGCATGTTAACCAATGACTTAAATTCTGCCAAGTCACTGGTTTTCCTGGCTAGCTCAGGCAACCCATTCCATGCTCTAATAGCACTAGAGAAGAAGGAGTTTTTGTACAAATTTGTCCTAGTATATGGGACGACGAATGTACCTTTATCTTTGTGTCTTTCAGAGTATTTTATTAAATTTTGTTTTTGTATTTGAAGATTATGGTTCAGTGTTTTATGTATGATTGATACTTTACTTTTGAGTCTTCTGTCCTGAAGGCTTTCTAAATTTAGTGATTTTACTATAGGTGTTACTCTAGTCAAATGTGAATATTCATTTGTTATGAATCTCACTGCTCTATTTTGTGTCTGTTCCAGTTTCTTAATGTTTTCTTGAGTTGAGGGGGTCCCAAACGGAGGATGCATATTCTATTATTGGCCTAACCAAGGTTAAATAACATTTTAGTTTTATGTTCTTATTTGATTTATAGAAATTTCTTTTAATAAATCCTAATGCTTTGTTTGATTTTTTTTATAGTTTCATCAATATGTGGATTCCATGACAGTTTTTCATTTATTATAACACCTAGGTATTTTGCGTTTTTAGTCTGTGTTACTGGTTTGCCATGAATAAGATAAGTGGAATTAATTTGTTTTAGTTTTTTTGTCACTCTTAACAACTGACATTTTTCTGGGTGGAAAGACATGCTCCAATTTAATTCCCATTTCTGTAATTCATCTAATTCTCTTTGTAAAATATCTGTGTCTTGTGTTGTTTTTATTGTTCTATATATTATGCAATCGTCTGCAAATAATCTGACTTTTGTTCCTGAAGTAATGCAATTTGGTAAATCATTTATATAAATTAAAAATAGTAGTGGACCCTAGACTGTTCCTTGAGGTACACCTGAGTTTACTGTTATCGGTGTTAATTTAGAGCCATTTATTATTACAGTTTGTTCTCTCCCTATCCGAAAATCTTTAATCCATTGATGTAGTGGACCATTAATTAATGCCAAAATATTTTAATTTTTTAAGCAAACTATGGTGGTGAACTTTGTCAAAAGCCTTAGAAAAATGTAGTAAGATAGCATCTATTTGATCACTATTATCTAAACCTTTAGAAAAATCATCAATTAGTCCTATTAGTTGTGTTTCACATGATCTATATTTCCTAAAGCCATGTTGGTATGGTGTGAGGACATTTTGTTTGTCTAAGTGGTTTATGATGTTGCTACATATTATGCGTTCTAGGATTTTACATGTGATGCTGGTAAGTGATACTGGTCTGTAGTTTCCTGGGTCAGATGTTTCTCCTTTTTTAAATAGGAGGGGGGGGGGGTGACATTAGCTTCTTTCCAGTCCTGTGGTACTCTTTCCTGGTTAAGTGAAGCCTGAAAGAGTATTTTGAACACTGGGGCTAGCTCATTGCTTAGTTCTTTGAGTAATCTAGCTGGAATACCATCATGTCCGGACGCTTTATTTGGTTTGGTGTTGGCTAATAGTTTTTTAATTCCATTTTCTTGTACTACTATATCTTCTATGTTGTCTACTTGGTTCAAATTCAGTAATATGTCTTTGTCTGCTGGGGCTGAGAATGCTGATGCAAAGTATTTGTTTAGGATGTTTGCTTTAGTTTCATTATCATTATGTATTATGTTATGTTCATCTTTTAATGGCGCTATGCCTGTTGTTTCCGTTTTCTTAGACTTAATGTATGACCATAGGTTTTTGTTGTTATCTTTAGATATTACATTGTTTATGTATTCACTCTGCAGCTGTCTACTTACTTTTTGGGTTAAGTGTTTAATTTTTATATACTTTTTGTAAACTCTTTCTGCCTTAGTTTCTTTAAATTTTCTATATAGGTTTTCCTTCTGTTTACAAAGCTTCTTCAGTCTATTATTAAACCAGCATTTATTTATTTTGTTTAATGTGTATTTAGTTGGTATATGATTTTCTATAATGCTTTTAAAATGGTTTTTAATGAAATTCCAGAGGTCATCGACTAGTTCGTTAATGTCTTTTTCTAATAAGAATTTTTGTTGAAAGTTTAATGCAGCTTTGTGTAGTTGTGTTAGGTTACATTTATTCCAGAGTAAGATTTTTCTTTTGGGTTTTGAATTGGCTACTGCTTTTATCTGACTGTGTATTTTTATGATCTCATAGTCTGATAGACCAGGGATAATATCATAATCAACTACTAATCCATGTCTGTTGGTTAAGAAGAGATCTAATGTGTTGTTTAATTTAGTTGGCTTTTTAATGATTTGATCTAAACTTAGGTTGTGTAAAGTTTCTATGAAAAGCTCATTTATGTCCTTAAGGTTTTGGTGTTTATCTATGGTTAGTGTTTTCCGATTTATATCAGGTAGGTTGAAATCACCCATAATCCAAAAAACTGCATTTTTATTTGTCTCTTTAAGTGTAGTAATCTGATTACATAGTTCCTGCATGTATTCTAAACTAAAATTTGGTGGTCTGTAAATGCTGCCTATTATTAGGGATGTTGAGGTGGTATTAATTTTACAAAATGTAATTCTATATTTTTTGAGTTAGGTAAGGTAATTTCTTCTGCTATAAGAGTGTTTTTGATTGCTAGAAGAACTCCTCCATGATTATTAGCCCTATCTTTTCCAGAAATTTCATAATTACTATTGAAAATTTTTGCATTATAAATTTCAGGATGTAGCCAAGTTTCTGTTCCTGCAATTGTGTCTGGTTTCTCACATTCTAATAAAATTTCCAAGTCTGCTGGTTTGTTTAGATATGGCTAAATATGTAGGGTTTGGTCCCATTAAATAATTATACACGTTATTTCTTCCATCCCATCCTTGTATCAACTTTTAAATTGAAGGAATTATTAAATCGTACCTAAAAAAGCATGTAGCAATAAAAAAAATGTGTCAATTATTCAATTAATTATTGGTAATTAACTATTTTGTCTGATTCATTAATAAGGGAAATAACTTCTATATTTTTTAGAGATCTAGTTGTAAGTACGAGTTCTTACCCTTTGATAAGCTTTGTTCATTTAAAAGGATTTTTTTTTTTTTTTAAATTTTGCTTGCATTTTTTAATATTAACAGAACCAATCTTCATTGAAGTCACACGAACGCCGCCAAGTACCTTGGCCAGGTAGGCCAGAAGATAGAATCATCTCTGCTTCGGAAAATGGATCTAGCGCATCCGGTGTCTGTCACAAGTCTGAAACCATAAGGCTCAAAGCGTAGTCATCAATTTCCCCGCCATAATCTCAGAGAAACGGCAGACGGCCTTCTTCCAACGTGGTCTTTAATGAATTAAGCTCCTGACAAAGATAGCGCAAAAGAAAAAATAAACTTGGATTAGATTCAAACAAGGTAAAGAAAACTTGGATTAGATTCAATCAAGGTATATGAGCGGCCGGTGTCTCCCAAGCGGATAGGCAACTATTGAGACTCGACTGTCATTTGACGCCGCTTAATGATTTCATAATAACAGTGTTGACCTTTGAATTAATCATTCATAGAACTTGACCGTCCAACCCAACCCATTCCCTTTGTCAGCGTGGATAGAAATCAAGAAAGATTTTCTACTTCGAAATGACTTGTTTAGAACAGTAGCCGTAGCGATTCAGGTTATTTATCATAACCCGTTTTTTTTTCTGACAATAATTTAGAACTAATAAACTGGCTTTGCACAAAAAAAAAAATGCCATGGAAAGAAAAAAAACAAAGGAAGATGAAATAACATAAAAGTTCATCTCACGTGATACCCATAGGAGACGGTGAAATACGGAATCAATTTACTACATTTCTACATCTAATCTTTGATGAGAATTACAACTTTGGAAGATCAGTTTAAACAGTCAGATAAATTATTGTGTACAATAAAGGTCAGTATGGTTCTACGTAGGAATTGCTAAAAAAAAATAATCATTACTGAAGTTTTATAACTTTTTGGATTGTGTTAATTTTGTTGTTTTTTCTTCCTGGCATTTTATTCAAATCGTGAGAGACGGTGTATTTGTCAAGACAATATTGCTAAGCACTAACAATAGAATATTTAAAAAAAAGGGGTATGAAGGCCAAATTCCAAAGTATTTTTTTTAAGTCATAAATCTAAGGAAACCTAGCGGAGTAAGAGACATCAGAAAAAACAAGGTTACAAAGACAGTTTGTGTGGAAACACAAACTCAAAATCGGCCCCCGAAGTGGTCCACCCAGGCAGGTAAAAATGCAGGTTTCAATATTTTCAGAAAGAACATCAGAATGAAATTCTATCAAAGACAAATGACGGAGAATAATGGAGAAAGAAGGTTGACAGATCTTGTGTGGTGATGATTATAATGAATATCTAATTGATCTAATTGTTTTGTAAAGGGTCAATCTCTTATTCAAATCTTCACGAAAAAAATCCTTTAGTTGAGTGTTGTATTAGAGTTGTGTAGAGTTGCAGTTCACGCGATAATACGAAAAACTACTTATTTATTGTTGTTTTAAATTATGTCCAACTTATATGCATACTAAATATATTGTTTCTCTTAAAAAAAAAAGGAAACATTTTTTGGTTGTAAATGTAGTAGTTAGTATGACAGAACTTATTTAACTTAGCAATGCATTTGTAAAAAAAATAATTTTTTGACAAAAGTTCTAAAACCATTCGAATAAATGTGTTAAAAATATGGTAAATAGTCATCCTCTCTACTAGACTCCGGTGTTTGTTACTATTAATAATGAATAGTTGTAAAAGTGGTATATTTTTATGAAAAGTGATTTAAAAAATTAGATTTTTCGCTTTCAGAAAAGAACAAAATTAGCCGTTGCATCAGAACTTTGAATGGTCAAAAATATTATGATGTCGGATTTTCACTATCTTTTCTAGCTTACGAGCTCTAAACGGGACGGACGGAAAGACATTCTACACAAAACTAATAGCGTCTTTTCCCATGTCGGGGGCAGCTGAAAAATCTCAAACGTAATGTAAAATCAGTAGCAACAAAGGATCTGACTCTAAGCGGACGATCTAAAACCACCAAACTTTGATGTTCTAAAACTACACAGATAAACATAAACAGAAAAGTTTTTTTTTATGAAAAAAAAAAATAACGACCCGAAAAGCTTTTACCCTCTCTTCCTGACTGACAGATCGCTCGGCCTCTAAACCGAGTTCGGAAGTTAAATTCAAGTGACAGCTGGTTAATTTTTTTGTTGAATATGACATTTTTTGGTCTTTGTCCGCCAAGCTCTGATGGCTAATCGGTAGCCATGGAAAGTAAAAAATTATCTTATCTTATCTTATATAATACAGACGTTACTTCAAAAAAAGATGATTACGTCCTAAGCGTCATGCATTTAGTCATGCATATTAACCAATGACTTAAATTCTGCCAAGTCACTGGTTTTCCTGGCAAGCTTAGGCAACCCATTCCATGCTCTAATAGCACTAGGGAAGAATTTGTACAAGTGAGAATGCTGATGCAAAGTATTTGTTTAGGTATTTATTTCTGATCTTTGTGTTGACCTAAAAACATTCTCGTTTACAGTTGGCTTATTTGTACATCCTCTTCCCATCAGCCGAATAGACTGCTTGGACTAAGTTAGAAACGCCATATGTGTAACGCAAAAATAATTATATCGTTTGACTAGTGGTCATGTCATATTAATAGTTATAGCCCAGCTACAGAATCCAACGCCTTAGGTGTTGCAGTAACCGTATTGCAAGGAGAACAAGTGCTAAATGCGAAGCATTGGAACATGCACATAAATTATTATATGATTTATGAAGATATTTTACTGTAACATTTCTTCCGTATTTTGAGACCAATCGTCACAGAAGGCCTGAACCCTGACCTGCAACGTCACAACCTGTGGGCAGTGGAGACGAATAGCTCGTTGTTACAGGTCAGTGCGAAGTAGCAAAGAGCTTTGGTCTCCACTGCCTACAAGTTTTTTCGACGTGGCTGGTCAGTGCTGAGGTCATCTTTAACGAATATTCTCAACTGGATGCACCAGAAGATCTTAAAATTTATGGATTCGCCTCCACAATGTCTTCATGGGTTACTAAAGCTAAAATTATGTGGTATTATATCTCCTTAGCAGGCATTTATCTAATTTGTTTTTTTGCTGTTCTAAACATCATAAAAGAACAGGGCGCCAGCCCACTCCATACTATGCCCTAATATTGAAGTCTGTCGAGCTATTAAAGTCTAAAGTTCATCGTGGCATTAAGGTCTGTGTAGACATAGAAGTCTGCTCTACATCAAAGTCTCAGGAGACATAGAAGTCTGCTCTACATCAAAGTCTGCATTACATCACTGTGGAGAAATAAAAATCTTCTCTATATGAAAAGTCTGTGGAGACATATACATCTGCTCTACATGAATGTGGAGAGATAAAAGTCTGCACTACATCAAAGTCTGTGAAGACATTGAAGTCTGCCCTACATAAAAGTCTGTCGCGGTAATCTATTTTAATGACCAGTCCACTCTGTCAGCGATACCCGCTCCCTTCTCCCCCCCCTATCGTCCCCCCACGGCGCCCCCCTCTCCCCAACGCCACAGTGGCTACCAGCAATTTCCTAGTCCTAGTGGGCGGGCCTGTGTGTGTGACATCGCCAGGCTATTGTATTTTAGAATCTTCAAACTCGTGTCCAGGACATGGTCTCTAGATCACCACAAGAACTTGGGAAGATTATTTATAACCTAAAAAAAATAAATTATGGCCTTAGCGCATAGACGCCTATAGAACTTTGTTTTTTGTTTTCCCATGTTGTACAGTGCATTAAAAAATTAAGTCTGTAATACACGCTCTCTGCTGCTAAATGGAAGCACCACGGTGTGGCCTATTAGAGTGTATCTTTCCTTTACTGTGATGAAGTTAGGACAAGAGAGAATGCTACTGTAGCAGAGGCGGAGCTAGGGTAGGGGAAGAATTCGAAAATACCCCCTTGCCCCCCACTTGAGGGGAAACCCAATTTTTTTTTTTTACATTAAATATTACGCAAAATGCAGGGAGCCCCAAAGAGGTCAAGCCCCCGGGCCACCAAATGATGGCGAATTCCTAGCTACGCCACTGTACTGCTGTGAGGATCAGGGCTAACATATGTTTGCGTTTTGTCAGCTCAAAGACCAATCTAATTTTCTTTCTCCACCCATTTGCTGTTTCAAGATGACTGGACAATGGTTGAATAAGTAAATGTACATCTCTATCAAATCTACAGCCGAGGACAGGCGAAGATGGCGAAAGAACTTAAACACCGACCACCGGGAGAAAACGGTAGTGGCACAAAATATAGGTCACAGTTAGGACTGCGTAGCGACAGGAAATAGTTGATGATGGAAAATATACAGGTCGCAACTGAATTACGAAGTCATGTGATACACAGGATTCGTTTCTATTTTTAGGAATTGAAGACATTGTCATTATTATTATTATACGTTCATGAGTTTAACATATGTAAACATAACTATAATACAAATCATTGTCTGGGGGGGGGGGGCATCATAACTACTAGTTAAATAAAGTAACCTTTTCAGACTTTGCGATCTATGGTGGGCAGATAATGTAGATCTCATTTCAATAGCTGAGTGTTGACGAGAATCTCATGTGGCCAGCACCACAACCAACCAAAGCATGCCAGATACCCATTACTGAGATCGGCCTAAAAATCCCGAAGTTCATATTCCTTGTCATACCTTGGATTCCAACTCGAGACCCCCACGCATTATAACTATTATACCTTTACCTGTCCCTTACTGGACCCTTAGTCTGTTGGACCGTTGGGGCACCATGCAAGATTTGTCAATCATCATTCTCCATTCTTATCTTTTGTCTTAGCTAGAACTTCTTTCAATGGCAGGCCCGTCCATTCTTTTATGTTGTCTTCCCACCTCGTTCTGTCTACCTCTTATTCTCTTTCCTGGTACTGTTCCCTGGAGGAAGGTCTTTGCGAGCCCCCAAGATTTTGTAATATGGCCATAGATTTTTAGCTTACGTTTTTTTACGATAGTTAGCAGATCATCATGGGGTCCAATTGATACGGTAACCCTGTCTCTAATCTCTTGGTTTGTGATGCGGTCTTTGAATGTGATACCTAAGATCCCTCTGTAGCATCTTAATTCCATTGCTAGGATTTTCCTCTCTAGCTCTGCAGTCAGCGTCCAAGAGTCACAAGCATAAAAAAGGTGGCCATGATCAGGGAGAGGGCTATGTCTTTGTCTTTCCAGTAGCTTCCGTAGCAAAACTATTATACAATCAGAAATGACGGATAGTTACCTAAAAGGGCAATTCTCGTACTTGAGAAACTAACATCCAATGTCGACATTTTAAGAGTTTTATCATGTCTCAAGCACCAAAACAACAACAATTATAACAATAATAATAATAAAAAATTATTCCAGCTGAGAGATTACATATACAAATCCCTAGAGTGAAACAGATACTGAGGATAATTATTTTAAAGTTAATATAACCGAAACATTAATAATTCTTTCGTCGTTTCCATTTTAATGTTTAAAAATCCGATTTACATTGCTATCTATAATATAAAGTAAAGTTCCCCTTTCAGATCTTGCGATCCATGTTTTTTTGGCCAACGGTTAACGAGCAGGGTGTCATGTGGCCAGCACAATGACCAACCATCTTTACTTTACCCAAATAGAGTTAGGTACGCATTAGAGTTGGGTGGACTCAGGGGCGCCCTAAAAATCCGGATATTCAAAATCCCAGTCATCACCGAGATTCGAACCCAGGACCCCAGGCGTGGTACTCAAACGCTTAAACACTCAGGGGCGCACTAAATATTTCTATATTCAAAACCCAGTCTTCACCGAGGTTCTAATTCAGGACCCCAGGCTCGGAAGCCAAGTGCTTAACCATTCAGCCACCGCATCGCCCCATCAATAATAGAAAAGGAAGAGAAAAAAAAAGTGTAAGCGGTGTGGAGAAATGTGATGGCGATGTAATGAAACGTAAAGAAAAAAACATTTGGAAATTTAAAAAGGCTCAGATTGAAAGAGACGAGACAGTGTCATAGAAGTTTTATTGAAAGATTCATATTGCCAATTAAACAAGGAAAATATTAAGCAAATTCGTTAAATAAAAAGGTTATGTTGGGGGAAGATAAATAGATCACAATAATTAATTGACTAATGTTTTTATTTAATTCATGATTTTTTTTAGGTATAATAAACAATTGTTTAAATTATCAACTTGATCAGAGAATTTGAGTGGGAGAAATAACGTCAACAATTATTTAAGGGGACTAAACACTACAAATTTGGCCATATCTGTGAATACTGAAGAATTAATGTTCCTTTTTGGTATCTAAAAAAAATAATTAATAGCCAGCACAAATTAATTATATTTTTATTGATTACTTTCTTGTCTACGCCAATGAATAATTGTGCAAAGTTTCAACTTGATGCGAGAAAAGGTGTGGGAGAAATAACGTGTACACACTTTTTACCAGACAGACAGAAAGACAGTGAGTTGATATAAGCTTTGTAATTATTAACAGTTTTGATTCTGTTGTATTAAAGTTAAAAGTGAAGTAAAGTTTCCCTTTCACACCTTGTGGTCTATAGGGCAGATGATGTAGAGGGCATCTGTCTCTGTGGCCTACGGTTAACGAAGGTGTCATGTGGTCAGCACAACGACCAACCGCCTTTACTTTTCCCCAACTCATGTCAGGTACCCATTAGAGCTGGGTGGAATCAGAGGCGCCCAACTATCCCGAAATTAAAAATCCTAGTTTTCACCAGGATTCGAACCCAGGACCCCCAGTTCGGAAGCCAAGGGCTTTACCGCTCAATATTAAAAGGAGGTAAAAAATGCTTGTTACAATACTTAGCTTAAACAACAAAGTTCCGTAAGTCTTAGTCTTAAAATATGTTCGTTGTCTTTTTTTGTAAGCCGGATACACCAAAGACTCCATTTACAAAAATCGCTCCAATTATTTTTGTCCTTTTTGACTACAGCATGCTGCTGTTAATACGTTGATCTAGATCTAATAACTTGTTAAATTGTGTGCTGTTCCGCACCAAAACATAATCCCTCTCAATGTAAACCGACGCTTGCGCCCAGAGCCATTCAAACACGATCAAAAGTCGTTGCATTTCATTTGGGGTGGAGGTGGGGGGTGGGGCGTTGCGATGCCTTCTGCTATCTCTAGGGTCAAAGTGCTCTCCCTTTGCATTAATACCGAAATTACACTTCTGCATTCTTTTAGGGCACCCCTCCTCCATTGCTCTCCCCCCCCCCCCCCCAGCCCCACCTAACCAACCGAAAGCCACGTTAAATGAAAACTCAAAACTAAACATTTTACTATTTCCACCAGACTCCCGCCCCCCCCCCCCCCTTTTTTTTTCTCCCCTAGCCGTCGTGTATCGATTGCGGGAAATCCCCAAAGGATATAATTAGCACCGAATGCAAAAGGGGCTTCGTCCGGTCATTGTTTAATATAGTTATTTCCCCTTGACTTCCCCAGGTCTCCCACGCAGAATTATTCAAGCCCCCCCCCAAAGTCAATGGCCGCAGTTAGAACCATACACTTACATAAGTTTTTATGTAGCGTGAATTCATTTCCATAACCAACAGTTGCAACATTTCTTTATTGTTTTTAGAAATTTCATTTCTAGCTGCGCTTTTCGTCTGTTTTTCCGGTGTAACAATGCGGATGTTCCAATGGAGTGACTCTCTTTTAGCTCATTAGACTCACCACAAGGATAACGGATGTAAATCTAGGGAAAATATATAAATAGCTAGCTTTTTGGTGTATCCGGTGTACGGAATAACTGGAAGTGCTGATATGGTATGTTTTATTTTTTTTTTGAAGCGCGAGATATTTTAGTGCCGATTTTTTAACACTAGTCTCAAACTCCCAAAGCTCTTCAGTTTGTAGTTCAAAGTTCAAATATATTTTTTTGTGTTTAAAATGTAGATGAAACAATGAAGTTCTTGCCATTGTTTAGTTTATCGAGAAACTCCTCAATAGTTCAAAATTCAGGGACTTTTCGATAAAAGTGTATATCTAAGAGTGTTATTGTGTTACCGGGAATTTCCGAACTTTACACATTTCGTATTCGTTAAAGAAAGGTTAAAGGCTAAATACTTAAAGGCGAATACAAAAAAATAGACTTTTCATATGTAAATTATGAGTGAGTCTGGTGTGAATGTACATTTTTAATATATTTTTTATAGTTATAATGTTTTGTTTGGTGTAATGCACAAATTGTAAGACAAATTTCCTTACGGACAATAAATATTATTATTATTATTATTATTACTATTATTATTGTGTGTCTGCGCTACTACGAAATATTTTGGGATGCACTTACTCAGCACCAGATTAATAACTTACTTTACCCAACTAAAAGAACGAACTAAATGTAGAAGTTTGTCTCAGCTCATATGAGAGACAAAATGTTTCTATGTCTATAATTAGATGCAGCCATAAATAGCTACTCTAGACTTGTTACACTCAGCACGAGCTAATCGGTTCAAAGTTCACAGTGTTTGTAGATTGATAGAATAACATAGAACGATGATAATAAGTAATTTAAAAAGTATTTAGAGCAGCCACAAAGGATTTTTAAAAAAACTAAATCACTAACTAATCTATATTATATTTGTAAAATACCACTCACTGACTGATTTATGTATCAAGAGATCTCATCAACTGCCGTTGGGATTCGCATGAATTTCCTACACAGGTTTCTTTTACTTTTTAGTGTTTGCTAAGACGCGGTTTTGACAGATTTGCAATCAGCACACCGCTATTCACAAAAAGGCCGCAGTCTATATAAAACATACAGAGAAATAGCACAAAAAAATCGTACTTTTAAAGGGAATGTTTTTCTTTGTTCCTAAGTCTAGGTTTTTAAAAATATAAAATTTGCATTACGTCATTTCCTCTTCCTTTTAGATGCGGTCTAAATATGGTCTAAATATGGTCTAAATAATAATTTAAAAAAAACTTATAATAACATCAAAAAAAAATATAAAAATCCACAGCATATTTTTCTCTTTTAGCAATTTTGTTAATATACACTTTAAAGGGATAAAACAAACGATTACAATTGATACATTTAAATTGATATTTTCTTATATTTAAAGGAATTGGACTTACTTAGACGTAGCTCCTCCCGCACCTTTCGGCTCATTAGACGGCCAGCAGTCTCCACGTTAAGAGGACACAATACCAAAATAACATTATAAAGCAGGTCTATGAAGTATATATCGGAGAAATTACAATTCGCAGGTTAAAAAAGCAAAATGGGGGTTCCAGAGAGAGAGATAGAGAGAGAGAGAGAGAGACAGTGAAAAAGAAATAGAGAAAGATCATAAGAGAAAGAGAGCTGGCGTTTCATTTCATTGTAATAGATGCTATTCGATACAATAATTCACAGACTACAAAATTTGGTAAAGGGCGGTCGTCAAAATGTGGCCCATGTTAAAAAAAAACAACGAAAATGAGGGAATGTTCAGGCCATAATAAATAATATAATGCCTAGGAACAAATCAACGGGCGTAGCTGGTGTATAATGCTAGTAATAACTATGATAATTATAATAAATAAAATATATTGGAAACATAGTTCTAATTATACACGTATTTTATTTTCTAAAAAAACCACAATAAAAACAGATTACAATGTCTTTGGAGTCATTCCAATTCGTCAATTTATATTGACTATTTTATCTTGTCCCATAGTCAAGCTTTGGAATAAGGGATACACATTCTATTAAAGTGCAAAATTAGACAACCTTTGCCCTATGCCCGAACCCAGAACCCTAAAAAAAACCCCCCACCAATTCTTCTTCAGTCGAGCGCTCTATGAGTTAGGCCAATAATTAATTATAAGTTTCCTGTAATCTTCCTCACCGCTGCAACTTCTTACTAGCCTTCAACGTCCGGGAAGCTGGGGGAGGTGGGGGAAGAACTGGACATTTCAATCTCATTGTAAACCCGGCTGGACTAGCCACAATGCGCTTTGACCAACTTTAAGGCTGAGCGCGAGATGATTTCTACTCCATTGTTTCAATGCTCCCGGCTGTGTCCGGCGATTGTCACCAAGTCTGTCCCCGCGTCCCCTCCCACAATCACTGCCTCATCAGCAAGCGACGTCACCGCCTGGCCAATGCCAGTCCTACACGAAAGAGGCCGCCAGTCTGGCGCTGCGCCCTGCCACTGGAAACAACGCTTGACCGGGAAAGTTTTCGTGCCCGTTGTTGTGAAGTGGAGATTGTAAAGATTGTGTATTCTGAGCGTTCTTCTTGACCAGCTATAACGAGGCAGTCATTGCCTTTACCATTCAGTATTGTCTTCGCGTAAGCGGTGATAACATGCGGCCTCTATCAATTTTTTTTTTTTAAATATCATCGATAGTTGGACTCCGCTTGTAGGTAACGTAGTGTTTCTCAAGCCTGTCGCGCCTAGTGCCTTCTCCAGATCGATACATCTTCATGGGAGTATCTCCATAGCCGCATTGTCATTCCACGTGACTGTATGGCGGATGCATTCTCCTACAGACCCATGATTCAGAGAGTCATTGCTCTAATGTAACACACCACCGAGTACCAAGAGGCTGCTGACGCAGAAGAAGCGCTTAACGATACGAGTACTCTAATTTATAAACTTCGCTATTTCACTTTGTAGGACCCACTATCTGGAAACACATCCACCCACTCACACATGGATGCGAGTCAAATCTTGAAGCCATCGCCAATTCTGTTAATTCCGTCATGTGCCAACTGTTTTTTTTTAACGCATCACAATGCTTCTTTTTTAAAAGTTTGCGCTCGATGGACGAGATGTTTAATTAAATCCGACGATCTTCTTGCCTTAAGTCAAATTAATCTCACACGAGAAGAAAAAAAAAGATCATTAATTTATTATGAGCTTGCAAACAAGGCCAGACGTTAAGAGAGTAGCAACGTTAGATCTTCCAGGTTCCGGTTCATGTATCCGAATGTGAAAATAGGTTACGATATAAGAAGATTCGACATACACTTTGCATTTCGTGTGTAAAGTATTACAATGTGTCGTAGCTTTGGAACTAAATAATAACCATCATCTTAATTATTTCTGGTTTACAATGTCTGCATAATATGAAACACTGAACATTAAAATTGAGACTTCAAGATTTCGTCCAATTTTCGTCTTATTTGACTGTTGGAGGATAAGTTGAATACTGAACTATCTCTCTTTGTTTCACCAAACTGTTCTGTTGCTGTATTCTCTATTTTTTTCCATTCAAAGGTCAATCAACGAATTTTTTTTCGTTCCTGGACATGTTTGACTCCTGAGTCTCAGATGGCATCACTACCAGACGTTGGTGTGACCTTACTCCATTGATGCCACTGCTAGGCTGATAGTGTCTCTTTTAGATACACACACGAGGCTGTCTTACCTGTTGAGCGACTGTTACACGGGCTTGTCACGCGATGGACTCGCTTCAAGCACAGTTACTATGTAGGTGAGTGAAACGGATAGTCACTTTATCTCCCTTTTATTGCTCTCTAATCCACATTATTATTATTTTTTTTAATTTAATTGAAATGCGAATGTTTCTCATATATGTACATCATGGGCGTAGCCAGGATTTTTTTTCGGGGAGGGTTTTGGGGGGGGGGGGCGGAGGATCTGGGGGAGTTCGCTGCGCTCCCCCAGTGCGCGGCGAAGCCCCGCCGCCGAGCACTATTTCTGGTATTGAAAGCCAACAAAATGCATATTCTGAGGTATCTACAGTGAATTATCTTGCGTTTAAAAAGTTTTATTTCAAAAACCTAATGTGCTATTCTTACTAACTTAGACCCTCTCGCGCCGTTCGGCGCATTTTCCGGCAAGCTGTTATTTTGCGTAATTCATTTTGTCGGAGAACATGTCCCGCAAAACCTCATGCGACGCTCTGTCACAACCTTACTCCCAGTTCGGCATCTGATTTCTTTGATTTAGACCCGATCTCTATGACTGACTCCTAAAATCTATCTTAGCCATCTTTGTTGAGACACATTTAATGATTTTCAATTTCGGCAGAAGACTATTCACACTGTATTAATGTAGCCCATGCCACTGGTATAAATTTGTAACCTTTCTTGACTACGCTCTTGGAATTACATGCCTGTAATTCGCTTTAGATTTTATATCGAAAAGGAAAGTTTTTTCGTCAAATCATCTGTTGAGGGATTTTAAACTAAGAAATCTCTGGAGTTTTTTTGTTTTGTTTTTAATTCAAAACCCCATTTAGCTACGATCATAGAATTTGGTGAATGTAGTTTCCTTTAAAATAATATTGAAGAGAGAGGTTTTCAACTCTAAACACTCTGTAGGGGAATTTTAAACTCAAAACCATCTGGAGGGGTTTTAAACTTTAAAGAAAAAGCCATCTACGCTCATAGAATTTTGAGTGTGTAATTTGCTTTTTTTACATTGAAGATGGGGTTTATCGTAAATTTTGGAGGGGGTTTTAAAATCGAAATCATCCTCAACTGTGCTGTTGGAATTTGGGGATTGTTGTTTGCATTTTTTGTGTGTTTTATAACAGAGGGGGATTTAACTGCAAAAACCAATGGTAGAGGGTTATAAACTCAAAGCCCCCTGGAAGAGGGATTTGTATCTCAAAACCCCTTGATAGGGGTTTTTTAAATCTCAAAACCCCCTGGTAGGGGGATTTAAACTCAAAACCCCCTGGTAGATGGTTTTTAACTCAAAACTGCCTCGGCTGTGCTGTGGTAAGTGATGATTTAGTATTAAAATCTCACCTAAAATAAACAAAATGAAAGCAAAAATCAGTCACCTAGTTCCGCCCCATTTCGGGGGAGGGGGGTTGAGCCCCAAGAACCCCCCCCCCGGCTACGCCCATGATGTACATCATATGTATTTATTAGTCCAACGTGGGGGAGATTTCTTAGTATCGTCCTTTAATAAAATATCTTAATCATTAAAAAGGTGTTTCGCATAAAAAAAGCAATCTGAAATCTTTTTTTTAATTATAAAAGTTACTAAAAATGATTACATAACATAGCACTTTACAGTCTCTTTACAGTCTCATATAAGAGGGTTTCTCGTGTATACTTCAGACTGTCGTGGCGAAGGTAATGGGTTCGAACCCCGCCCACCTTCTGAAGATTCGGGCCAAGACGTAATCCTCTTTATTCGTAAAGGAATTCCTGATAGGAGCCTATGTATAAATCATAAAGGAATCTATGTGATAGTGATGTAAGAACATCTTTTTTTTAATACCAGTTTATTTATATGTATTCTCTCTATATTTAGTTGATAATATTTTATTTACCGATAGCAATGATTCTAGATCAACCGCCTAAGTAAAATGATGAGCATCTCTAAGACATAACAAAATAAAGCTTAAAGTTTATAGAATATAAATAGTCACATTTAATTAGAGTGACACGAAACTACTAGAGACACTTCCAAACAAAACCATAAAATTAAAATAGAAAGAAGAAATAAAACAATGAACCATAACTTACAAATACTTACATAAAAACACTGAACCATAACTTAAAAATACTTACATATGACAAGTAACTTACATATGACAA